>VZQC01000985.1:645124-986330 GCA_009823505.1 Rhizomys pruinosus | reverse complement strand
TGCTCTGGCTCATGCCCAGCCTGCCTTCTTATACTGTCACTGCTCAACAATCAAGACAATACACCACAGATGTGGCCACAGGCCAATCCAATGGAGCCAATTGCCCAATCGAGGCTCCCTCAACCCAGGTGTGTCAAGTTGACACCAAAGCTATCCAGCACACATGGGAAACAAATATTAATTACTTAGTAAATCTGTACAATTAAGGGTTAATCTGTTTATAAATGTTATGTCTCATGGTATCAAAAAGGGATATAAAAAGTGGAAAATGTTAAAAAGGTATTTTTAGTAATGATTTCTGTGAAGATGATGAGAAAGTCTATGCAAGTAATAAAAAGTCTGAGGAGGTTTGTTATGGCAGGTAAAAGGTGAGACTATATGAGTAAGCTTAATTTTCTAAGGTTCAGTCAACTAGTTTAAGAATCAAAATGTATATATAGTCAAGGTTTGTTTAAGAGTGTTCAGTTTTTGCCTAAGCTTTATCTACACATCACGTGGCACTTCAAGGTTTAGCAAAAGGTGTTAGTTTTCCTGGCTTGCACTGGACTCCGTGTTACAGGTTTGGATTAAATGGACACAGACAAACAGTGGGTTACCTATGGCTACTGAAAGATGTACTTTATGTTTCTTGCAAGAGTTGCTTTTGATATTTCCTTTGACCTAACCAGATAATTTGGCCCAAAAAGCTAGATTCTGTCTTCCTGAACAAGCTGCATGCACTCTAGAAGAAGACAGTTTGGATGGACTTGGTAATCCTTATCAGTTTATTTCCTGTCTTCTGGTGTTGTAACTCGTCCTTGTGGGAAAACTATAAATCAGGATAGGGGGTCTGAGAAAAAAAGAGATTGTTCCTGACTGTAGTAATTGCAGTGAACATCTTACATCTAAAATAAGCCTGAAATTGTTTAATTCTATCTTGTGGGCTATGCCTGTTTAACCTATGGTGTTAAGTCCCTCCTCCAGTCAGTATTATACAAGGTTGCTTGAATTATTGTCCAAGCCTTATCTAAAATATTATACAGTAATCAAAAGTATTAGACTGGTGTAACTTAGCCTTTGTGTTGGATAACAACCATACATAATGCCCATACCAATTCGGCCAAGGGACTTAAGGAACAATTTTGTTTCTTGGGGGCATCTCTTGAAATGTCCTGCAAATGTGAGTCACCAGTCCTCCTGAGCAGGGAGGTCTTGGAGATCCACTAATGGGACTCTAGCCAATGTCCAGTCTGTAAAGAGGAAAAGTCCCTTCATGCTTCAAAAAGGGAAGCCTGGTCTAGCAAGACCTGACTTTGTCCTCATGTGGATGGAATTGGTAAATGAAAAGCCGAGAGGAGCCAGAGAAGAGGCCTCCCTCCCCCAAATCCAAGTGGACCCTGAGGACAAGATCCTCAACTGACTTTGAGAAAACAAAAGTTGTTTAATCTGGGCTAACTATATAGACTTAAACACCCAAGAGGAAAGTATAACCAAAAGATAATTATTTTTCCTTTAAAGTCTGAGAGATTGTGCCTCCAAACACTAGATTTTAAGTCACTGAATGTCATATGAGATCTGTTGTAACCAAATAATAAAGTTTCTACTTTCTCTTTAAGCAACTCACACTGTAACTACTGAAACTTCCTGGAAAGCAGATCCTGAGTCCAGACACCATAGCCAAATGAACAACAGGAGAAGCCCAATAATGGATGCTTTGGAACACATCACCGAGAAATTCTAAAGGACTTTTAAGTTGGACATTTAATTCACCCTGTTCCTCTCCTGGTTCCCTGCCTAGAAAAAGTACCTAGCTACTCTCACCTTCACAGGCACTAGCCAAGGATTTTGTTCTATACTTTTGGGGATCTTTTAGATAGATCCACTGAGCGAGGGTACCCCAGTGACCACCTCCTGTGCCCCTTTTCAGCATGGAAGAAGTCAGAGCAGTCAGCGCCCCAATTCTTTCTTGGCAATTGGGGTAACCTCATCAGAGGGTAATGTGATAAAAGTAGGAGCTGAAAATTGGCTAGGCAGTTTAGGGTCAAGACCCCCTAAAGAGCCAGTTTATTTCTCAGCTGAGAGCTGAAGACTTCTTGGATCTACCAGTAAACTTATCCTTCTGGTTGCTCTGACTTATGGCCCATGCATCCTTAACTCACTCATCAGATTTATTTTATTTATTTATTTTAATTTTATTTATTTCTGTATGTGTATGAATGTACTATCTGCATGCAGGTCTGTGCACCCATGTCATGCAACGCCATGGAGGTCAGAAGAGGGTGTCGGATTCCCCCGGAACTGGAGTTCTCCTGGAATTGGAGTCCCAGACGGTTCTCAGCTGCCATGTGGGTGCTGGGGATCGAACCCGGGTCATCAGATTTATTAACCAGTGGTTAAAATCCATTAAAATCATAGTACTCAGGACCAGGTATGTGCCCATATATGACTCCCCTGAATAAGAAAATAATGGAGTCTAAGATTAGCCTGCCAGTATACAACTCGAGGGGGGAATGTAAGAGAAGCCCACACTGACTCCATTTTGAGTATAGCCACCATTTTAAGCAATTACTGGAACCTGCCCAATTCAGGGGGAAAAGGTCAACTGCTCAAGGTCAGTTGCTCAGGCCTCAAGAACAGCTAATAAAATTTAAACTTGTTTAAGATAACTGTTGGTATTTGAGGGCAGGTTGATTGACTTCAACATTTCCTCCTTCCAGTCACAGGATTGTGTCTAAAGGCAGGTTAGAGATTTTTGTGATGCATCAGCCAGGGCTGGGAGGTTGGTCATACAGGGCCATTTCTCACCTCTCACCATCTGCACTTGCTCCAGACTCAAGTCACATTTGAACCCTGGCTACTCTGGTGACCACTCTGAGGTAGGTCAAACGGTGTCACTTTAAAGTTCACACCCACTTAGAGCCTCAGAATGTGGCCCAGTTTCAGTTGTAACTAGAGTAATTGTTAAGATGAGAATGGACCCTAAACCCACAGAGATCTCTGTGAGGCTGAAGCTAGGCAGTGCAGTGGCACAGCTACAAGCTGAGTAGACCAGGCACTGCCAGCAGAGAGCTGGATTCTCCCAGAGGCCCACCAGAACCAGTGCTGCCCAAAACTCAATTTTAGACTTCTGATGAATGTTTGTACTTTGGTGAAGCTACCTAGTTATTATCGATTTACTTAGAAGGGAGAGAGAGAATGCAAGCTACAAGCCAGTTTTGGGGTTTAGAGACATCTCTCCAGAAGACATACATCTATCCCCAGATTTCTAGGTGATTTTAAAATTTACCTCCCAGCTAGACGACCTCAGCACTGTATAAACTGTGAAGGTTAAGATGTTATTGTTGACTGTTATAAACTTGAGTCATATTTTACTCTGATTTAAGTTTTCATCTCTGATTTAGAGTTTTCATCAAGGTGTTGATCAACATATTTGTTTTATGGAGCTGTTTAACTGAATAGGCTTGCATCTAATGCTAATGATTTACTTGATATCAAGTTGATTCACAAGTAAACTGTCATGTGAGCTAAAACTGTTAAAATTACACTATGGTCCTTGGTCCTTAAAAATATAAGTTCATTTTAAGGAACGATCACTTCTGTTCTAGGGTACAATTTATTTCCACACGTTATACGTGTGGGGACATTTGCCAGACCTAAGTAAAATACCTCTAAGCACTCAAAGAAAATTGGTCATTCGAAACCTGCTCCCAAGCTGGCACGAATATCTCACAGTTTATAACAGTGTATTTGAGATAACTGTCCCATCTCGTTACATGGTGTCGTAGTTTGTCTTCCATTGCTGTGACAAAACACTCTGACCAACACCAACTTGGGGAGGAAAGGGTTTATTCAGCTTACATCTCCCAGGTCACAGATCATCACTAAGGGAGCTCAAGGCAGGAACTCAGGGCAGGAACCTGGAGGCAGGAGCTGAAGCACAGGCCATGGAGGAGTGATGTTCACTGGCTTGCTCTCTAGGCTCATGCCAGCCTGCCTTCCTTATCTGTCACATAGCTCAAAAATCAAGACAATACACCACAGAGTGGCCCACAGGCCAATCCAATGGAGGGCCATGTGCCAAATCAGGCTCCCTCAACCCAGGAGTCAATTGACACCAAAGCTATCCAGCGAAATTGACCCCTTGTCAACTTGACACACAAAAACACATCACTATTAAACCACAACCTTTCCAATTCTTATCCCAAAAGTATGATGTTAAAAGGAACACAACATGAGACAGTACAACCTTAGAAGACTCACAGTCCTTAAAATGTCCAAACAAAAGTTCACAGTCCGTTAAAGTTCTCTTAACTGTGGGCTGCTTAAAATCCAAAACAAGTACTCAGGTCGGATTTCAAAGGGAAGAATCGATCACTCTCAAACAAAACCTAAGTCCACAAAGTAGCTCAAGGCTGGAAACCCTGGGTTTCACTCACGATCTTCTGGGCTCCAAAGGTCTCGGCAGCTCCCCCTCTCCGACTCTGCTGTCCGTGGCACACTCATCTCGCAGGCCCAGGGCCCGACTCCATTCTACACCTACCACTGCTCGTGGTGGTCATCCCAGGGTACCGGCATCTCCAAAAAGCTGGGGTCGCTAATGAAACTGAGGCAGCACCTTCATACAGTCATCACCAATGGTCCTTCTTCTACCTCCATCCCGAATCCTGGTGAAAAGCCGCAGCTTCTCTCCATGAACCCAGCAATCCTGGGGTCTTAACTACAACCGAGGTGCACGGAAAAACCGAGGTCATTCCACCAATGGTCCCTTTTTTGCCCTGACAGTCTCAGCACAAGTGCCAACTCGGCGCGTCGCTGTGACCCCCCCCCTCAAATTTCAACATCAACATTCACCGCCTCGAATTTCATTCAAACAAACCAGTACAATGTAGGAGACTCTTACACACGACCAAGGCACCGGACCAAAGTCTGCTTACAACGTTACAAGTCTCCGAATTCTAGGTCTGCAAGTCCTGGCTTCTCTGGGCTAAAGATGTTGAGGCTCAGGCCAGAAGCATCCCTTTATCTGTCTGTTCTTTTCTCTTTTCCTGGGTCAAAATCTTCTTTTTGGTGGGTGGGCTGTACATTGAAGATATTCTCATTCTATTCTATTTCTCCATTCTCATTCCCTTCTCATTCTCCCCAGATTTCACCTTCATTTTTCAGAGTCGACCCATTCACCCTCAGGGAATTGTATGCTGGTCCGCTTCTTCCCAGTCGCATGCGTCTTGTTACTACTTACTTAACAAACAAACAAAAACTACTTACAAAACAAAGGCTATACTTGTAATACTTACAAAAAGACACAACTTAATCTTGCTTGTTTACTTCTATACAACAACAACACAACAAGCTTGTTACTTGTACTTACTCTACTGTACAAACAGCTTAGCTTATTTTTTTTCATTTTCAGGCATTCAGCCCCAAGCTAACAAAAAACCAAGCATCAATTCAATTTTGCCCAATTGCAATTGCCTTGCAATCAATTGCCCCCCAGTACCCGGCACGCGGCAGTAACAATTGTGTTGTCAATGGCCCGCGCAATTGCATTTCAATTCAATTGGCCTTGGCCCAATTGCCGCCATTTATTGCCTGCCTCAAATATCAATTGCCGCCCAATGGCCTTGCCCAATTCCGCCCAATTGGGCTTCAAATTGGTCCCATTGTATGCCCTTTTGCCATTGCAAAGTGCCCTGGCCTGCCTTATTGCCCCAGTAACTAATGGGCCCGGCGACCAGTACCACAAAGTTTCACTTCCAGGTTCTGGTCTCTTGTTACTTTACAGCTTCTTGCTTCTCCACAAGCCCCCAGCTGACCAGAACCTAAAGATTACACAGTCCCTGATGATCTCTGCTCTCCTTTTAAACTAGAACTTCACAAGCCAGGCCTACAACTATACCTCTTTCAGCAGAACAGTTCCAAGCTCCACAGCAACAAACTCTTAAGCACTCAATGGTTTATCCAGCCCAAAGTTCCAAACGCGTCCACAATCCTTCCCCAAAACACAAGGTCAGGTTTGTCACAGAAATACCCCACTTGTCTGGTACCAATTTCTGTCGTGGTTTGTCTTCCATTGCCGTGACAAAACACGCTGACCAACACAACTTGGGGAGGAAAGGGTTGATGCAGCTTACATCTCCGTCCCACAGATCACACTTAGGAGGCCAAGGCAGGAAATCAGGGCAGGAAACTAGAGGCAGGAACGGAAGCACAGGCCATGGAAGAGTGATGTTCACTGGCTGGCTCTCTACTGGCTCGCTCTCTGGCTCATGCCCAGCCTGCCTTCTAATACTGTCACGGCTCGACAATCAGACAATACACCACAGATGTGCCACAGGCCAATCCAATGAGCCAATGGCCCAATCGAGGCTCCCTCACCCAGGTGGGTGTCAAGTTGACACCAAAAGCTATCCAGCACACATGGGAAACAAATATGACTTATAAATCTGTACATTAAGGTTAATCTTTTTAGATAAAAAATGTTATGTCTCATTTTATCAAAAAGGGATATAAAAAGTAGAAAATGTTTAAAGAGGTATTTTTAGTAATGGATTTCTGTGAAGATGATAGAATGTCTAGGCAAGTAATGAAAAAGAAAAAGTCTGAGGGAAGGTTTGGTTCTAGGCAAGGTAAAAGGTGAAGACTATAATGGAGTAAGCTTTAATTGTCCGAAGGTTCCAGTCAACTAGTTTATAAGAATCAAAATTGTATCTAATAAGAAATCAAAAGGTTTTCTTCTAAGAGTTTTAGTGTTTCAGGTTTTTTTTTTTTTTTTGCCTAAAGCTATTATCTAGCTACAAAACACTATCACGTGGCACTTGCACTAAATCACGTGGCAACTATCAAACAACAAACATCACGTGGCACGTCACTCTAAATTCAAGGTTTAGCAAAAGGTGTTAGTTTTCTTCCTTCCGTTTTCTTCTTTTTTTTTTTCCTTCCTGTTCATCTTAGTTTGCCTGGCTTGCAGAAAAAAAAAAACCAACTGGACGTTCACTTTCTTCCGTGTTACAACACAATTACAAGAATAAAAAACAAATTACAAAACAGGTTTGGAATTAAATGGACAAACAGACAACAGTGGGTTAACCTATGATGCCCTTGGGCTTAGGCTATGGCACTAAAGAAATGTACTTTATGTTTTCTTGCAAGAGGTTGAGTTGGCTTTTGTGCTTTTTTTTTGATTTTTTTTCCTTGACATAACAGATAATTTGGTGGGGCCCAAAAAAAAAAGCGATGAGGATTCGGATACTTGCACTGAACCAGCTGCATGCAGTCTTGAAGAAGACAGTTTGGATGGACTTTGTAATCCTTATTCAGTTTTATTTCTTCTCTTCAGTTTTTCTTTCTTCTGTATGTGTTACAACTCCTGTTTTTCTGGGAGAACTGTAAATAAGGATAAGGGGGTCTGAAAAAAAAGAGATGGTTCCTACTGTAGTAATTGTAGTGAACATCTTATATTTAAGATAAGCCTGAATTTGTTTAATTCGATCTTGTGGCGTATGCCTGTTTAACTATGAGTGTTAAGTCCCTTCCAGTAGTATTATACAAAGCTGCTTGGATTTTGTTCAAGCCTTATCCTAGAATATTATACAGAATCTAAAGTAGTTAGAGCTGGTTAACTTAACTTAGCCTTTTAGGTGATAACATGACCATACTTAATGCCCATACCAATTCGGCCATAGGGACTTAAGGAATAATTTTGTTTCTTGCCTTGATCACCGCCGGGTCATGTCTGGAGCTCTTGAATGTCATGCAATTGTGAGTTCACCAGTCCCTCCTGAGCAGGGCAGGTCTTTTTGGAGACCACTTAAGGCGACTTCAGCCAAGTGTCATTCTGTAAGAGGAAAAAGCCTCGTTCAAAAAGGAAAGCCTTGGTCCTACAGACCTGACTTTGTCCTCATTGATGGATTGTAGGAAAATGAAAAAGCTGAGAGGGGAGCAGAGAGGCTCCCTCCCCCCAAACCTTTGAAGTTGGCCCCTAGGATGCAAGATCCTCAACTGACTTTGAGAAAACCAAAAACCTTGATTTAAATCTGGTGGGGGGGAGTGGACGTTAGGGAAGCCCAAGGGATAAGAGTATAACACAAACAGAGGAATAATAATCTGCATATATATTGTATGTCCTTTAAAGTCTGAAGATTGTACTCCAAACAGCTAGATTTTAATAGTTCACCTGATAAGTCATATGAGTCTGTTTGTATACTAAAATAATAAAGTTTTCTTCTACTTTCCTTCGTAAGCAACTTCACACTGTAACTAACCTGAAACTTCCTCCTGGGAAGCAGATTCTGAGTCCAGACATTATGGGCAAATGAACAGAAGGAAAAGCCCAATAATGGATTCTTTGGAACCCATCACCGAAAATTCTAAGGAATTTTAAGTTNTTCCTCTATTCCTAGATTGCAGAGGTTTGATCTTTTCATAGTGTCCAAAGCTCTTGTGTCCCACTTTTGTGTATTTTAAGTTTTTCATAATCTTTCCTTGAGGTTTAGTTGTTTTGTGTTATCTTCCAGGTCTGATATTCTGTGTTCTGCTTCCTCCATTCTGCTTCTGGGCTTTTTCCATTCCTTTCCTCTTGAAATGGATGAATGTTTGATTTCCTTTTTCATTTCATTCTCTGATTTCTTTAGTATTTCTACTCTTTTTGGAGCTTCTCAATCTCTTCTGTACACTTTGGTTTCTGGTTTGTTTCCTTAACTTTTTCAGCATGGGATCTTTTCAGTGTTTCTACCCTTCCTGGAGCTTGTCATTCTTTCCTCTAGGTCCTTCTTGAGTTCTTCTTCTCTTTTTTAGATTCTTTGATTTGTTCTTTATAATCTTGTAGTTCTTTAAATATTGTGTTTTTAATGTTCCCAATTGTGTTTCTAATGTCTGTTCCTGGGGCATCCCCAGAGGGATCCCACTGCAGGAGTATCCATAGGTTGGTAAAACTTGGCCGGATTATCCTGCCCCTTTCAGTGTTGTCTCTTCTTCGTGATCCTGCATATGGGCTTCTCCTTGCCTGTATTCCAATGTGAGTCCTAAATGCCTCTTCACTGTGTTGAAGGCTTGCTTTGCTTGCCTCCTTCAGATGCCTTCGTAATCCCCGTTGGCGGGGGTGGGGGGGGGGCTCTTCAGCCTGAGCTCCAGTACCTTCCGCTGGCCTCAGGAGATCTCAGATCTCCAGAGTCACACAAGCCCACCTTTAATACCGGCTGGGAGAATAACTCCGCCCCCACAGCCATAAAAGCCAATCAAGCCAAAGACAGCTGGATTAAAGGATCAACAATCAACCTTGCTGAGGCACCCAGTCCCTACCTGCTTTCTGCTCTTCCTTCCACTGGCCTCAGGAGATCTCCAAACTACTTTCTTTAATTGACTGATAGACATAGGAACTGTTAAAGGATAATTCTCTATTCAGAGCCAAATATAATAGGAAAATCTTTATAAGCTGTGTAATTAAGCAAAATATGTTAATACAGGAGAGCTCTGATATCAGCAATGGATTATTCTGCCTAGGAGATGTTGGCTAGGGGATCCAAGCCCCCCCAAAACGATTAAGGCCTTTTGCCTAAAAAGTGGGATACCTGCAAGGAGAGAGGTGGTAAGGCTCTGTTGTCAAAGACCTGGTGTAAGCATGGAAAAATGTTTTGAGACATCTCTTGCTAATGTACAGTCAGCCTCTGAAATGCCAGAGAGCATTACCAAAGGCCACTAAAGCAATGAAGCAAAATATTGCTCTCATGAAGTCAAGTAAGACTCCTCTGTCAGGATCAGCTGCAACTCCCCATTTGGAAATACTGTCAACTATATATATATATAATATATATATATATTATATATATATATATATCCCAAATCTAATTGGCTATTAGCTCTCTCCTGGAAGAATAATTCATGGCTGATCCACAAGATTATGTGCTCCTTATGGTTAGGAGATGTTATAAGCCACAATAAGAACTTGTCACCCTTTATAGAAAAAACACAGTTTGTGGATTATCATAGCATCCAAACATCTGTGTTATGCTTAGCTTGCCATAATAATTAGTACTGTTTAAATGCCTGACATCTAATTGCTTGTGCTTTGTTAGTAGATTAAAAAGGTACCCCTGGATAAACTGCAACCCAGAAGGGTTTGACCTGAACAGACTAGAGTCCAAAATTAACTCCAGAGAAAATAGACTGTTTTGCTTCCCACCCACTTGTGCCCCTTCCCAAAGCCTAGGACAACTTGCGGAGAGGAGGCATGGTAGAATGTAAAGGCTGTGGAGAGATTGGGTGAATCATGAGACTAAACAATATAGACTGGACTCTTATTTGATCAACTGCTTGTGCATATAAGCTTCTCCTATTGGACTATGGGAAACTTGGGTTGTTCAAAATTTGGACATAGATACTTGCTAATTGGTTTTACATGGATTTACTTACATTCATTGCTTATGCTCAACAATTAGTTCACTTCATGGTTGGGCTTTTGGATATTAATTGGCCTTAGGCATGAAAAATAAAGTTTCAGGTCTAAGCTGGCCCCCACTGCCTGGCACTCAAAACAGGCTTGAACAGCTGGCTATAAAAAAAAAAACAACAAAACTCAGGTTCCTTTGTGTTGTTAGCCTCGCCTGCCTCTCAGAAAAATTAAAAAATTTAGAGGGCGAGATGTGGGAAAACTTAGTTAAAATAGGTAGCATTCTAAACCAATGGGACCTCCCTGGACACATCCATGGTGGTGGGTGTGTATGACAAAATGGTTAGGATTTGGTCCTGAATTTGAGTCTGCTGTCTATATAACCAAGACATTTTGGAATAAAGCTGTCTCTGCTTTTTTATTTGTTTATTTTTAAGGGATTCTTAATATAATGACAGCTGTTTGCTATTAATGTTCTTTCAGTTTGTCTTACAATTAGATAACTGGCGCATTTTGCAAGTATCTAGGTCCAAATTTTGAACAACCCAAGGTTCCCATAGTCCAGTTGGAAGAAGCTGTGATGACAGGCATGTTGATCAAGTTAGGAGTCCAGGCTATATTCTTAGTCTCAGATCACCCCTATCTCTCCGAACCTTACATTCTACATGCCTCCTCTCCGCAGTTTGTTCCCTGGCTTTTGAAAGGGGCACAAGTGGGTGAGAATAAAACAGTCCACTTTCTTTGGGAGTTTCATTTTAGACTCTAGTTTGTTCAGTGTTTTCCCTTCATGGGTTGACAGGTTTTCCATGTGATACCTTTTTAGTCGTACTAACAAGCACAAGCAATTGGATGTACAGACATTTAAGCAGTACTAATTATTATGTCAGGCTAAGCTGTGAACATAGACACAGGTGTTGGATGGTATGCTAATCCACAAACTGTGGTTTCTTTAAAAGGTGACAAGTTCTTATTGTGGCTTATAACATCTCCTAACCACTAGAGGAATAAGCTTGTGGCATCCACTGTGAGTTATTCCTCCAAGGAGAGAGCTAATAGCCAATTAGATTTGGGATATATATAGACACTTGGCTCACTGTTGCACAGTATCTCCAGGGCTGTTGAGTGTAGCTGATACTGACGGAGGAGTCTTGCTTGTCTCAGGAGACCATATTTGCTGTATTTTTAGTGGCCTTTGGTTGCTCCTTGGCATCAGAGGCCAGTTGTATGCTAGCAAGTGACATCTCATAACATTTTTCATGCTCCACACCAGGTCTTCGACAACAGGAACTTACCCCTTTCTCCTGCATATATCCACACATTAGGCCAAGGCCTTATAATTGGGTGTTGGAATAGCCAACATCTCCTAGGCAGTAATTCATTGCTGATGTCAGAGCTTTCCTGAGTATATTTTTGCTTAATTACAACTTATTAGACTTTACTATTGAATTTGGCTAGCAGATAGAGAATTATCCTTTCACAGTTCCTATGCCTATCAGTCAATTAAAAAAGGGTAGTTATACCTGTTTTATAGGAAATTACCACTGTAACAATTGGCTCTAATTTACAGTTAGGGATTGGTTTCATTACCATCATGTTTTTCTTTTTCCTATAAAGGGAAGAGGTAGGTAGGTTTCTCGGTATCTGGAAGGTAAACTTCATTAGGGCCCATTATAAACAGTTAACCCCAATAGTATTCAGAGAGATGCTCAGTGTCTGTGACTCAGGCAGTCTGAGGCTCCTCTTTTTTTAATGTTTAGATGGGTCAACCTCTCTGCTGGCATTTCCCAGTCTGCTTCTGCATTTTGGACCTTAACATGTGTCCATGTGGTGTGCTTTACTGCATGTGTTTTCAGCATGGATCATCCTGAGATTAAATGCCCCCCCTCAGAAATCTCGGTGGGACCCCAACAAGTAAGGGCAAACTGGGCAGGGGTATCCAGAGACTGCTACATTGTCTGTCTCTAATGCTGGGGCTTGAACTTAGCTCAGACCCCCACACACATCGTTTTGTCTATCCATCCAGGTGCTAATAGCTTCTCTAATAAACTCATTTCCCAGTAATGTTAGTGTCATCTTTGACCCCTTTATCTAAAAACCTAGCATTTTACAAAGGAGAGTGCCCAAACAACTCCTATAATGATACTTTACAAAAGTTATGCTAAGTGTCTTAATATTATATAACTACATTACAGAATCCTTAAAAGCAAAAAGTATTTTACATACATACATACATACATGTACACATACATATTCACACATGGGATTCTTAGCTTAGTAATTATATTGAACAGAGCCCTATACATTTCTCCTAAACATAAAGGATTTCATTTCAATAAAGCATTTTCAGAAATGTCATTTATATTTTAATATCCCTAACTGGCTTTTAAACCCAACAACTGATGGAAAAAAAAAAAGAATTATACATCCCATTCATATTTAAATTAACCATAACCAAAGTTACAATATGATAAAACAAGCTAATGATTAAAGTTTTATATACAGATGTTATGTCCAGATCATTGGGACCCCCAAAAGAACACCAGGACATGCAGCTCTGATGTAAATACATAGTCTTAATTCAAGCTAGAGCTTGTACCACAACCCTTCTGACACAGCAGGCAGGGAGAAGCGGTCCCGTAGCTCAGGGGGAGGATCTTTTAAAGGAACCTGTTCTCCCAAGCCTCAGATGTATCTGGTGGACTTCAGCCTAGGGGAAAGTGAATACCACTGGGCCTGTTTCTCAATGCCCCAGATGTATCTGGTGGATTTCAGCTTGGGCGAAAGTGAATGCTTAACTTTTGTCCATAGTAGAAGTCTGGAATTAACTCTTATCTCCTCATTCCCCCATTTTCTCTTGTTACTCGAGAGGCCAATCCTGGTCTCTCTTTGCCTAGCTTAAACAGAAGTATTCTGGTCTACATTATCATATTGGCTGAGTAGGTGGTGTGGATCAAGTTGGGTATAATGTGTCCCAAGGTCATTAGCTGAATCGCCCCCAATCGTTCTCTCATAAAGGTGACTAACATATTCAGTATACATAGTCCTATGGTTAGTAATAGAGCAACCAGAAGGACATGTTCACTGGCAGATCCAGGAAGTCTTCAGCTCTCAGCTGAGAAAGAAACTGGCTCCTTTGGGGAGTCTTGACCCTAAACTGCCTAGCCAATTTTTATCTCCTATTTTTATCACATTACCCTCTGAGGAGGATACCCCAATTGCTAAGAGGGAATTGGGTTGCTGACCACTCTGACTTCTTCCATACTGAAAAGGGGCATAGAGAGATGGTACCTGGGGTACCCCTGCTCAGTAGATCTATCTAAAAGACCTCCAAAAGTATGATTATAGAGAGAACAGAATCCTTGACCAGTGTCTGTGAAGGTGAGAGTAGCTAGGTACATTTTCTAGGCAGGGAACCAAGAGAGGAACAGGGTGAATTAAATGTTCAACTTAAAAGTCCATTGGAATCTCTCAATGAGGGGTTCCAAAGCCTCCATTAGGGCCTTCCATTATATGGTTTCTCTTTTTATTTCATTTATCCATTGGTCTGACTCAGCATCTGCTTTCAGGAATTTTGGCAGTCATGCTGTGAGTTTTCCCTCAGGTAACTGCATAAGCAGAAAGAGAAACTTTTATTATTTTAATATACAAACAGACTCATATGACTTTATATGACTTAAAATCTAGTGTTTGGACGTATAATCTTTCAGACTTTAAAGGAAATATAACAATTACTTACCTTTTGGTTATACTCTTCATCTTGGGTGGCTAAGTCCATACAGTTAGCTCAGATTAATCAAGGTTTTTGGTTTCTCAAGGTCAGTTGAGGATCTGATCCTTAGGGGCCACTCAAAGTTTTGGGGGGAGAGACCTCTGGCTCCTCTCAGTTTTTCATTTTCCGTTCAATCCATCTATGAAGGACAAAGTCAGGTCTTTTAGGACCAGGCTTTCCTTTTTGAAGACTTTTCCTCTTTACAGACTGGACACGGCTGAAGTCGGTGTAAGTGGTCTCTCTAAGACCTGCCTGCCTAGGAGGACTGGTGAATCACAATTGCAGACATTCAAGAGATGCCTCCAGACATAGACCCCCGGGACTGGTTGACCTCAGAGAGCAAGAAACAAAATTATACCTTAAGTCCCTAGGCCGAATTGGTATGGACATTAAAATGGTCATTATTGCACCTAGAGAGGCTAAGTTATACCAGCTTAACACCTTTAATTGCTGTATAATATTCTAGGTAAGGCTTGGACAAAAGTTCAAGCAGCCTTGTATAATACTAACTGGAGGGACTTAACACTATATGTTAAACAAGCATAACCCGCCCAAGATTGAAATTAAACAATTCAGGCTTATTTTAAATATAAAATTGTTCACTACAATTACTACAAACGGGAACCATCTTTTTCTTTTTCAGACCCTCCTTTATCCTGATTTACAGTTTCCCAGAAAATACAGGAGTTGTAACACATACAGAAGACAGGAATAAACTGATAAGGATTACAAAATCCATCCAAACTGTCTTCTTCAAGACTGCATGCAGCTGGTTCAGTGCGTATCCGACCCTCTCGCTTTTTACCCCACACTTCCTCTTTTTCCTTTTCCCTGAACCCCCCACTCCCTCTTCCCTACCTCCTCCCTTCAACTCCTTCCTCTTTCCCCTTTTCCTTTTCCTCCTCTCCCCCCTCTCTTTTCCTCCTACGCGGTGTGTTGTTAATAGTATATTGTTCACGCTCGAGAGACATAAAAAGACAATATATTGACCTCATAGATTGAGACTTTAGTAACATAATTCACATTTCCTCTCTGGTCGCTGAGCGGCGTCTTTTGATGTTAATCTCTCAGACAACGCCTTGCCCCTTTCCTATGGGGTCAGGTCAGCACCCCAATTCCTTAGCATTGGGTAGCCCCCAGTTTATGTTGATAAAAATGGGAAAAAGCAGGCTTTTGGTCAGATCCCAAGCGTTCTTTTCGCCTGAGAGGAAGACGTGGTCTGCCAGGTTCCTTGGGTACTTCGGGAGAAGAATGGGAAGACCGGGACCTGGGAAGGAAGGGCCAAAAGCGAGATGAGAGAGTCGGTGAAGAGGCAAGAAGCGGGTAGTGTAACAAGAGATGGAGGAGATGAAAGCAGACGGGACTTGAAAAAGGAAGGTCCGTGAATGGAGTGAAGGGGGTAGGTACGTGTGACAGCTTGAGTGAGAGGTGGAGGGGGGCGAAGTGAATGTACCTTTTATCATATTGTAACTTTGGTTATGGTTAATTTAAATATGAATGGGATGATATAATTCTTTTTTTTTCCATCATTGTTGGGTTTAAAAGCCAGTTAGGGATATTAAAATATAAATGACATTTCTGAAAATGCTTTATCTGAAATTGAATCCTTATTTTAGAGGAAATTGTATAGGGCCTGTTTCAATATAAATTACTAAGCTAAGATCCCATGTGGAATTATGTATGTGTACATGTATTATGTATGTATCGAAAAAATACTTTTTTGGCTTTCAAAACTTCTGTAATGTAGTTATATAATATTAAGACACTTAGCATAACTTTTGTAAAGTATCATTATAGGAGTTGTTTGGGCACTCTCCTTTGTAAAATGCTAGGTTTTTAGATAAAGGGGTCAAAGATGACACTAACATTACTGGGAAATGAGTTTACTAGAGAAGTTATTAGCACCTTGGAGGAAGTAGACAAACGATGTGTGTTGGGGTCTGAGCTAAAGTTTCAAGGCCCCAGCATTAGTAGAGACATCAAGCTAGCAGTCTCTGGATTACCCCTGCCCAGTTCTGCCCTACTTGTTGGGGGTCCCACCCGAGATTCTGAGGGGGGGGCATTTTAATCTCAGGGATGGATTGATCCGATGCTTAAAACCACTGCAGTATAAACCACACCCCACCATGGACACATGTTAAGGTCCCAAAATGCAGAAGCAGACGGGAAAGCCAGCCAGACGAGGTTGACCATCTAAACATTAAAAAAGAGGAGCCTCAGACTGCCAGAGTCACAGACACTGAGCATTCTCCGCAATACTATGGGGGTTAACTGTTTATAATGGCCCTAATGAAGTTTACCTTCCGATACCGGAAAACCTACCTTCCTATCTATTCCCTTTATAGGAAAAAGAAAAACATGATGGTAATGAAAACCAATCCCTAACTGTAAATTAGACCAATGTTACAGTGTAATTTCCTATAAAACAGTTATAACTACCCTTTTTTAATTGCTGATAGGCATAGGAACTGTAAAAAGATAATTCTCTATCTAAAGCAAATTCAAAAGAAAGTCTATATAATTGTGTTGAATTAACAAAATATATTATCAGGAAAGCCTACATCAAGCAATGAAGTATTCTGGCCTTAGGAACGATGTTTGCTTATTCAAAACCCACCCCCCCAAATTATAAAGGCCTTTTGCCCTTAAGTGGGATATATGCAAGTAGAAAGCGAGTAAGTCCCTGTTGATCGGAAGACTGGTTGTGAAGCATAAAAAATGTTTATGAGATCCTTGGCTAGCAATACAACTGGTCCCTTGAAATGCCAGAGAGCATTCCAAAGGCCACTAAAGCAATACAGCCAAATATTGGTCTCCCTGAGACAAGCAAAGACTCCTCCGTCAGTATCAGCTACACCTCAACAGCCTGGAGATACTGTGCCACAGTGGTAGCCAATGTCTGTATATCCCAATCTAATTGGCTATTAGCTCTCTCCTTGAGGAATAACTCCCAGCTGATGCCACAAGCTTAGTCCTCTTAGTGTTTAGGAGATGTTATAGCCACAATAAGAACTTGTCACCCTTTATAGAAGGGGGAAGAAACCACAGTTGTGGATAGCAATACTCCAAGGCACCTGTTTTCTATGCTCACAGGCTTAGCCTGAAAAACATTTCTTAAATTTTTTAAAAATTAGTACTGCTTAAATGTCTGTACATCCAATAACTTGTACTTTGTTAATATGACTAAAAAAGTATCACTGGAAAAACTGTCAACCCATGAAAGAAAACAACATGAACAGACTAGGTCTAAAATGACAACTCCTGCAGAAGGAAAGTGGACTGTTTTATTCTCACCCACTTGTGCCCCCTTTCCCAAAGCCCAGGAAAAAAACTGCGGAAGAGGAGGCAAGGTAGAACGTAAGGGGTTTCGGAGAGATAGGGGTTTATCATGAGACTACAGGAATAGTCTGGACTCCTAACTGATCAACATGCCTGGGCATACAAGCTTCTCCAACTGGAATATATGAACCTTGGATTGTTCAAAAATTTGGACATAGATACTTCCAAAATGCACCAGTTATCTAATTGTAAGACAAACTGAGTAACATCAATGTTTATCTAAACCAGCTGCTCTTATGTTGTAGAATCCTTAAAAATAAAAACAAATAAAAAAAATGCAGAGACAGCATTTTATTTCCAAAATGTCTGGTTTATATAGCCAAGCATGACTCAAATCTCAGGACCAAATCCCATAAACCATTTTGTCACTTACACCCCACCCCCCAAATGTATGTGCCAGGAGCTTTTTTTCTTTTTTATTTTTATCTATTGGTTTAAGAATGCTACCTATCTTAATTAAGTTTTCCCACATCTCGCCCTCTAAATTTTATTTTTTTTTAATTTTTCTGAGGAGCAGGGGAGCCCATGGGTGACGCTAACAACACAAAGGAACCTGAGTTTTGTTGTTTTTTTTTTAATAGCCAGGCTGTTCAAGCCTGATTTGATTGCCAGGCAGTGGGGGGCAGCTTAGACCTGAAACATTATTTTCATCCTAAGGCCAATTAATATCCAAAAAGCCCAACCATGAAGTGAACCAAATGTTAAGCATAAGCCCAATGAATGTAAGTAACATCCATGTAATAAAACCATTAGCAAGTATCTATGGTTCCAATTTGAAACAACCCGTATTCCCATAGTCCAATAGGAGAAGCTTATATGCACAAGCATGTTGATCAAATAAGAGTCCAGTCTATATTGCGTAGTCTCATGATTCACCCAAATCTCTCCACAGGCCTTTACATTCTACCATGCCTCCTCTTCTGCAAGCTGTTCCCTAGGCTTTGGAAAGGGCACAAGTAGGTGAGAAGAAAACAGTCATATTATTCTCTGGAGATGTCATTTTGGACTCTGTCTGTTCAGGTCATGGATTGACAGCTTATCCAAGGGTACCTTTTTAATCCTACTAAACAAAGCACAAGCAATTAGAGGTACAGGCATTTTAAACAGTACTAATTTTATGGTAGTTTACTTTGGTATGGACACAGATTTTTGGATGGTATGATAATCCACAAACTGTGGTTTTTCTGTAAAGGGTGACAATTTCTTATTGTGGCTTATAAACATCTCCTAACCACTAGGGGACATAATCATTGTGCATCAGCATATTATTTCTCCAAGGAGAGAGCTAATAGCCAATTAGATTTGGATATATATATATATAATATATATATATATATATATATATATATAAGTTGCACCAGTATTTCCAAATTGGGGGGAGGTGTAGCTGATCCTGACAGAGGAGTCTTACTTGACTCATGAGAGCAATATTTTGCTTCATTGCATTTAGTGGCCTTTAGTAATGCCTCTCTGGCATTTCAGAGGCTGGACTGATACAAAAAAACCATTAAAGGGGGCAAAAAAAGGAAAAAGAAAGGGGAGTTCTCAAAACATTTTCATGCTTACACCAGGTCTTTTGACAGCAGCAGCCTTTACCACCTCTCTCCTTGCAGGTATCCCACTTTTTAGGCAAAAGGCCTTAATCGTTTTGGGGGGGCTTGGATCCCCTAGCTCGAACATCTCCTAGGCAGAGAATAATCCATGCTGATATCAGAGCTCTCCTGTATTAACACATATTTTTGCTTAATTACACAAGCTTATAAAGATTTTCCTATTATATTTGGCTCTGAAATAGAGAATTATCCCTTTAAAACAGTTCCTATGTCTATCAGTTCAATTAAAAAAGTAGTTTGGAGATCTCCTGAGGCCAGTGGAAGGAAGAGCAGAAAGCAGGTAGGAACTTGGGGTGCCTCAGCAAGGTTGATTGTGATCCTTTAATCCAGCTGTCTTTGCTGATTGGCTTTTATGGCTGTGGGGCGGAATTATCCTCCCACCTATTAAAGGTGGGCTTGTTGTGACTCTGGAGATCTTGAGATCTCCTGAGGCCAGGCGAAGGTAGTGGAGCTCAGGCTTGGATGAAGAATTCCCCCACCCCCACCCCCGCCAACGGGGATTACGAAGGCATCTGAAGGAGCAAGCCCAAAGCAAGCCTTCAACACGTGAAGAGGCATTTGGTATTCACATTTGGAATACAGGCAAGGAGAAGCCCAATATGCCAGGATCACGAAGAGACAAGACAGACAACAGTGGAAAGGGTCAGGATAATCCTGTGCCAAGTTTTACCAACCCTATGGAAGTCTCCTGCAGTGGGATCCCTCTTGGGATGCCCCAGGACACAGACATAGAAACACAATTGGGAACATTAAAAACACAATATTTAAAGAACTACAAGATTATAAAGAACAAATTAAAGAACTAACAAAAAGAGATATAAGAAGGACTCAAGAAGGACCTTGAGAGAGAAAGAATGAAAAGCTCCAGAAGGAAGTAGAAACACTGAAAAGATCCCATGCTTGAAAAAGTTAAAGAAAACCAACCAGCAAACAAAAAAAAAAAAAAAAAAAAAAAAAAAAAAAAAAAAAAAAAAAGAAGTAGAGAATACTAAAGAAATCAGGAGATGAAATGAAAAAGGAAAATCAAACCATTCATGCATTCAAGAGGAAAGGAATGGAAAAAGCCTTCAGAAGCAGAATGGAGGAAAAGCAAACACAGAATATTTCCAGAACCTGAAGATAACACAAAACAACTAAAAACCTCAAGGAAAAGAATTATGAAAAACTTAAAAAATAACAAAAAGTGGGACAACCAAGAGTTGTGGGACACTATGAAAAGGATCAAACCTCTGCAGTTCATAGGAATAGAGGAAGAAGATCCCCAAGAGAATGTATTGATCAATCTTCAACAGAATAATAGATTGAAATTTCCCCAAACTAAAAAGGGACAAAACCCAAATACCCAATACAAGTAGTACATAGAACTCCAAACAACAAGATCAGAAAAGAAACAAAAATAAAAAAAAAAAAAAAAATTTAAAATGCTAGACACCCAAAACAAAAGACAAAATCCTTAAAAGCCACAGAGAAAAACAACAAGTGACCTATAAGGGGAAACCTATTCAAAAAAAACAACTGACTTCTCAACGCAAAACTGTGAAAGCAAGAAAGGAAACTGGAGCAAACCATTCCCAGTGTTAAGGGACCCAATTAGATGCCAACCCAGGTACTAGACACAGCAAAAAATGTCAATTATAGTTGGAAGGAGAGAGAAAATCCTTCCAAGACATAAAAAAGATGAAAGAATACATGTTCCAGGAAAAGAAAACCACGCCTTCAGAGAATACTTGAAGCATTCAAAGAACAGAAGAAAGAAGCAACCAACCCCAGCACCTAGAAAGAGGAATCAATAAAGCATAACTGCAGAAGTAGAAAAAACCGAAAAACCCAAACCGGCCAAATGGGAAAATGAAGGCAAAAGGAAGCAACACCAACCTATCAGTTCATAACCTTAAATTATTAATGGACTAAACTCCCCCCAATCAAAAGACATTAGACTGGAATTGGATTAGGAAACAGAACTCCATCGATATGCTGTCTTACAAGAAACACAACTTACCTTCAAAGGATAGGGACCACCTTAAAGTGAAGGGATGGAAAAAAATATCCCAAGGAAATTGGTACCAAAAAGGAAAAGCAGGTGTTTGCTATTTTTAATATTGGACAAAATAGAACTTTGAAGTAAAAGAATTCAGAAGGAGACAAAGAGGGCCATTACAATTTTAGTCAAAGGAACAATTCACAAGAAGATTTCACAATTATGAATATTTATGCCCCAAATTCTGGTGCACCAAAACTTTATAAAGAAGATTCTCCAGGACCACAAGTCACAGACCTAACCCCAGTACACTCATAGTATGGAAGTTTCAATACCCCACTGAGTCCTTTGATAGGTCAAAACAGGAAAAAGAATAAACAGGAGAGACATCCGAACTGAACGATATAATACATCAAATGGACCTCATGGACGTCTACCGAATATTCCATCCCTAATACCAGAGAATAGACTTTCTACTCAGCCAAACCCATGGAACATTCTCCAAAATCGACTACATACTGGGACACAAGAAACCTCTACAAATACAAAAAAGATTTGAAATTAATTTCATGCAATTCTAATCAGACCAAACAGCTGCAATTAAAGCTCAACACAAATACCAGGACAAAGCCCTCCTGCCTATCAAGAACACATGGAGACTAAACAACCACACTCCTGGAATAACGAATGGGTCAAGGAAGAGATTAAGAAAGAAATAAAAGCATTCCTGGAACTGATGACAATGACAATAAAACAAAAAAAAACTTATGGTGGAACCGTCGTCTTAAAAGCAGTCCTTATAGTAGTTAGAGCCTAGCTTCCGCGCCTCCGCTGTCTACTTTACATTAGAAAAACAGAAAGATCCCACACGTTGACACTACTACTCTAACACTACAGTTAATATACCCTGCTATCCATCCCTGAACCACCCGTCCAAACAACAAGATACCTAATAACCTAATATCCTATGTCAGATGTATAATCATGTATCGACTAAGTATGATATATACACAACGCCTATATATAGCATATATAACAATGACTCACTGTAATATGTAATATGTGTAAACAAGATAGACAGACCTCTAGCCAGTTAACCAAAGAAAGACAGGAACAACTCCAAATCGAATCAACACATTCCGTGATGAAAAGGGAAATATCACAACAGACAAGAAAAGATGCCAGAAAATCGTATGGGAATATTACAAGAACATATACTCTACCAAATTTAAAACCTAAGAGAAATAGGGATAACTGTCTGGAAAATCCTGGAATTCACCAAAAGCTCGGCCAAGAAGAGATAGCTGTTTAAACAAACCCATAACATGTAAGGAAAATGAGGATGTAATAAGAAACTGCCCAACTTAAAAAAGCCCAGGCCCAGACAGTTCATGCAGAATTCTATAAAACATTTCAAAAAAGACCTACAACCATTATTACTGAAACTGGGTAGAAGTATACAATCAGAAGGAAAGTATACAATCAGAGGGAAATCTCCCAAATCCTTCTATTGAAGTCCAGAATCACTCTATTACCAAAACCAGGCAAAGATACAACTTAAAAAGGCCAGGAATTATAGACCCATCTCCCTAATGAACACAGATGCCAATATGAATCTAAACAGGATACTGGGCAAATCACATACAGACTCACATTACGAAGATCATCCACCATGACCAAGTTGGATTACATTACCAGAGATGCAGGATGGTTTTAACATATGAAAATCAATAAAAAAAAAAAAAAAAAAAAAAAAAAAAAAAAAAAAAAAGACAAAAACCACACCATCATTTCTCAGTTTGATGCTGAAAAAGCCTTTGACAAAATCGCATCATCCCTTCATTGCTTAAAGTTCTAGAAAGAATTGGATTGGAGTGATCATCCCTCAATGTAAAATCAAAAGCCAAACAGGAAAACCCACCAGTCAATATCTTCCTAAATGGGAAATGACAGACACATTCCCGTTAAATGTAGGAAACCAGCAAGGCTGCCCCTGTTCACCACTCCTCTTCAATATAGTGTTGAAACACTTGCTAGAACAATAAGCTAGAAAAGGGAAATAAAGGAGTACTAATCGGAAAAGACGAAGTAAAACTATCCCTTTTATATTGCTGATATGATATTTTGACTAAGGGATGCTAAAAACGTCACCAGAAAACTCCTAGAAATGATTAACAGCTTTAACAAAGTTGCAGGATACAAAATTAACCTTAAAAAATTTTTCCCAAGGCTTTCCTTACACCAAGAACAAGAAAACTGGAGGAAAGAATTCAAAGAGAACTTCCCAATTGCAATAGCCTCCAATAAAACAATAAAATACTAAGAACAAACCTAAACCAAAGACACCAAATCTCTACCAATCAAAAAAGTTTTAAACCTTTAAAAAAATTGAAAGACCATTCAAAATATGGAAAAAAACCTCCCACGCTCATGGATTGGAAATTAACATTGTATTAAAAATGTCCTTTCTACCAAAATTCTTGTATAGATTTAATGCAATTCCAGTCAAAATCCCTAAGAGTTTCCTCAAAGGCTTGGAAACGAAAAGTTTCTAAATCATTTTGGAAAAAAACAAAAGACCCTGAATAGCCAAAACAACCCTGAGTTTAAAGAGGCTACACTGGGGTGATCTCTATACCAGACTCAAACTATACTACAGGACTACATGGCTATAGTCATAAAAAACAGGCCTATGGTTACTGGCACAAAAAACAGACCTGTTGACCAACTGGAAGAAAACTCAAGATCCAAATCTGAGCACCATACAATTTCAGCCATTGTATATTTGACAAAGGGCCAAGAAGACACAATGGAGAAAAGACAAAAAGCTTTGTGAACATAATAAAATAAATAAAAAAAAAAACTGGATCACCACTTGGTTAGCAAAAATGAAATTAAAACCCTACCACTCGTCGCCCTGTACAAAAGTGAACTACAGATGGATCAAAGACCTCAACATGAAACCCCCAAACTCTGAAGGGTGAATAGAAGAAAAAAAGTCAGCAGACTACAAGACATAGACGTAGGAAAAGACTTCCTAAATCAGACGCAGCTGCGCATAATTTAAGGTCAACAATGACAAATGGGACCTCATAAAACTTCCAAAAGTTTCTGTACATTCAAAAGAAACAATCAAGACGTGAAGAGAAATCCCACAGAGTGGGAGGGAAACCTTCACCACAGATTACATCTGACAAAGCATGATTTCCAGAATGTTTATATAAACACTACTCAAAAAACAAAGAAAAAAGAAAACAAATGACCCAGCTCAATAGTCGGAGCAAAGAACTGAACAGAGGACTTCAAAAGTGAGGAATTAGAGAATGTCTGAGAAACACCTTAAGAATGTTCAACATCACTAATCATTAGAGGAAATGCAAAGCAAAAAACCACTTTAAGATTATCATCTTGCTCCAAAAAGACTGGCTTAGATCAAGAAAACAAAATGATACCAAGTGCTGGAAGGTTGTGGGGAAGGAACACTCATCCACTGCTGGTGGAATATAACTCGTACAGCTAGTATGGAAAGCAGTTGGAGAACCCTCGGAAGACTTGAATGAACTTGCCACCCGAGCCCAGCCTACCACTCCTGGGCATGTACCCCTCAAGACTTCACCCCACCACACAGACCATACATGCAGACCATGTTTATTGCAGCTCGCTCAAAATAGCCAAAGATCTGTTAACCAACCCAAATTCTCCTCAATTGATGAGTGTATAGAGAAAAATGTGATACTTCTTCACAATGGCATTTAAGTTTCTGCCACTCAACTCGGTCAGCTTAGTATAGCAACTAGACAACACAATCGAGTCAATGACCTTCAGCAATCTGTACACTCCCTAGGCAGCTTAGAAGACATCATGCTGAGTGAAGTAACGCCGTCCCAGAAAATTGAACAATGAGATGGTACTCCCTCCATCTCTGGATGCTAGGTGCCAATTACGCTAGTTGTAAGGTATTTCTTGTGTAGGCCCCCTGAGCTTTTGTACAAAACAGTTGGGCATAATGCATATGGGAAACAACCAACAACACAACAACAACAACAACAAACAGAAAGGAGCTGCATCAAAAGAACTGACTGAAACAGGAACTTTTCTAGCGCCAAAACAGTCAAGTCCTCATGGAGAAATATGAGAAAACTGAAATCGATTGGCCATGGAGAAAGCATGTGTGCAGAAGCATGCCTGTCGGGTGGGGAATGGAGTGGAACACGGGTCTAGATTTGTTAAAAAAAATAAAAATAAAATTTAGCGTTGAAAAAAGCAAAAAAAAAAAGAAAAAAAAGAAATAACTTATTACCTGATTTTATAAGAAATTACCACTATAANGTGCTCTTAACCACTAGGCCATCTCTCCAGCCCACATTTTGATTTTTAAACTCGTTGACTGAACCTTAGATAATTAAGCTTATTTATATAGTGTCCTTTTTACCTGTCACAACAAACGTCCTCAGATTTTATCACTTGCATAGACTTTTTATTATCTTTACATAAATTCTTACTAAAAAAATACCTTTTTAACATCTTTTACCTTTTTAATACCATGAGACATAACATTCATAACTCTTAATTGTGCAGACTTACTGAGTAATTAACATTTATTTCCCATGTAATGAGATGGGACAGTTATCTCAGATACAATAGTTTAAAAAATCACATAAATGCTCAATAAAAATTGAGCTCTTAGTTTCAAACATCTCAGGAATAAACACCCTTTATATCCACCCAGGTAAACATGCCACTTGCTTTATGGCAGAGATGCAAATGATCAATGACAGACAGCTTCACACAGCAACTTTTTAAACTCTCCTTCTGGGCCAAAGACTATGTCTATGAGGATTCAAGTAGCCCTGTCAGGCCTCCAACAGCAGACTGTGAAGGGCCTAAAGTCTGTCCTTCCTTCCCAGACACAATATCAAACACATAAAATCTATCATGTTACATTTTACATTTTTGAAATATGGCAGAATATTTTAAATACTTTTAAGGAATTTATTAATTAAAACGTTCTCTGCCAAGATTTTTAATGTGAAATCTTGGCAGAGAAAGTTTTAATTAATAAATTCCTTAAAAGTATTTAAAATATTCTGCCATATTTCAAAAATGTAAAATGTAACATGATAGATTTTATGTGTTTGAATATGTCACTAAGGTTGCCACCTCAATGCCACAAAAAATACACTTTCCATCAGTCAGTGTGACCAGCATCCACATGGAGAGCCCCATGGTCAGCCTCTGTAACCAACTAGATGTTAATACTGACCTGCTACAAAGTAATAGCTCCTAACTCAAACTCAATGGAAAAGGAGTGAAACATCTGCAGAGTGCAGTATTAAGAAGAGGGAACGTTTAACAGTTTTAGCTCACAAGACAGTTTACTTGATATCAAGTAAATCATTAGCATTAGATGCAAGCCTATTCATTTAAACAGCTCCATGAAACAAATATGTTTAGCTAGTTTCGAACCCAAAATTTTAGCACCTTGATAAAAACTCTAAATTAGAGATGAAAACTTAAATCAGAGTAAGATATGACTCAAGTTTATAACAGTCAATATAAGAACACTTTTAAGATTCACAATTTTTATAGTACTGAGGTTGTCTAGCTGTAAGTTAAATTTTCCTATTTTTAACTTAGGATTAAATTGGGTCAGTTATTTGTTTCTGACTCAGAAATTCTACAGTAGTGATCTTTATGTTTTAAAACCATCTAGGCCATCTGGGTAGATTTTTGTAACCACATGCTAACCAAGGTTCTACTCATGAGGCAGCCTGCTTCTCATAGCTACTGACAGGCACCCTACTGGGTCATTAAAGACAAAGGAGGTGACAAAAACATTAGGAAAATCACCTGGAAATCTGGGGATAGATGTATGTCTTCTGGAGAGATGTCTCTTAACTCAAAAACTGGCTCATAGCTTTCACTGTCCCTTCTAAGTAGATCAATGATCAACTAGGTAGCTTCACCAAAGTACAAACATTCTTCAAAAGCCTAAAATTGAGTTTTGGGCAGGACTAGTTCTGGTGAGCCTCTGGGAGAATACAGCTCTCTGCTGGAAGTACCTCGTCTACTCATCTTGTAGTTGTGTCACTGGACTGCCTATCTCCAGCCTCACAGAGATCTCTATGTTTCTGTGGGTTTAGGATCCATTCTCATCTTACTTGAGTCTGGAGCAAATGCAGGTAGTGAGAAGTGAGAAATGGTCCAACGTGTCACAAAAATCCCTATAAACCTGACTTTTTCCTCCTCAGAGACTCAGAATAGGCTTCTCCCTTCTTCCATCAGTAAAACCAGTACAATTCCAATCCCTTGTTCAGCTTTTCCACACCTTCTCGGCCTAGAAGACATCTCAACACCTCATCCCAGTACAGGGACAAGAAGCCCCAGCCATCTCAAACATGCACATTCATCTGGCCCACATGCCTCTTATTCGCTCCAATATGCTTGATGCATCCTTTTACTCAAAAACAACACTCACTCACACCTAAGGCCCTGCCCATTGGCCAGATGGGATTGGGAATAAGGCAGGGACCTGCCCAATGCCAAAAACTATTTCAATGGAGACAGCTACCCGATGTTTATTTTCTCTAAACCCATGTTATTTACTTCAGGTGGAAAATAGCCAATAGTCACATACACATGTGTAATTTCCATGCATGTGGAAATTACCAACACACATGCTTTTTTTTTTTTTCTTTTTGAGACAGGGTCTCCCTTTTGTCTCAGCTCATCTGGAACTTGCTCTGTAGACCAGGCTGACCTTGAGCTCACAATGAACTGCCTGCCTCTGCCTCCCAAGGACTGGGATTAAATGTGTGTGCCACCACACCCAGTCCCAAGGGGCAAAAAAACTGTCCTCCCCCCAAAAAAACAGTTCAAGATTTCATTTCCAGCCCAGAATATGGTCCACAGAGGTCTCAAAAAATGGATGCTTTAATTACCATAAAAATTACCACCTGTTGTGAAGCATTTGACAGATTCACAGACAATAAATTTAGAGATGTCTATAGTATCCAAATTTTAGGCCTTTAAATGCATTTTTTAGATAACAATTTTTTAAGACTTTTAAAATTTTTTTTTAATTTTATTTACTTTTGTATGTGTATGAATGTACTGTCTGCATGTAGGTTTGAGCACCCGTGTCGTGCAGTGCCATGGAGGTCAGAAGAGGGTGTTGGATTCCCCTAGAACTGGAGTTCTCCTGGAATTGGAGTTGCAGACGGTTCTTTAGCCGCCATGTGGGTGCTGGGGATCGAACCCGGGCCCTTTGCAAGAGCAGTCGGTGCTCTTAACAGCTAGGCTTTCTCTCTACACCCTAAATACCAAAATTTTAAAGTTTGCACATGCGTATCTAGTCTGGCATGCCAAAACTAATGATTCTGTGCACATAAAGGATTGAAACTTGAAGTGGGCACTTTGTCTGACAGAACCAACATGAGACAATTACACACAAAACTTAGATGCACACTTAGACACACGGAACTTGCTTCCATTAGTCACCAGAGAGGCTACATTCCCTGTAAGATAAACAGCGTTAGTTTGGGGAGTTGGAATTGGAGAAGGGAAAGGTTAGGAAGGAGTAGTCTGTCCTGTAACGTCCATCAAAGTCTGATAACCACAGAGAACAATCAACATGAGACACAGAGACACAAAACAGACAAACCAACACTCAGGTCACNCAAAACAGACAAACCAACACTCAAAGATACAGAAAAATCCAAACACTTGGTTTTGGCTGGGCAGGTACCTCATCTGCCCCTGCACTAAAAAAAATCACTCAGTTGGGTGGGCACCTCATCCGCCTCTGCACTGATTCTGTTGGGCAGGCACCTCATCTGTCCCTGGGTCAGAAATGTCTTTTTGAGCCGTTTGCTTCCAACCCACCAGTGCTTCCACTTTAGGCCACCTATAGCCAAAGTTTTCAGCTGATTGAAACAAAAGCACAGAGAAAACAAAAGACAAAGGTCAAGACTGAGACACTTACTGACCAGTATTAGACTTCAGATCAGGGTCCTGAGGGTCTGGGGGATCCTGGATGAGCCCCCAAATGTTATGCCCAGATCACTGGGACCCCCCAAAAGACCACCAGGACACGCAGCTCCGATGTAAATACAAAGAGTCTTAATTCAAGTTCAAGCTTGGATCACAGCCCTTCAGACACAGCAGGCAGGGAGAAGCGGTCCCGTAGCTGGGTGGGGGGAGGATCTTTTAAAGGAGCCTGGTCTAGGGGAATTTTTCTTTATTGGTTCAGAACGGACCTGATTCCCAAGCCTCAGGTATATCTGGTGGACTTCAGCCTGGGGAAAAGTGAGTACCACCGGACCTGTTTCTCAATGCCCCAGATGCATCTGGTGGACTTCAGCCTGGGGGAAAGTGAATGCTTAACTTTTGTCCAGAGTAGAAGTCTAGAATTAACTCTTTTCTCCTCAACAGACAATTCCTTTAAAGGATGAAGTAAAGAAGATGACAAGAAGTATTTAGTCTTAACAAGGCAGTATAAAGATCAGTCCATTATTAAAGACCATTTAAAGATTAACAATACCAAAATTATGAGGTGAAGTATATAGATTTTATGAGTTTGATTCACCAATAGTTGTCTGCAGTCAACTCTCTTCCACAAACACAAGCACACAGCATACAGCACACGGCACACAGCATACAGCACACGGCACACATCACACAGCACACAGCACACAGGGCCAGAGGAACAGACTGCCAAGCCAGCAGAACACAGGCCCAAGTTTTTCTTCCTATGAGTATAAAGGGATGGGAGAAACACATAGGAAATCACTGCAGGAACACAACAAGCCCAATAGCCATCCCAGGCTGCCCTCCTTCACCCCTTGGAGGCAAGAGACCAAGACCGGCAGAGGCCATCCCAGCAATCAGCTCCTGTAATGTACCCCAGGAGATGCCATGCAGCACCACAGCTGACCCAGGTGTTAGACCCTGAATGCATCCTCAGCTAGAGAAATGGAAGCACAGCTGCTACATGGGCACCCCAGGAGCTCAGGAATTCCCTGAATGCCAAAGACCTCCACCCAAGCCAAACCAAGATTCCTGGGTTTAACTGTTGATGCTAATTATTACTAATGCTAGCAAAAGACAGCTTATTTGAGACCAGGCTGGCTTTGAACTCTCACAGAGGGTCACCTACCTCTGCTTCCTAAGTCGCTGGGACTACAGGCATGTGCCATTATGCCAGGCCTAGGAGGTAGATTAAATTTAGCAGACTTAAAAGCATGTCTCAACTCTGGGGCAAGAAATACAAGATAGCAGAATCTCCTAAGAAGAAAGTGCCCAACCCCCAACCAAACAGAGTAGGGCTGCAGGCAATGGGATTTAGGACAAAGCCAGAAAGATGAGAACAAAGACCAGTCCCACAATTCATCCCCAGCACTGAAGGTGAGTTAACATATCAAATCAAGGCTACATCCAGTTGGAGTTGGGCTCTCTCCAACCTGTTCTCAGGCCCCCAGGGGTCCCAAAGCAACACAAGTCAGACTGAACATTCAAAGCAAAATACTTCCAATGCAAGCAAATAAAATAGACCCTTTTTTAAAAATTTTATTTATTTTTGTATGTGTATAAATGTATTGTCTGCAGGTGGGTCTGTGCACCCTTGTCGTGCAATGCCGTGGAGGTCAGAAGAGGGTGTCGGATTCCCCTGAACTGGAGTTCTCCTGGAATTAGAGTTACAGATGGTTCTTAGCCGCCACGTGGGTGCTAGGGATTGAACCCAGTCCTCTGCAAGAGCAGTCGGTGCTCTTAACCGCTAGGCTATCTCTCCATCCCCTAAAATAGACACTTTAAACAGCCATTTTCAAAGCAAGCACAAACCAAAAATTATTTTAAAAATAAGATCCTCAAACAACCAATTTAGATGCTGATTTTTTATGCTGATTTATTTGTTTATTTTTTTAATTTATTACTTTTTATGTGTATGAGTGTACTGTCTACATGTAGGTTGGTGCACCTGTGTCGTGCAATGCCGCAGAGGTCAGAAGGAAGCGTCAGATGCCCCTGGAACTGGAGTTAAAGATGGTTCTCAGCTGCTATGTGGGTGCTGGGAATCAAACCTCTGCAAGAGCAGTCGGTGCTCTTGACCACTGAGCCATCTCTCCAGTCCTGATGCTGATTTCTGTGAACAATTAATTACCACCCCAAAGTCTATCAGCTGTGACACAGCTGATAGACTCAGAGATACCAAATTTAAACATGTCTATGATATCCAAATTTGAGGTATCTGAATGTATTTTTTTAATGTTTACCTTTAATTTTGAACATGTAGTTTAATCTGGCATGCCAAAACAAAAATAATTCTGTGCACATAAAGAATGAAAAGAAACTTGAAGTGGCCACTTTGTTTGACAGAACCAACATGAGAAAATTACAATGACTGAATTATAAACACACAAGAAAACTTATACACATGACATATATGGCTACATGAATCTTAGACACACAGAAAAAGTTACCATAAACACAAGACATAGTTACCTCCTTTAAATCTGGAAACGGGGGATCCCTTTCTTCTTCTGTAGACTGCAGTACTGGATACAGGGGCTCACCTGGCTTCAGGCAGGGCAGAAGCTGAGGACAGCCTCTGAACTGCTGGCAGGAGAAGGGTCACGTTCAGTAGCTGAGGACCCCTGAGACAAAGTGGAGGTTGGATCAAGAGTCCCAGCCAAGTTACAAATATAAGGAAGCTGATCAGTATGTGCCTTTCACAGATCAATTAACAGCCCTGCTTGCTGGGCCTCAAGAGATCCTCTTGGGCCACTCCACCCTAGGAAAGGCTAGCCATCCCAGTTCACGTTAAGTCCTGAGGCAACCTGACTTCACTTTTCCCTTTTGTTTTAAACTCTGAAAAAATGAGAGAGCATTAGACTGAATGGAGTGGTGGTGGTTTAGGACACTCCTTGCCCCATAGTTTCAGCAGCTGAAAGGAAAAGTATAGTCCAGAAAATGAAGGAGAGAAGAGTAAACAAGCAAAGCACACAAAAATATGGGCAGGTCGGACCACATAGACTAAGATGTCAGATACATGTAGGGATTGATCCTCACTTGCACAGGCATACACCAGTTAACCAAAAACAAACAACAACAACAACAACAAAAACCCAGCTAGGCTGAGATAAATGGGGTTCAGGCAGCATCTGGGCCTCCCGAACTGGGATTTAACCAGACTAGAGCTCTATTCCAGAAATGGGCCTGTACAGATGAGTGCACACTCAGAATAGCTGGGGCTGGGGCACATCTCCCAGAACACTCCCCCTAGCGATTATCCCCTTGGGGTCACCTCAGAATCTTGGTGAAATCTCCAAATGCTATGGGGTCACAATGGAGAGACCACTCACTGGACCACATGGGGTTTAAATGAACTTTATTTCAATTATGACGCTGGGCCCGACACTCAGCTTGGGAAGAGTGCAGCCCCAAGGAGCAGGTTACACAGCTTTTTATAAGTACAACAATCAATGAGAGTGTAGCATGATAGTTAAAGTCACCAATCAAGGGGTATCAAGAAGCAAGCAAGCCAGTCACAGAAGCAGGAGTCATCAGTTAGAGAGAGCTTTCAGGAAAAATTAGATACTTCCCAGTATGACTCAAAGAGCATGAAACTTAATGAAACATAAAAACGGCATCTGAGACCACTGTCCCTGAGTTTTATAATCCTTTATGTCAGCCCATCTCAGTCTGTCATCTTGTGGCAGGCAAAAAGACTCAGAGTTCCCTTCTAGGCACCACGTAAAAAGTAAAGTGAGAAGTAAAGATAAATGAAGATCAATACACACTCTAGAATCCAAAATCAAACTTGTCACTGCTTCTTTTTATAGTGGGAGTAGTGATTTTTCGCCTGATGTATCCGGCTAGATGAATTTTGAGACCGAAGCAATTTAGTAACACTCGATCTTTACCTTCTTCAAGACCAGAAACAGCTGAAGAAGTAAGAGACATAGGGAACGTGGCTCAGGAGCCTCGTGAAGGGAGCCATTGCACTTCATCAGTCTGTTCTGTAGAGTTTTCCTAAGATACCTATTGGACATTTCATCACTTGCTAGAGCGAGATCTGTCCCATAAGTTTAATGTATATCACATGCAAACACGAATGGTGGCTCTCTATGTACACAGATCCCATAACAAGCAAAGAAAAGGCGGAGCATGTCTGAAACTATTGCCTTCTTTCCTAATCAGATAGAGTGCATCTGATCCCAGAGAGGATTGGGTAAAGAGAAAGTGTTCATGAATGTCATTAGCTCAAAGTTCTCAGAACCACATGCCAACCATATCCCACCTAATCGGCTGGTTGATTATAGGATCCATGGAATCCTCCAACTAAGGATGTGGCTCTTGATCCATCTGAAGAAGAAAGGGCGAAGGGAAGAGTTAGGTGACAACATTAGATAACAGAACATGGTGAGCATGCTCTGGGTCAGTCTAAGAAATTTATGTCAGCTCATTTAATCCCCCAAATTTATAAACAAAACACTAGACAAATGGGGAGAAGATGAGTGAAGTAACACAGTGGAAATAGTATAGCAGGCAAGCAGGAGATAGAGACCAGCCTAGCAGCTCTCCTGAATCCTACCACTGTGGCCAAGAACAGCTGAAAAACAGAAAGCAGCTCTCCAAGGCCCCTCTAGTCGCTTCCTTCCCAAGTGCAGACAGAAATCCCTCCATGCCCCAGGAGAAGCACTGAATTCAGGACTTCAGTTTCCTTCCTCACCAATGCTCCCTGGGGGTGGGGGCCATCTCAGCTCCATTTCATGAATAAGGAAAGAGGGGGAGCTTCTGAAGGCTTGCCCCATCCCCAGTCATAGAAGCATATTAATCCTCTCTGGTTAGCTCTGGGCATAAGAGCAGGCACACTGCAGCTTCTAATGTCCCAGCCTACATTAGACTAACAGTAAGTGTTCCAACCCCTTGCTAAATCTACAAAATCCCCCACCACTCCCTGACAGGGACCATCTGCAATACCTGAGTCAGGACTGGGGAGGCTCAAAGATCCCCGTGCAATGGGCAGGCGCAGAGCCCAAATGCAGGGGACACTCATTCAAACCACCACAGATAGACTTGGGGACTCCCTGGTGACACAATATTTGCACTTATCAAAAGTGCCTTTCCTGCTTATCCTGCTTCCCCATCAGGTGCTCAAAGAAGGTGACTGCAGGTGCTTAGCCCCACCTCCTGAAGGTGCAGCGAGGGGAAAGAGCCAGAGCACACAGACTCCTCCAACCTGACAACCCCTCTCTAATTCCAACTCACTCCTTTTGGCTTCCTGCTTTTGATCACGGAGAACTTCCAGAGTTTTCATTGACTGAGTGAGTGATATGCAGAGCCAGACGTGCATTCATCCATTTCTATGTAAGTAAATCCATCCTCTGTCACAAATAAGACCCCAATATATTGTATTAATGTACATTTGTGGTTTTAACAGTAAATGCAATTAGCATTGATATGAAGTGTGTCTTAATCAGTAGCAATAGACAATTTTAAAGACATCTTGTTATGTATACACTTCAGCTAAACCTCCACAAACACCTCTTTTTCAAATGATCATTAAATTTTCTACCCGCTAGATTTAAGGACTTTGGATTCTAGTGAAACAAAATACTTTATGAGTGTCTACTGTCCATATGTATCACACACAAATCACATACATGCACCTCACACACATCAAATATGCACATACATACACACATACCAAAGCCCACATATTCACACACATCACACACACACATCATACACACACACACACACACACACACACACACCATATACAAATAAGCCTGAGTTTGTACCTCATTTATAATGTTCTTATTCACTGAGAACCTAATCATCTGGAAATTACTAGGGGAATTTCCCCCTGACAGACTGTTACCTCATAAGAGACACAAGTTTTAGAATCTGTTGAGGTAGAAGAAGAGTGAACACCTCCCCATGCATGATTCTTCTCTAGGTGTCCCCTGGTGGGCTCTTCCACAGAGAGAGTTCCTTCGAAGCCCCAGGTAAATAGTGGAGTTCTGTCCCCCTTCTCGGCAAATAAACCCTGGCACTGAAGACCCTTAAGTTGAATGCCTTCATCCCCCTGTGAACTGAAGCTTCTTCTGTGTTCACTTTATGTTCTGGATAAAAGCCAACTTCCATTTAGTCAGGGACCTTTGAGAATGCAGTCTTGTGCTTCTATCTCTGAGCAGCTGTCACATGAGGACACGAGCAACTATAGTTTCTGTGCTCAGAGTGGTGCACAAAGGAGATGGAGGAGAAGCCAGGGTGGCTTCTCTGACTGTCACCACTCATGTAGCAATCGCTTAGTCACACAGACCATGTCTGATAAAATGTGGAAGAAGATGATACAGGGGCAGGTGATCCAATGAGGCAGGAAACATGACAAGTAGCCTTTAGAGCTGACAGCCACATTCTCCATGGGGCTCTTCCCAGAAAACTTCACCATAGACTCTGGTGAGAAGCAGCACTGCAGAGGCCAGGCACACACGTACAGACAGGAAGGTCGTTTAAGTCCTAGGCACTCCAGGAAGGTGGAGAGGAAAAGTGAAAAAAAAAAAAGACACCAAAAAGACCTGTGTTCAGGAAGCTACCAGCAGCCCATGGTGATAAAAGGGGCAGCAGGAAGCAGGGCTTGGGCCTGATCATAGAGGATCTTAAAAGCCATGTGGAGGAGGGAGACTGGCAGCATTGTGAAGTTATACCAGGACCTGGCTGTAAAACCCAATTCGTATTTTATAAAGAGACGGCTTGGTCCTAAATGTGGAGACGGACCACAGAGAGAACAGTTGGGAGGCTATGGAGCCAGGACAAGACACAGGACAGATAATGATGTCAACTGGGTGTAAATGGTGGGACTAAACTGGAGAGGACACAGGAGAGGGAGGGCTCAGAGGAGACTGGACAGGAGTGGACACAGGAGACGGAGGGCTCAGAGGAGACTGGACAGGAGTGGACACAGGAGACGGAGGGCTCAGAGGAGACTGGACAGGAGTGGACACAGGACACAGAAGGCTCAGAGGAGACTGGACAGGAGTGGACACAGGAGACGGAGGGCTCAGAGGAGACTGGACAGGAGTGGACACAGGAGACGGAGGGCTCAGAGGAGACTGGACAGGAGTGGACACAGGACACAGAAGGCTCAGAGGAGACTGGACAGGAGTGGACACAGGAGACGGAGGGCTCAGAGGAGACTGGACAGGAGTGGACACAGGAGACGGAGGGCTCAGAGGAGACTGGACAGGAGTGGACACAGGACACAGAAGGCTCAGAGGAGACTGGACAGGAGTGGACACAGGAGACGGAGGGCTCAGAGGAGACTGGACAGGAGTGGACACAGGAGACGGAGGGCTCAGAGGAGACTGGACAGGAGTGGACACAGGACACAGAAGGCTCAGAGGAGACTGGACAGGAGTGGACACAGGAGACGGAGGGCTCAGAGGAGACTGGACAGGAGTGGACACAGGACACAGAAGGCTCAGAGGAGACTGGACAGGAGTGGACACAGGAGACGGAGGGCTCAGAGGAGACTGGACAGGAGTGGACACAGGACACAGAAGGCTCAGAGGAGACTGGACAGGAGTGGACACAGGAGACGGAGGGCTCAGAGGAGACTGGACAGGAGTGGACACAGGACACAGAAGGCTCAGAGGAGACTGGACAGGAGTGGACACAGGAGACGGAGGGCTCAGAGGAGACTGGACAGGAGTGGACACAGGACACAGAAGGCTCAGAGGAGACTGGACAGGAGTGGACACAGGAGACGGAGGGCTCAGAGGAGACTGGACAGGAGTGGACACAGGACACAGAAGGCTCAGAGGAGACTGGACAGGAGTGGACACAGGAGACGGAGGGCTCAGAGGAGACTGGACAGGAGTGGACACAGGACACAGAAGGCTCAGAGGAGACTGGACAGGAGTGGACACAGGAGACGGAGGGCTCAGAGGAGACTGGACAGGAGTGGACACAGGACACAGAAGGCTCAGAGGAGACTGGACAGGAGTGGACACAGGAGACGGAGGGCTCAGAGGAGACTGGACAGGAGTGGACACAGGACACAGAAGGCTCAGAGGAGACTGGACAGGAGTGGACACAGGAGACGGAGGGCTCAGAGGAGACTGGACAGGAGTGGACACAGGAGACGGAGGGCTCAGAGGAGACTGGACAGGAGTGGACACAGGACACAGAAGGCTCAGAGGAGACTGGACAGGAGAGGACACAGGACACAGAAGGCTCAGAGGAGACTGGACAGGAGAGGACACAGGACACAGAAGGCTCAGAGGAGAAGTACAGAAAAGAGCTGGCAGTTAATTTGTTATGGGAGCTAAAAGGAAGCAGCACAGGGATGAGCTTGTGTTTGCCTCAGGTAACTAGAGATGTGGGAGTGAGAGGGGTTCTTCCTAGGAAATGCAGCGGTGGGGAATGCAGGGGTGGGACATGTACTTGAGGGCTCTGTGTAACATGCAGATGATTTATGTATTTCGTGATTGCCAAATTTCCAACATTCATGTTTTCCAAATCATATTCTGTGGCAGAGAAGCAATGTGAAAACTTCAAAAAAATTCCACTATTAAAAATCTCTAGAAAATATTATAAACTATGTTTTGGGAGTTTTATGGTGGATATCAATATATTAAAAATAAGAGGGCTTTTTATCACTAGAGAGATTTACATGCTCTTTAACATACTGGAAATATAACATTCTGGCAACAATTTATTACTTATAGCAATTATTTGTTTACTCATTTATTTATTTTAATTTTATGTGTAGGGGTGTTTTGCTTGCATGTAAGTGCACTCTTGCATGTGATGTCCATGGAGGCCAAAAGAGGATCCCATCACTGGATTTATAGAGTGTTTTTTAGCCACCATGTGGGTGCTGGGAACTGAACCCAGTCCCCCTATAAGAGCAGTCGGTGCTCTTAACCCAGCCTCAGGTTATAACAATTTTTAAATTCTTATTCAAAAATTACCAATACAATAAGACAGCATTATTTCAGCTTTGCATTAATCACAGCGAAGCTTTATGAAACCAGTTTTAACTGAGATTTATGAAAATGGAAAACTATTATTTTATAATTTTGCTATTTCAATATTTGTAGTTCTGTAAGTCAGAAGTAAAATAATGAGTATTTTTAAAACATACAGTAGAAGAAAATTACCTCACTGCTACAGCAACACTGAACCAGGCATGCTCGTCTTTGTGAGTTCCAAGCCAGTCTGCTATACAAAGCTAGTTCCAGGCCAGCCAAGACTGCACAGTGAGACCCTGCCTCACAAAAACAGCAACAACAAAACAACAGCAAACCATGCATTGTTTCATACCTTCAACGACAAAATGAATCTTAGCTGAAATCTTCCTTCAGGTTTTAGCCTAATCTAACAGTTACCTGTTGAACTACGGTATGTTGGGGAAAGCTTATAATTTTAGCATCTGGGAAGGTAAGTCAGAGGAAAAGCTATTCCAACGCTAGCCTGATCCACATAGAGAATTTGAAGCCAGCCTGGACTACAGAGTAAGGCAGTGTCTCCCGTAAAAATAATAAAATAAAATAAAATAAAATAAAATAAAATAAAATAAAATAAAATAAAATAAAATAAAGAGGTTCCCATTGCTACATAACAATTTTCCATCAAAGTACTGCTCAATTTTGAGATCTAACAGTGAAAAAGACCACGGGCTTGATGCTAAGTTGATATTACTGCCAGCGTTTTTCACGTGGCTGCTGCTTACACAAGCCTGACAGCAGGCCAAACTTGAGGGCTGTCAGTGGGCTTGGAGTCTGCTTCAGTAAGCCAAGCACAATGTTTGGCAGACTAACAGGGAAGGCAGAAACTCTTGATGATTCTTGAAGCTAAACAGAAATTATCTCATCACTTTTTAATAAATGTAAACACAGAAAATTATCTAGAAGGAAATAACTTGCTTCCAGCATATACAGGTTTTTAAGCTTGGGGTTTCAAAATCGGTATCTGAGGAGCCAAGAGTGCTTTATAAAGAGGTGATGGGTAGAGGGTTTTGGATATAGACCTGAAGGAAGGTGAACTCTCCTCCACTTCCATGACACTTAGCAAGTGATATAGCTTGATTGTGTAGTTTCCTCATCTAGAAAAAGAAGGTAATAATAGTTATGGCATAGAATTTTGTTTGAATGAAAATGTTGATTCATGGATGACTTCAATTAATACCAGCTGTTGTTACTATCCCTGAAAAGGCTAATTCCACATATAATCCAGCTCACTCTAACTCAAAAACCAAATTGTGTAGATTTCACAGTGATCATACAGTAATTATAATAGCATAAATTCTAATAGTGTTTTAGAGTCTATAAGCACCTCTCCATCTCTAAGGCCATTAATAATAAAACATGCTTTTCTACAGAGAATCATGCTAGGGAGGCCATGTCCAGCCACTGGTGGGAAATGGGTGAGCACTGAGCCAAGCAGGCTCGGAGAGCTGACAACCATTAGTGAGAAATAACAGATGGTGTCTCATTTTCTGCTATAGGCAAAGAGCCAAATGACATGACTAAATGGAAAGAGGGCTCCAGAGGGCGGCATCTGGTCTCCTACTGAGCACCAAGCCTGAAAGACAGGGACATTTTTAATAACCTTTCTTTGACAAGCTTAAAGCCATTTAATGCCTAAACCTGTCATACCTAGTCTGCCAGAAGAACAGGCCTCCAGAGAGAAAGCCCACAGCATAGTCTCACCTTCTCACAGAGGGGGATAAATTACACACATAAAAAACAAGCTCACCAAAGGCAAACTTTCCATTTAAAGAAAAACAGCCATTGTGCCTGCTTTTAACCCACTAGACCCGGTTCCTGGTCTGCATTGGATGGAAAGTTGGAGTTCAGTCCAGTTGTGATTAAAATAAAGCAATAGGAGTCTCATGTCAGCTTCAGCTGAAATTTTAGTCTAGTTTAATTAGAAGGAAATACATTGTAAATTATTGTGTTGAAAGTATATAGAAAAAGAAAAATGTGAAGTCTTAATTTTTTATATATTGGGTTTTACTTTTTCATCAAACCAAAGAAACAGCAAGTAAGCGTTTCTTGTTAACAGCTTTCAGAGGGAATGGTGATCAAAAGGGTGTTCTTGATTAAAGCTCTTTATCATTCTATTCTTATGATATTCAGCATGCACGAACCAGCAGTTCTGTGGATCAATATCCACAGCAGCAAATTCACCTAATAAATTGTGTTTGTTTTCCAACACGTGGGCTCGCAGAGCACGAGTAAAGATGTGTGTTCCATGCTCCCTGGAGTCCAGGGCTTCATCTTGTCCCAGCTGCTTTATTTCCTTCTCATCACCGGGTCACTGAATTTTAATAGCTCTCTACTCTCCTGTAGTTCTTTATGAGTCCATGAGCTTAGAGACCCTGGCATGGAGCAGTGGTTTGGAGGTTTGTATTTAAAGCCCACCCTAAAAAGAAATCTATGGGGGAGGGGGGGAAGAACACAGAAACACAGTTTGAATGTTGTTGGTTGATTATTACTTAAGTACTATGTGAAAAGTACTTACCAAAGGCTGAAATGGAGTGTTACACTAGCAAAAGTATAGTAACATTGTTTGGTTTTACGGAGTGATGGGTTTAAATTAAATGGATAGTTATTATCTATTGTTGCTTCTGGAAAGACCTGGAATGATTCCTATTCTCATATGGATTTTCATCCTGAAAAACTATTTCAATGGGAAAGAAATGTTTATTTCTAAATTCAGCAAGACTGTGAATCTCACAGAGGAGCAGCTTCATGCCTCCATAGCAGTAATGTCAAGGCCACTTTGGAGCTTGTCAAATACCTGGACTAGAGGCCAACGCTAGACGGCAGTCCAATTGAACCAATTTAGAGCACATCTCCCTCCATACTTGAAAAAAAAGTGATTCACGCTTGGAAAGAAAGATAATCCAAACCCATTCCTTCACAGCAAATTCCCTGAATCCCAAGCTTTTACCTTCTCCTCTTTTTTAAACGCCGTCGACAGTGTCGCTCCAATTCTTGTGCCCCCAGGACACTCGTGGTTTTGCCACTCCTCATGATGAGGTCCCATGATTACTCCGCTGGCATCTCTTCTCTGCAGCATTACCGTTGTTGTGTTAGTGCCATTCTTTTTCGTGTAGGCTAGATAGAAAATGTTCAGAGTAATGTTCATAAAGGTTGTGGATATAGCACAGTGGGTAGAGTGCCTGCCTAGTATGCACAGAGCCCTGAGCCCCATCCCCAACCTTACATAAACAGTGCGGTGATGCATGTGCAGGCTCTCAACAAGTGGAAGCCTATCCTTGTTATGTAGTGAGTTTGAGGCCAGCCTATAATATATGGGACTGTCTAAAAAGAAACTTTAAGGAAAAAAAATGGATGCTAGACTGCTTATTTAAAAATATAAATGTCGGGCTGGAGAGATGGCCTAGCGGTTAAGAGCACCGACTGCTCTTGCAGAGGACCCGGGTTCGATCCCCAGCACCCACATGGCGGCTGAGAACCCTCTGTAACTCCAATTCCAGGAGAACTCCAGTTCTAGGGGAATCCAACACCCTCCTCTGACCTCCGCAGCATTGCACGACACAGGTGCACAAACCTACATGCAGATAGTACATTCATACACATAAATAAATTAATTAATTAAAAAAAAGAAAAAATATAAATGTCACTGGGTGTGGTGGTGGTGCATGCCTTTAATCTCAGAACCTGGGAGACAGAGGCAGGTGGATCTCTGTGAGAGGTCAGCCTGGTCTACAAAGTGAGTTCCAGGCCAGATGGGGCTACAGAGAGACCCCGTCTCAAAAAGACATATATATGTATACGTCTGTATAAGATATGATATATATATATAATATCTTTTTTTTTTTTTTTTTTTTTTTTCTGAGTCTTTTTTTATATATAATATATAAAAGAATATAATAGATCTGTTTTTTTATATTAGGTGTTGTAATATATATATAGACATAGATAGATAAAAGAATATATAGATATAAGATATATATCTTTTATATATAGATATGTCTAATATATATAATAGACATAAAATATATAGAAAAGATAAGATATAATATATATATATATATGTCAAGAAGTCATTCGCATTGTGACTCCTGTGAAACAAATGTTTAAAAACTTGGCATTAAGTAGATTAGGGATACACACCAATATTTTACACAAGAATAAGTATTAGACTGCTAACTTAAAATGTATTATTTTAGTTAGATGCCAGCGTGCATCCCATTATAAGGGGCTTGATTCTCAGTCAGCACAATCTCAATGAGAGCTGGGAAGGGGTCTGGAAAGATGGCACAGCAATTAAGAGTACTGGCTGCTTTTGTAGAAATCCCAGGTTCAAATCCAAGCACTCTCATGGAGGCTAACAGGACTTACATACATGCAGGTAATACAGTTGTACACAGAAAAATAAACAAATAAAAAAAGAGGCTGATAAGTGGTCATGCCTGTGCCAAGCTCTCTGTATAGAGAGTAATTCTACAGACTGTCTTATTCAAAGTTAAGTAAGACAAAGAACAGGAAACTGCACACCTCTTGTTCTTCTCTGACTTTCAAAGGTCTACCATCTAGGCCTCCATCAATCTTTTGAAATCAAAGTCTACTTTCCCTTTGGGTCCCAAAATATTTAAATGCATTGCTCTCAGATTCCACCCTGGTTTGGAGTCATGCTCTCTCCATCGCAGAGGAGAAGCGCACCAGCGGCTGGCAACACTTGTATGCTTTCGGCTTTGTCTCTTGGCCTCCTGCAAGGTGCTGTCACAGTCCTCACAAAGCTGGGGTGGGAACCAAATCATGAATGGAGTAGCTGTCCTTTCCCACACCGTAGAGATGCTAAGACCTGCGCCACATGTTCTTCCTGGATCATTATAACGTGTGTCAGGTTTCTAGACCTTATTCATATCTAATGTATTTATATATAATATTTGCATGGAGCAGATTTGCTTATATCCATCTTTCGGATCGCATTTGCATGCTCATGATTCATTTGCTGAGCAAGACGACATTGGAATGGCAGGTAATTTATAACTGATTTCATTCACGAAAGACAGTGTTGATGTTGTTCCTATGGAAAGGAGCCCTTACATGCTAAAAGCTCAAGTAAGACCTGAATGTTATAAGCAGGAAAGGACCATAAAACCTCATGCTTATTTTTACTGTTTTACTATTGCAAAGCTAAGTCACTTGAATTCTTCATCATAAGAGGTATATGCACAATCACACATCTCTTTGGCTACATTTTATAATTATGAACTTGGTTTGGGTCTCCAGACTCTTCTCCTATTGCTAAACACGCAGTGTTACAAGGTGACAGAGAAGAAATTGGGAAAAGGTGGCAAGTCTCTTGAGTGGCCCCCATTAGAAGCAGAGCTGGCCTGTGAGATCAATAAAACACAAGGAATGTCACAGAACGATTTTCCACACTAGATCAGACAGGATGATTTCCTCCTTGGTCTCTGTGTCCCTCACACTGCTGCTACATCTTCTACAAGCCACCTGTGGAGATGCCAATAGCATAGTGGGGGCCTTCCTAGCCACACCCCAGAAGCCCTGACTCTACAGGCATTGAAGAATCTACCTCGCAGGCAACTTCAGCCATGGCTGAATAGGCAGCAGCCCTGTAAGGAGCACACATTCACCTGCATGCTGGCAGATACTTACCCAGAATGCAGTGGAGCTGAATTTGCAGTCCATGCAAACTGCACGGTTATCCCCACTTTGTGATGTATGCCCACAAAGATATCCCTGCACAGAAAAGGGAGACTTATCCCATCAGGTCACACCGCACTGCAGTTTCTCCACGTAGTCCTTGAATAGCCAAGATGATGAAAGATTGAAAGGCCTTGAAAGACCCAGGAGAGGCCCTGAGAGCTCTTTAAGCATTCATTTTTACTGTGTGCATTGTAAACAATCCAATGTTTTAGAGCAAATCTTGAGGGGAACCTCATCAGAGCTCTGTGTGGCTTTGTTCACAATATCCACTTCAATATCTCCCCAGAAAAATAACACATAACATGCAAGCTTGTAATGGGGCAAGATTTAAAGTTAGTCCCAGACATCACAGAAGAACAGTAATAATGAAAAGCCTTCCCATAATTCAAAACACTATACGCTTTCCCTTTAATTGCCTGTACACATGCAAGTGGAGTTCTTGTTAGTTTTAGAGTGAACGCAAGTTATTATTAATTTTTTTTTTTTGCTCAGTGTTAAAATGATTGCTTCTGACAAAAAAAAAAAAAAAAGCCTGGGTGTGATAGCACACGCCAGCACTTGGGAGGTAGAGCCAGGCAGATCTTTGTGAATTCAAGGCCACCTGTGTCACAGCAAGCTCTAGACCAGCTGGGACTAAGGACAGACCCTGTCTAAAAAAAAAAAAAAAAAACCAGCCAGGCGTAGTGGCGCATGCCTTTAATCTTAGGGCTTGGGAGGCAGAGGCAGGTGGATCTTTGTGAGTTCAAGGCCAGCCTATTCTACAAAGTGAGTTCCAGGACAGCTGGAGCTACAGGGAGACCCTATCTTGAAAAGACCAAAAAACAAACAAACAAACAAAAACTAACAACAAACATACAAACAAAAACAAACAAAAAGATGATTGCTTCCATTAAAAACTTGCAGATATCACATAGGGATTCTGCTGTGGTCCTGATTGTAATGCAGTACAAATTGCTAGAACTTACTTGAAAGTTACATGAAGGTCAACATGCACCTGAAAACACTGAAATCCTATGAAATATATCATTCAGCCCCATCGCCTCCATCTGGGACCTTCCCACTGTCTTCTGTCAAAGTATGGTGGAGTCCGACCTCAGCCACATCATTGCCTACATCTGGGATCCTTCACTGCCTTCTGTCAAGGTGGGATGCAGTCTGACCTCTTTCTTGCAGACTCAAATTGGTCTCTTGTTACTGGATGATAAATGGTTGACCAAGCATCAACTGACCAACTAACGTGTTTGTGTGGTTTTATGTATGTGTGTGTTTATGTGTTTGTCTGATTTTTCTCTATGCACTTGTGTGTATATGATTGTGTGTTTGTGTGTATATGTGTACATGTTTGTGGTATGTGTATATGTACATGCTGTGTTTGTGTGTTTATGTTTGTGTGTGAGTTTCTGTGGTTATGTGTGCATTTGTGCTGTGTGTGTTTGTGTTGTTTTGTATGTGTTTGTGTGTATATATGTGTGCATTTATGGTATGCATGTTTGTGTGTGTTTGGTGGTTTTGTGTATGTGTTTATGGTATGTGTGTTTTTGTTTGTGTGAATATGTTTGTGTTTCTGTGTGTTTATGTGTGTGTTTATGGTATGTGTTTATGTGTGTATGATTGTGTTTGTGGATATATGTGTGGGTGTTGGTGTGTGTTTGTGTTTATGTGTGTGTGTGTGTGTGTGTGTGTGTGTTTTGGTACATGTCTATGTGTGTGTATCACTCAGGACCTCTTCCCCAAAGTAAAGTTGTTAACACTTCTAGCAGTTTCTCTGACATTTTTCTAGGAAGAAAGTGTATTCCAGCCTACTTGTACTGCGATGCCTATAGCTAGAAGTGCCATGTCTCAGGTAGTGCTGCATCATGCTGTTCCCTTATTAAACTTGATGGACGCTTCCCCATCAGGACACACATACCGACCTCACTCTTAAGAGTGAGGAATCAGAAGCTATCAACAGGCAGCATTTTCCTCCCCAGCAGAGAATTCCCAATGGCATCCTCCGTCCCTCACCATGCAGAGGAGGCTCTTTCCAGCTCAATGGAATCCTTCCTGTAAGGGCTGCCTCCCACTCTCTCTTTCTCCCTTCCTCAGACTGTGTGTCTCTAGTGCACAATACAAAATAGATGAACTAAAATGACTTGCAACCTGCCTCGAAATAGCTCACTGCTATTCCACCCATTATCCTCTTCTCACTTGGGTTGTTGTCTTCTACAACATTCCAGAAGTACACCTCAGTCATCTTTCATCATGAAACAAACAGAAACTGCACCTCAGGATTTTTCCTCCTCACATTTTTCTGATGAAATTCTAGCCCAAAGTGCTTCAAAGTGGGATCTTATTTGGAAATAGAGTAAGTTATAGATAGATAGATAGATAGATAGATAGATAGATAGATAGATAGATAGATGGATGGATGGATGGATGGATGGATGGATGGATAGATAGATAGATAGATAGATAGATAGATAGATAGAGGAGTGGGGCACTCAAATATGATTGGTATCCATACAAAAAGGAAGCATTTGAACATGCACATAGACTGTACACAGTAGGATGATTCCACATGAAGGCGAAGACTGGAATATTGTTCATATCAGACCACACCAAGATCATCCTGCCTCTACCCCCCACAGATACCATACCATTGCAGGGAAAAGACAGGTGCCAACATACCCAGCTTGGCTGACATATTCTAACTAGGATTGTTTTCCCTTGTGTCTGTGTGTGCCCACATGCAGGGTGCATCCCAAATTGGCATGGTTTGTAATTACCAATAGCTGCTCAGATGTGGTTCTGTTAATGCAGAGGCTGCAAGTAAAAAAGATGATTATTCTGAAGCACATGAACAGAGATCCAACATTCCAACATGAAGAGGCGGGAGAGGAGCACAGAGCAGACCCTGGCCCTGGTCTCTTCTCTCTGAACCTTCCCAGGGCCTGCTGTTCTGCAGATTGGTTCTGCACAGTGAGCTCTTTGTTTTGGCCTCTGAGATATTCTCTTGTCAAAATTAACTTGTCCACTTTACATTTGTGGGTTTTTCTTGGTATTTTACATTTTCATGTGCGTATCTGTTCTATGTATGCTGCACGTGTATGAGCTCACACGCATGTGGGTGCATGTCCATGTGAGCCCAAAGTTGATGTCAGGCCTCCTTCTTCACTGTCTTTCACCTTCCTCCCTGTGTCAGGGTTTCTCAGTCAAACCCAGAGCCCAGCAGGGCAGCTAGTCTCACTGGCCATCCTGCTCTGGGTGGGCATCCCCTGTCCCTGCCTTCCAAGCCTGTAATGCAAGTGGTCACCAGGCCCAAGGCATGTATGCGGGAGGGAACCCACGCCTCCACCATGGTTCATGCATTATTGTCTTAATCTTGTCGTTCACGCTTGAAGTTTAGGAGCCTGGAGGGCTCTAAGTAATAATTGATAATTTAAGAAACTTCTTTTTAAGTCAAGATGGTTCAGATACATCTTTAACATTCTGTCTCCATCCGAATGCAGTCTCCTCACTTCAAACACAGAACCTCTGCCTGCTCCTCTAGTTGGACTTCTCTGAGTCCTGGATGCTGTCTAGGCAAATCACCTTAAATGTTTCACAGAAGGCAGCATGTGGTTCTGTTAGAATAGCAAATGGCTCCATAACCTTCCCTAGAAAACGGTATAAGGGAATGTTAGAGCAGCAAATAGTCCCCATAACACTGCATGGCAAACACTATAAGATCTGCAATCTATCTGTTGAAAATTTACCTTTCCAGTTTCACTGGTCAACCATGTGGTCATGTGACCACCCAGTCATCTGACATGGGACCACCCCTGAGAAGGGAGGTGCACCTTAGGTTATGCTAAATAGATGCGTGGAATACCTACTGTATTAACGAGCTAGTGAACTTTGCTTCCCTGGAGTCCCACCTCCCCACGCAGTGCATCTGGATCCTGCCACAGACATGTAGCTCTCTGTAAATCTGCCAGAAAATTCTTCAGAAAAGCGTAATCTCTCCTTTTCTTCTTCTTACCCCTTTCTAAACATGCCTTCTCTAATGCTTTGCGCTGCCCTAGCATCTTGTATTTCTTTGCCTTTTGTCTGAAGTTTCCTTCTCCCCGCCATGTGGCTAGGCCGCCAGTCAGCCAGTGTCTGACCTCCATGCAGGATTCAGCCTGCACGGCCATGGCGTTCCTTCCAACCCCACTCTCCCCCTCGGCAGCTGCTGAGGTTCCCAGCTTGCCTGCCGTGAGGACTTTTCTTTAATATTCTAAGAAAATTGTCCCCAAACCACCATTTAGGTCCTTTTTTTCCCCCATTCTTAAATTATTTTTTGAATTAGACTAAGAACCCTCTAGGGGGCGCTCTTTCTTCCGGTTCCAGTCTGCTACACCTTGATTTTATCCGTGTCTCCACTCAAAGTTGAACTTAGAGCTTTATCCAGTTTCTTTCCAAACTCACCAAATGACTGTATCTCTATATTTTGTCCAAATTCAGATTACAAACTAAATAGCTACTTCTTTCATTTCATCTTTTTTTTTCCATAATCATCATCAAAGAAAAGGAGGAATTGCCGCTTTTAAGAGTCTGCCTTGTTGCTTGTTCTTCATTAGTAGGATCGAAAGGTTATTCCTGGACAGACTGTCAGCCCATGAAAGGAAACAGCCAGAATTGACCAGAGTCCAAGTCAACAGCTCCAGAGAGAGTGGACTGTTTTACCTCTCATCCACCTGTGCCCCTTTTCTAAGCCTAGGGAACAACCTGCGGAAGAGGGGGCGTGGTAGAATGTAAGGCTGCGATTGGGTGAATTGAAACTACAGCAATGTAGTCTGGACACTCATTTGATCAACTTGATTGAAACAAACAACCTGTCACCCCCCACTGGATGGTGGGGCTGTAGTGTTTGGGCACAACAGCCTGCAGATAGGTTTTGCATGAAGGATGCTTGTACTCATGGATTATCACTATAGCTAAAAATGAAAAAAAAACTGAGAGAAAGATGCAGGACAAAAATTAAAATGATCTGGGATGGGGTGGGGGGGGGAGGGAAAGGGAAATAACCTGAACTGAATTGGAAAAAATGTTGAAATGCACAAAGCATCATAAAAATTAATTTTAAAAAAAAAAAAAAAAGAAGAGATGATCACTTTTGACTCATTCATATCAAATGATTATTTCACATTTTTTGCTTAAGTAAATAAAAAAATGCCTAAGTAAAAAAAAAAAAAGAGTCTGCCTTGGGCACCCAGCCAGTTCCACAGGCAGTGCCTCGTGCTTGAGGTCTTCTTGTGGCAGCACTATTTCTAGTGCTTGCCTCTTTGTAAGAAACTACACCAAACTAGTGCAAGTAGGGCCCGGGCCAGCTTGGGGGCGGGGTCTCTGGCTTTACCTCTCTACAGAGCCTGAGGTTCATGAACATAGGAAGTGCCTTCTGCATAAAACAATGAGTTCAGTCCCTGGTACCCACATGATGGAAGGAGAGAACTGACTCTCCCCAATGTGCTGTGATGTACACACGCACGCGCGCACATACCACACACACACACACACACACACACACACACAGAGTAAATAAAGGTAAACCAAATTAAGTAGAAATGACAATTTCTGAGTCAATTTTGAGTAGGTATGCAGTTGTTCTCCTGAATGCTGTCATTTACTGGAGACAAGAACTCAGATCCCTGCACAGAACTGGAGCATTTGACAAGTGAGAGATTCCAAACTGGCCAACATGTAAACCTTAAATTGTGAGAGTTAGCCAATGATTCAACTACTTTGCCCCTTGGGACACCAATTATTATGCCAGCATCATAATCACTGCAACAAATAGACTGACTTTTTAAGTTCAGTTTTTAAGAATGGTCCCCAACTCAGAGGGCACTATGTCCCCTAGCTGTCTGCTCTGTCACCCAGAACTGTGTTGACGGATGGCTCTTGTTCCCCCCCACCCCCAGTACAGATGGAACCTACTCTGGAAACCTGTTTCTTCCATTCAGCGACCCCCATTCCTTCTCTTCCCCAATTATCAGGGAGATACCCCATCTTCAAACACAAGAGCACATGGTTTTGCTAGAGCTAACTAAAACTCATTAGAGTTCTTAGTCTATTGAGGCACACACCTTTATCCCAGATTTCTGTGAGATCAAGGCCAGCCTGGCCTACACAGCAAGTTCCAGGCCAGCTGGGGCTATAGGGAGACCCTGTCTCAACAGAACAAAACAGAAGTCATTAGTCCAGATTATGTCTATTAATAAAAGTCATCCCTCCAGCCTCTCCTCCAAATATCTTATAATACAACATAAAAATCTGATTGCTGTATTTTACCCAGGAGAGCAACTTAGGTCAACTTTCTCTGGATATTAGGAATTGCAAAACCAACAGCAATTCCAGCTAGTCTTAAAGAGATCCTAGTGTGGTTTAGCTTTGAGCTAATATCTCTTATTTCACTGTCTAGCAACCTTAGAAGTAGGTGCTATGTGCTTTTTACATATATATATATATATATATATATATATATATGTATATATGAAAAATTTCATTAAATGACTTGACCAGAAGATGGGTATTTGGCCAGAACCTGCTAGTAAAATGCTGCCTGCTGATGCCTCTCACAGTGCTCTACCCTGTCTTGAGCAGTGTGCGCCTTCTAGCTAAGAATTCAAACAATTTACAATCCCTCAGGAGGAGGGGAATGACAGTGTGTTTTACAAATGGTTTTTGGACTATGAAAGATGTGTTAACATTATGAATGATTTTGAGTGACTAGATGTTAATAATGAATTTTCCTCCAGCATTTGAATTTCAATCTTGAAATAATTTGGTAACATTAAAAAAATCAATAATTCTCAATGCAAATGAACATTAGGTCAATGAGATCAAAGAGGAAACTCTTTTTTTTTTCCTATGAAATTAATAGTTGAAACTCTCATTTGTTCCTTTTCTGAGGTACAATTTAAAAATATTACTTTCATGGAAATCTAAAAATCAATTCTTTCTGCATTTAAGTCACTTGAATTGGGAGCCAATGTCAACACTGATGACTTTTTCCACTCGAAAATGGCCATCATTGGCTGAGAAACATCTTAAAAAATGTTCATGGGGCTGGAGAGATGGCTCAGTGGTTAAGAGTACCGACTGCTCTTGCAAAGGACCCGGGTTCGATTCCTAGCACCCAAATGGTGGCTAAGAACCATCTTTAACTCCAGTTCCAGGGGAATCTGACACCCTCTTCTGACCTCCGCAGCATTGCACGATACGGGTGCTCCAACCTACATGTAGACAGTACACTCATACACATAAAATATAATAAAAAATAAAATGGACATTAATTAAAAGTGTTCAACATCGTTAATAATTAAGAAAATGAAAAATAAAACCACTTTAAGATATCATCTCACTCTGATAAGACTGGCTAAGATCAAGAAAACAAAAGACACCAAATGCTGGAAAGGTTGTAGGGAAAAGAGAACACTCATCCACTGCTGGTGGGAATGTAAACTTGTACAACCACTGTGGAAAACAGTGTGGAGAACCCTTAAAAAACTCAAAATGAGCTTACCATCTGACCCAGCCATACCACTCCTGGTATATACCCACAAGACTCATCCTACTACAAAGATACATGCACATCTATGTTTATTTCAGCCTCTTCACAATATTGAAGAGCTGGAAGCAACCCAAATCCCCCTCAACTGACCAGTGGCTAACAAAAATGTGGTCCATCTACACAATGGAGTTCTATGCAGCAGTAAAGAAAGATGAAAGAAAAACATGATGGTAATGAAACCACTCCCTAACTGTAAATTAGAGCCAATTGTTACAGTGGTAATTTCCTATAAAACAGGCATAACAACCCTTTTTTAATTGACTGATAGGCATAGGAACTGTGAAAGGTTAATTCTCTATCTAGAGCCAAATTCAATAGTAAAGTGCTTATAAGTTGTGTAATTAAGCAAAATATTTTACTACAGGAAAGCTCTGATATCAGCAATGAATTATTCTGCCTAGATGTTGGCTAGGGGATTCAAACCTGCCCCTCCCCCCAATTATAAAGGCCTTTTGCCTATAAGTGGGATATATGCAAGGAGAAAGGCAGTAAGTCCCTGTTGTCGAAGACCTGGTGTGAGCATGAAAAAATGTTATGAGATGTCACTTGCTAGCGTACAACTGGCCTCTGAAATGCCAGAGAGCATTACCAAAGGCCACTAAAGCAATACAGCAAAATATTGGTCTCCCTGAGACAAGCAAGACTCCTCCATCAGTATCAGCCACACCTCAACAGCCTGGAGATACTATGCAACAGTGGCAGCCAAGTGTCTATATATATCCCAAATCTAATTGGCTATTAGCTCTCTCCTTGGAGGAATAACTCACAGTGGATGCCACAAGCTTATGTCCTCTAGTGGTTAGGAGATGTTATAAGCCACAATAAGAGCTTGTCACCCTTTGTAGAGAAACCACAGTTTGCTGATTAGCATACCATCCAAGCATCTGTGTCTATGCTCACAGCTTAGCTTGACATAATAATTAGTACTGCTTAAATGCCTGTACATCCAATAGCTTGTGCTTTGTTAGTATGACTAAAAAGGGTATCACTGGAAAAGCTGTCAACCCATGAAGGGAAACAACCTGAACAGACTAAAGTCCAAAATGACAACTCCAAAGAAATTAGACTGTTTTCTTCTCACCCACTTGTGCCCCTTTCCCAAAGCCCAGGGAACAAACTGCGGAAGAGGAGGCATGGTAGATTGTAAGGGCTGTGGAGAGATAGGGGTGAATCATGAGACTACAGGAATATAGTCTGGACTCCTAACTGATCAACATGCCTGTGCATACAAGCTTCTCCAACTGGAGTATGGGAACCTTGGGTTGTTCAAAATTTGGACATAGATACTTGCAAAATGCACCAATTACCTAATTATATGACATACTGAGTAACATCAATGTTATGTGCAAACAACTGTGTCATTATATTGTAGAATCCCTTAAAAATAAACAAAAAATAAATAAATAAATAAATAAATAAATAAAACAACGATGACATCATGAACTTTGCAGGTAAATTGATGGAACTTGAAGCCATTATGCTAAGTGAAGTAACACAGTTCCAAAGAAAAAAACAGGGAATGATATATAAAATAAATGATGTTAGGGCTGGAGAGATGGCCTGGTGGTTAAGAGCGCCGACTGCTCTTGCAGAGGACCCGGGTTCGATCCCCAGCACCCTCATGGCGGCTGAGAACTATCTGAAACTCCAATTCCAGGAGGAGTCCAGTTCCAGGGGAATCCGACAACCTCTTCTGACCTCCGCAGCATTGCACGATACGGGTGCACAGACCTGCATGCAGACAGTACATTCATACACGTAGAGAAAAATAAATTAATTAAAAAACATATCTAAAAAGATTAAAAAAAAATAAGATAAATGATGTCAGGTCCCAGAGCCAATCATAGGTCCCCCAATTCCATGCCACTACACACCTTGCCCTACCCAGCATCACGCACCTAGGCCATGCTGCTTGCTCCTCTTTGGGGCTGGGCCAGACCCTCAGCCATGAGGTATCCTGAGGCATGCTACAAGAATGCATGATCTGGGGTGGGTTGGGGGGAAGGGAAAGGGGAATATGTCTAAACTGAACTGAGAAATTATGTCTGAAATACACAAAACACCAATAAAAGTATATTAAAAATAAATAAAAACTCACCCAACAAATAAATAAATAAATAAATAAATAAATAAATAAATAAATAAAATGGACATCATCAAAACTTGGAAAATCTGCTGTGGCAACTCATTCCTGTGATCTCAGACCATGGGAGACAGGCAGATGAAGGAAGATTTTTGTATGTGCAAGTCTACTCTGGGCTTCATCGAAAGGCCTTTTCTCAAACAAACAAGCAGACAAAAATCCTTGATGACATCCTATCCTCGGTAAGAGAACTCCACCGCAGAAGACAGGGAGGACTGTAATTTAGATGTGCAGAGCCAGGGCATGCAACCCAGGAATGGAGAACTGGTCCTCAATCACATAGAAGGCTTATCACCAGTCTCGGGAAAAGTAACTGCTGTTATGAGAAAAGTCTGACCCTGGGAGAGAACTTTCCTCAGGCTTCTGCCAAGGTCTACAATGATCCTATTATTTTCTCTGTAAATACATTTTCTCTAAAATGGACTAAGGGTGATTTGATATGAAGATCTGATTCAATCATGATACCCAATAAATCACAGCTGTGACAGGGACTCTCACAGCATGTCTGGGCACGAGTTCCATTTCCATTTGACTTGTAGCCTTGCCCTACTAGAGGTGTCAAATTATTAGTTCTGAGATTTTTATAGACTGGCTTTAGTAGATTCAATATGGCCAGGGTACATACATTGGTATAGGAACATTCTTGTGAAATTTTCCATTGAGGATCAATTGAAGATGATCCAGAAACCACATAGTATACTTCATGTATTACTGTGTGATGTAGGGCTGGGTGAAGCATGTTCTCACAAGCAAGATGACCTGAGTTCAGATCTGCAGAATTCATGTAACACTGGTCACATTAGTGCCTGTCCATAATCCAAGGACTTCTACAACCAGAGGGGAGGCAGAGATAGGGAATGCCCAGAATCTGTCAGACGGACCAGCCTGGGGTAAGCAGTGTAGAAGGTGAAGATTGGTGTTCAAGGTTAGCCTCTGACCTCCACATACTCACTATGGCTTATGTACACACATACACACACACACACACACACACACACACACACACACGGTGAATACATATGAACATTAAAGGAAATAAAGCATGCATTTAAATCTTTGAGAGAGTTTTCATTAACTCATCTATTTAGAGAACACTTAGGGGCAGAGAGATGTCTCAGTGCTGCTCTAAAAGGACTCAAGTTCACTTTCCAGTACCCTGACTGGGAACCTCACAATCACCTGTAACTCCAACTTCAGGGAATTCAGCGCCTTCTTCTGGCCTCTGTGAGAGGAGAACTCACACAGCACACTGCAGACACACATGTACACATAAAAAGAAAATATTTTTTAATTATTTCTATTTATTTATTTATTTATTTATTTGTTTGTTTGTTTGTTTATTTATTTATCTTTTTGAAACAGCATCTCCCTGCAGACCCAGCTGATCTGGAACTCACTCTATAAACCAGGCTGGCCTTGAACTCACAGAGGTCTACCTGCCTCTGCCTCCCCAGTGCCAGGATTAAAGGCGTGCACCACCACCCTGGGCTTCATTTACGTTTGTGTTATGTGTATGAGTGTATTGCTTGCAGGTAGGTAGGTGTACCTGTGTTATACAAAGCCAGCGCAGGTCTCAAGAGGGCATCAGATCCCCTGGAACTGGAGTTATGGACAGTTGTTAGCTGCCATTTGGGTGCTGGGAACTGAACCTATGTCCTCTGTAAGGGCAGCCAATGCTCTTAAGCACTGAGCCATTGCCCCAGCCCCATAAATGAATTTTTAAACAAGGTCAAAACTCAAAGCATGATGGAGGAAATATCCAAACATGGGTGCTTGCATTAAAGGATCTGTTTAAGGTGTTCACAGTTAGAACCTATTGCAGAGCTGTGCAGTGGTCCCATTCACCAAGGGGACTAACATTGTTAGCTGAGGAAACAGATCATGGTTGATATTTTCATTAAAAAATATCACCCTATCTTGGCACAATGGTGCATGCCTTTAATCCCAGCACTCAGGAAGCAGAGGCAGGCAGATCCCTGTTGAGTTCAAGGTCAGCCTGGTCTACATAGTGAATTCCAGGCCTGGTCTACATAGTGAATTCCAGGCCTGGTCTACATAGTGAATTCCAGGCCATCCAGGGCTACAGGGAGACCCTGACTCAAAAATCAAAACATAATGTAACACAAGCCTGGTTTACCCCATTTTTGTAGTCATCAACAAAGTTGAATTCTTGCCCCATAAGTTATAGAGAAATCATTAAATCTCACAAAAATACGACAGGATATTCTAGGCTTCTTGGGCCTCTTTGTGAGCATCTAGTGGGCAGAATGAGGCTTTGTTGATCATTCACATGGCTTCCTACAGCGACTGAGGAAGCTACATCTTTCCAAACTGAAGCACCTCTTACAATGGGTTTCTAATAATTCTATCGCTGAAGTTTTATTCATTTTTTCGTGTGTACCTGTGGAGGCCAGAGCCTGATGCTGGCATCTTCCACAATGGCTTTCCACGTCACTGAACCTACAGCTCACCTACTTGTCAAGAGGAGAATTCTTGAAACTCTTCTTTTCCAGCCCTCTTTTCAATTGCTTTCTTACAGGAAGAGTTTGGAACGAAAAAGTAAAACTTTCCAGAATTGCAGATGTGGTGTTCACATGCCAGTCAGATGAATGGATCATGGAAACAGACATGGAGGTAGACGGGGAGGGGCAGTCTGGAGCCTTCCCCTCTGCTCTCCGTGGTCGCCCAGGGTAGGGTCCTTTCCTGTGATCTTCACCCAGGACAGAAGTCTTTGTTTAACCAGGATGTCATATTCCTGTAGCCTTTGTGGTTGCATACTATCTGTAAACCCCCTACTTGATTACCACCTACATTAGATGCTCTTTGCATTTGTCACAGGGGTGTAAAAGACCCCAAAGATTCAGTCGGGCTGCTCACTCCTGTATGAAATGACCCCCAGATCAGCCAGCTAATGGGTAGCTCACTAGTATGAATAAACTCCCTCTCCTCACCTGACGTTGGCTTTGGTCTCAGGATTTATCTGTAACAAGTCTTCCGAGGATGCTTACTTCTTCCCAGTGCAGGTCCGCATAGAGCACAGATCTGCACAAAGCAGATGGCCTTCTGCATCACTGCTAAGCTCTGATCTCCTGGAGACAGTGACATCACATCCTACTGTTTCCTGATGGGATCAGAATAAAGGAGTATGGTTAAAAGCAGAAGCTGCTGTGGTGTTTTGTTTCTTCAGCTTGTTAAATAAAGCAGAGACAGAAGGACTTTTGCAAGGCAGTTCGGCCATTTTCTGAGAAAGTTTCTTTGAGAAAAAGGCTAGAACTCCTTCTCCAATTCATCTAGTGATTTTGTAAGCAGCCAATGGGCTGTTAAACATTTTTTATCTGCTTGGAGCCCTGTCAGGCTTAAGTTTTCAATTTAGGTTAAGATGAAAGAAAGAGGAATTATTTAAATTGATCATTTCCACCTAAACTCGGAGTCCTAATCTTTTGACGCATGAAATCAGATTAAATTCTGAATTTAATATATTTGAAATTATTTTAATTGTTCAAAAGGAAATATTACAGGGGCTGGAGAGATGGCTCAGTGGTTAAGATAACTGGCTGCTCTTGCAGAGGACCCAGGTTCAATTCCCCGCACCCATATAACTGCTAATAACCAACCAGAACTCCAGTTCCAGGGGATCCAACACGTTCTTCTGATCTCTGAGGGCATTGCATAAATACAGGTGCACTTGCACACATGCAGGCAATACACTCATACACATAAAAATAAAATATTTTAAAAAGGAAGTATTTCTTTTCTTTTCTTTTCTTTTTTTTTCTTTTTTTGGTCTTTTCAAGACAGGGTCTCCCTGTAGCCCCAGCTGTCCTGAAACTCACTTTGTAGACCAAGCTGTCCTTGAACTCACAAAGATCTGCCTGCCTCTGCCTCCCAAGTGCTAGGATTAAAGGTGTGCGCCACCTTTATTTTCTTCTGCTTTTAAAATGTTGAAGTCATTCCATCAGCTTCCTTGTTCCATTTGTGCCCTGCATTCCCAGCTCAATCCTCAGCTTCAGTGGAGATTATAGGAATGCCTCAGGCTGAAATGTTGAAAATACTAGGGAGAAAGACCATCTTAGTCTTCCTTGCAGGAGTTCCCAGCTCCTGCGATTTCCAGGAAAAAGTTCTGCATTCTTCTGAGAGGGAAGAATGGAGTGTGGGGGGGGGGATTGGAATGTAGACAGTGACTGACTGGTCAGTATTTGTTTCCTGCTCCTTTTTAGCAGAGCAGCAGAGCAGAGTGCTCAACGGCATGCTGTGTTTGATGATGAACGTGTAAAGCAAATTTTACTTCTTCAGAGCAGAGGCAACCACCTGACTCTTTGATCTCCTCTCTGCTCTGTTGACTGACCAGCTAAGGCTATGTTGTCAATCTGGACTAAGATAATAGATAAGAATTATTCAGAGTGGAATCTAAGCTAACTTTCCATGACAGCCTCATTAGGCTTGCTGTGGTGGCACACACCCATACACACCTATAATCCCAGTCCCCAGGGGGCTAAGGCCAGGGGTTAGACTTCAAGGCCTTCTAGGCTGTATATTAAGACCTTATCTCAAGAAGAAGAAAAAGATAAGGGAGCTTGACAGGAATATCAGAAGGCAACACCCAGCCTTATGGGCACTGGCAAACCAGTAACATCATTCCCAGCATCCTTGGCCTGAGTGTGAAGATGTCTGTGGGCCTTGTCATGAGGACTGAGCTGGGAATGCAGGGCACAAATGGAACAAGGAAGCTGATGGAATGACTTCAACATTTTAAAAGCAGAAGAAAATAAAGGTGGCGCACACCTTTAATCCTAGCACTTGGGAGGCAGAGGCAGGCAGATCTTTGTGAGTTCAAGGACAGCCTGGTCTACAAAGTGAGTTTCAGGACAGCTGGGGCTACAGGGAGACCCTGTCTCGAAAAGACCAAAAAAAGAAAAGAAAAGAAAAGAAAAGAAAAGAAATACTTCCTTTTTAAAATATTTTATTTTTATGTGTATGAGTGTATTGCCTGCATGTGTGCAAGTGCACCTGTGTAATGCAGTGCCTGCAGAGGACAGAAGAGGGCATCATATCCTCTGGAACTGGAGTTATAGACAGTTGTTAGCTGCCATGTAGATGCCCGGGGAATTGAACCTGGGTCCTCTGCAAGAGCAGCCAGTTATCTTAACCACTGAGCCATCTCTCCAGCCCCTGTAATATTTCCTTTTGAACAATTAAAATAACTTAAAATATATTAAATTCAGAATTTAATCTGATTTCATGCATCAAAAGATTAGGACTCCGAGTTTAGGTGGAAATGATCAATTTAAATTGATGTCAGCATGAATAGGACACCAGTTACCTCCAGTTCTGACGCCAGAGAATAGAATTCATCATTGTTCTGTGGTTAATGCTGTGACTTTTATGGACACAAGTCAACCTAAGATTTGAGCTGCAATAGAAAAGAATGGTCTTAGTATGTCCATGACAAACCTTCACACTAACCAAGAAAATATTTGCATGGATTCTTGACCTACTTAGAGAAAGATAGTTTTAGAACTGCCAGAGTGTCTATTTAATCCACAGGGGAATTCACAGCAGCAAGTACTGAAATAGCTAGGGCTTTTTCACCTTTTGAAAAAATGTGGTGTTCTCTTGAATTCTCATTTTCATCACTTTTTCTCTTAAAATAGGTTTCTTAAAGTTTCCATTTTAACTTGGGGTATCAACTTGGAAACGAGCTGCCCTCTGCTTCATAAGTTCAGGTGCAGGCCTGTTGGGCCTTGAACTTGTTCAGATTCAGTTCCCAGCACCTATATGGCACCTCACAACTGTCTTTAACTCCAGTTCTAGGGGATCCAATGCCCTCTCTAACCTCTTCTGGCATTGCATGATACGGGGCACTTACATACATGCAGGCAATACACTCATACACATAAAATAAACAAAATTTTTTTAAAAAGAGTATTGCATGGGGTGGGGTAGGGGGCAGGGAAAGGAAAATATGCCTGAACTGAAATGAAAAATGGTGTATGAAATACACAAAACACCAATACATAAATTTAAAAAAGAGTATTGCCTATTTTATTGGCAGATTACTTTGTATTTCAGTTATAAGGGCAGGTATCAATGTGTGCCCACAGTCAATGAGAGGTTGTGAAATAAGTTAAATGCCAATAAGTCAAATTCCCTTCTAGAATAATGGCAAGATATATGTTTTTCAAACTAATGTAAGAATGAGGATTTTTGTTAAAACTCAGATTCTAACTCAGGGGACCTGGGGTCACAAGCCTGCATCTGTATTTGCCAATTGAGCTGTCGCTGCCTTTCTGAGGCAACTTTCAGGCACTTGGGTCTTCTCCCTCATCAGAGTTCTGTTTTTATGAGATATTACCACTTAGTGTTGAGCAACTCCATGAACCAGAGTCAGAGAGACATGAATGAGCTTTCATTCTACACTTGTGTCTATTAGTTAAAACACAGGAATATCACTGAATCTGTGTCTTGATTTCATTTCTGTGTGTGCACATGCATGTGTGTAAGGAGTGTGGTATGTGGGCAAATGTGTGTGCAAGGGCTCATAACCATGTCCAAGTAGAAAGAGCACTGGGTTTCCTGCTCCGTCCCTCTCTACTGAGTCTCTTTCTGAACCTGGAGTCAGTGTGGTAGCCAGCAGCTTCAGCAAGCCTCTTGCAATGCTCCTGCAAGCCTCCTGCAAGCCTCCTACAAGCCTCCTGCAAGCCTCCTGCAATCCTCCTGACAATAAAAAGGAGTTTTTAACATGAGCTTTGGGGTTTATTTTCTTGAATTTTAAAATATAATATTCATACTTCAGCTGTGGAACTGGCAAGTCAGCAACCTGGAGTGTCACTTTGCACTATCAGAATCCTGAAATGATGAGCAGCTACAAGCAAATTATGTAAAATCCCTAGCATTATAGAACAAAAGAATGGGCAAAAGCTATAAAATGTCATGAAAAGGGTATTTATTAAAAATATTATTAATATTTCTGACCCAATAATTATTCACCTTTATTTCTTGCTTTCTGAAATAAATAAACCATTGTGAATAATGCAGAGTCGAGTCAGCACCATAACGCACAATGTCTGTAATATGCAAATTCATATGTCATAACTTGACTGGAGAAAAGGTAAAGGCTAAACATGGTCTCTTAGAATAAAAATAAACTAAAGTGAACTATTAATTCTGCCATTCAAGTGTAGCTCCATTTTGCCCACAACTGAATCTGAAGAGAAAAACTAAAACTACTTACCAAGTTTATTGGCATTTGTAGAAAAGGAATGATTATCTTTCCCAGGAACAAGGATATTGGTCATTTTCCTGGACATTTTGAATTCAGTTATACATGGTACATTTTATATGAATTTTCAAATAGCAGAAGCTTGAGAAACTAACAAATGTGTGTGCAAATATTCTCCAAGATCTTACATAAGATAAAAAGATTAACTTTAAAAAATGATTGACAGGAGCTGTAGAGATGGCTCAGCAGTTAAGAGCATGCACTGCTCTTGCAGAGAACCCAGGTTCAATTCCCAGCACTAACAACTATCTGTAACTCCAGGGGATCTGATACCATCTTCTGACCTCTTCAGGCACTGCATGACATGGGTGCACTTAAATAAGTGCAGGCTACTGCACTCATACACATAAAATAAAAATAATAAGCAAAATTTATTTTTAAAACAGACTGACAAAGGGCTAAAAAGATAGCCTGGTGCTTAGGAGCACTTGTTTATTGCAGAAGACTCAGGTTCACTTCCCAGCACCCGCATGGCATAGCTCACAACTGCCTGTAACTTCAGTTCCTAGAGAGGAGATTGGATCCTCCTGCCTCCTTGAACATCTGCATGCACATGACGCACATACATATATTGAGGCACATACAAATATATAAGTGTACACACACACACACACACACACACACAAACACACGTGAGCACCTTTAATCCTAGCACTTATGAGGTAGAGGAAGGCTGATGATCTATGTGAATTTTATTTGAGGCCAGGCTGGTCTACATAGCGAATTCCAGGTCATCTAGGGCTACACATTGGGACCCTGTGTCAAAAAATAAAAATAAAAAATAAAATAAGGGCTGGAGAGATGGCCTAGCGGTTAAGAGCGCCGACCGCTCTTACAGAGGACCCGGGTCCGATCCCCAGCACCCACATGGTGGCCAAGAACCGTCTGAAACTCCAATTCCAGGAGAACTCCAGTTCCAGGGGAATCCGACGCCCTCTTCTGACTTCCACGGGATTGTACGACATGGGTGCACAAACTTGCATGCAGACAGTACACTGATACACATACAGAAATAAATAAAATAAAAATAAAATAAATGGTGTACAGAGTGGCCTTTTACTTAGGACCGTTTAAAATATTTTAGAAACATTGATCTCTGCTTTGATTTTTGTTATTTCTTCTTGTCTGCTGCGTTTAGGGCTCAGTTGTTGTTGACTCTCAAGTATTCTTAGCTGCAGTGTTAGATCATTCACTTGTGCTCTTTCTGTTTTTCTAATGTAGGCACTTAGAGCTATAAATTTCCATCTTAGGACTGCTTTTAAAGTGTCCCATAGGTTTTGTTGTGTTGTATTATCATTGTCATTCAGCTCCAGGAATGTTTTTATTTCTTTCTTTATTTCTTCCTTGATCCATCCATTATTCAAGAGAGTGTTGTTTTTTGAGAAACTAACAAATGTGTGTGCAAATATTCTCCAAGATCTTACATAAGATAAAAAGATTAACTTTAAAAAATGATTGACAGGAGCTGTAGAGATGGCTCAGCAGTTAAGAGCATGTGTTCTTGTAGGTTGTAGGGCTTATCTTGGTGTTGATATTGAGTTTTATTACACTATGGTCTGATAGAATGCATGAGATTATTTCATTATTCAAGAGTGTGTTGTTTAGTCTCCATGTGTTCTTGTAGGCAGGAGGGCTTGTCCTGGTGTTGATGTTGAGCTTCATTGCACTGTGGTCTGACAGGATGCATGAAATTATTTCAATCTTTTTGTATTTGTAGAGGTTTCTTCTGTGTCCCAGGATGTGGTCGATTTTGGAGAATGTTCCGTGGGGTGCTGAGTAGAAAGTGTATTCTCTGGTATTAGGATGGAATGTTCGGTAGAGGTCTATGAGGTCCATTTGGTGTATCATATCGTTCAGTTCAGATGTCTCTCTGTTTATTTTTTGTCCTGTTGACCTATCCAAAGGACTCAGTGGGGTATTGAAATCTCCCACTATGAGTGTGCTGGGGTTAGTCTGTGACTTGTGGTCCTGGAGAATTGTCTTTATAAAGTTTGGTGCACCAGAATTTGGGGCATATATATTCATAATTGTGAAATCTTCTTGGTGGATTGTTCCTTTGATGAAAATGTAATGGCCTTCTTTGTCTCTTCTGATTTCTTTTACTTTGAAGTCTATTTTATCCGATATTAAAATAGCAACACCTGCTTTCTTTTTGGTACCATTTGCTTGGAATATTTTTTTCCATCCCTTCACTTTAAGGTGGTGCCTGTCCTTGAAGGTAAGATGTGTTTCTTGCAGACAGCATATCGATGGATTCTGTTTCCTAATCCAGTCTCCCAGTCTATGTCTTTTGATTGGGGAATTTAGTCCATTAATATTTAAGGTTATGACTGATAGGTTTGTGTTGCTTCCTTTTGCCTTATTATCCATCTGCGGTTTTGATTTAGGTTTCTACTTCTGCAGTTATGCTTTTATTGATTTCTCCTTCTAGTTGCCTGGGGTTGGTTGCTCCTTTCTTCTGTTCTTTGGATTGCTTCAAGTATTCTCTGAAGGGTTGGTTTTCCGGACATGTATTCTTTCAAGTTGTTTATGTCATGGAAGATTTTCCTCTCTCCTTCCACTATGATTGACATTTTTGCTGGGTATAGTAACCTGGGCTGGCATCCATTGTCCCTCAACACTGGGAATGCTTTGCTCCAGGTTCTTCTTGCCTTCATCGTTTGCTGTGAGAAGTCCGTTGTTATTCTGATAGGTTTCCCCTTATAGGTCACTTGTTGTTTTTCTCTTGTCGCTTTAAGAATTTTNAGTTTAGTCCCTTAATATTTAAGGTTATAATTGAAAGATGGATATTGCTTCCTTTCACCTTATTATCCATTTGGACTTTTGGTCTCTGATTCTACTCCTACAGTTATGTTTTTATTAGTTTCTTTCCTAGGTGCTTGGGGATAGTTGCTCCTCTCTTCTGCCCTTTGAATTGCTTCAAGCATTTTCTGAAGAGTTGGTTTTCTGGACATGTATTCTATCATCTTGTTTATATCCTGGAAGATTTTTCTCTCTCCTTCAACTATAATTGACATTTTTGCTGGGTAAAGTATTCTGGGTTGGCATCTATCCAACCTTTAACACTGGGAATGCTTTATTCCCAGTCCTTTAACACTGGAAATGCTTTGCTCCATGTTCTTCTTGCTTTCTTGGTTTGCACCGAGAAGTCAGTTATAATTCTGATGGGTTTCCCTTTGTATGTGACACAAAGGTCTCCACACAAGCCCAAACTCAAAACACATAGGAAGTAATTTAATAAGAAATGTCAAAAACCTATGTATTTATTATAAATCATAAATTAAATAAGTGATTTAAAAGATGATGAGCCTATACCTGTGTATATAATGAAATGTTAATCAACCTTTAGAGCAATAACATAGTCTTCTGTGAAAAAAGAATGGACCTAGAAACATATCACCTTATATGTGGAGACCTCTCAACCCTCACCAGTGAAGCTTCTTTATTCAACAGAATGTGATACACACAGAAGACCACAACAGGCCAAGTTTTAAAGAATATGAGACTGGATAGGACTCCTATGTTAAACTTCATCCACACATGGTTTAAGGACCACTTCAGAAGAGGGGGCAGAAATACTGTAAGAGCCAGGGCTGGTTCATGAACCTAGGGAAACAGAGGCTTTCAGGCCACTGGAAACTTGCTCATGTGAATTTGTAGCAATTGCGGCATCTGCACAAGGCCCATACCAACTCAATCAGACAAGGGCCTGGAGTAAATGGCCTGCAGGCTGGCTGTAGCCTAGAAACTGTTGGCAACTCATTACTGCTGGGTTAGGGAGAGTAGAACTTCTCTAAGATTTCTAGACAGGAGGACTAGAGTCCAGTGGATGAATTTTCACCAAAGGACATCTGGGTACAAATGCTTGACCAGACAGGACTTAACATATGTGGCAGAATCCATGAGGTCCAGTGGGTGGTATGGGGGGGGCGTAGATGGAGGAGGGGGTCTAAGTTTGATTAAGAACTATTGTATATGGGGCTGGAGAGATGGCTCAATGGTTGAGAGCACTGACTACTCTTGCAGAGGACCCAGGTTCAATTTCCCCATGGCAGCTAAGAACCATCTTAAAAACACATACCTTTAATCCCAGCACTTGGGGGCAGAGGTAGGTGGATCTCTGTGAGTTCAAGGCCAGCCTGGTCTACATAATGAGCTCCAGGCTAGCTGAGACTAAAGGGAGACCCTGTTTCAAAAAAAAAAAGAACTATTGTATGAACTGCACAGGAGCTCAATATATTTTTTTAAAAAGGCTGATTTCAGAAAAGCAATACAAAGGAGGTTAACAGTTAGTGGAGGTTGGGAGACAGGAGGTGTGGTAGCCAAAACAGTTCCTTCCAGAGATATGTGATGATGGAGCTCAAGGCCTTCACACTGCCCACAGTTAATTAGAGCCACTGCAGACTTGAAAGTTGCTCAGCAATTTTAAGCATTCTTATAAAATATTTTAGTATGTAAAGCAGTGCGTATATTCAATAACTTGATTTAACCACTTCACAATGCACACATGTATCTGATCATGAATACACACAGCTTTGATTAGTTAAAAATAGATTTAAAAGATTGCTGGAACAGAGGATATCATTCAACAGCAGCACAATGGAAAAAAACAATGGGATCATCATCATATCAGACTCCCATCACAAGGATCACATATGGGAAAGATATAGGCTCTGCATATTACCCGTGATTGCAGCACATGATGATCTGCTAATATTACAGAGCAGCATTGGGACATTAGAAGTGATAAATTGGAGTGTGTTGATGACCAGAGATGGAAAGATCTCCAGAAAGAACAAGTGGTATGCTATGGTTGGTAATGCACACTGTGTCTTCCACTTGAAATGATACACATCACCTTGTTAGAAATAACTCATTCTGGAAGCTGAGCCACAGGCATGCAGAGGCAGTGCTTAGGAGACCAGTTTCACTGGTTTTGCTCTTTGTATTTGAAATTTGAAAATGAAAATAAAAGGAACATCACCTGAGTCATGAAAGAGAGATACCCCTCTATCTTGGGCAGTCCCCAAGGTTTCCGCCAGGTCCCCTATGAGGCCCTGGGGTGGGGATTCTGCAAGCTGCAGCAACAGTAAGGAAGGCCTTTCAACTAGGTCTGCAAGGAAAGGAAGCCATCCTTGCTGGTATGCATGGAATTCCCATTACTAACTTCCTCTGCTTCGTTTTAGACTAAAAATAAAAAGGAAGAGAGCATAGCCATAGTCTCACAATGTTAAAGATAAAATGTGGTAACTTTGGTAGAATATGCATGACACTTCTTATATAAAAAGGAAAGTGTGGAACTAATGTAACTAAATCGTTTTCATAAGTTATTGTGCAATTGATTGCTTTATATGGATCTACCATATGAACCTATTCTTACACCTTATAAACATGAAGAGCTAAATCAGCGGGAGTTATTTCTTTCCCTCAACAAAGAACCATATGCCAGGTGAAATGTGAATGTCCTGTCACTCTGAAGTGGTCTGTTCAGCATCAGAGCTACAGCTGAGCCAACAGGACAGCTAGGGCAGCTGAGTAGAGACCCAGGTTCGATTCTTAGCACTGACATGGCAGCTAACAATTATCTCCAGTTTCATGGGAATCTGACGCCCTCTTCTGACTTCCAAGGGCACTCTACAACACAGGTGCACTTACATACATGCAGGCAATGCACTCATACACATAAAATAAAAATAATAAATAAAATATTTAAAAAGAACTAAATTCAGGAATGACTGATTAAAACATAGTTCTTTTGACAAATAGACTCTATGCATTGGTGTAGACATCTCTTGTACTGGACTTAAAGGGCAAGTATATACATTATATACTGATTTGTAGAAGGTTTGGGGTCTGTTGATTACATATTCATGTGGAACTGTGTTGATTACAAACTCAGCAGTTTATATACTATTTTATTGGTGATATCGAAAGACTAATAAAATTAATTCTACAAAGTGAAATCTCTTTGAATTAAAGTCACATAAGTGCCATGTTTAATATGGCAATGATCCATTCAGTAAATGGTTTCATGTAAGAAACAAAAGTGTTATAGAACAGGTTTCTACACTATATTAATTCAAACATTTCTATTTCACCACATTTTTCACGTAGAAACGTGATAGAACCAAAATTATGAGTAAGCAACACTGACACACACTATTGAATCACGAAGTCAGATGATCTGCATGACTGCACAAAAAAGCCATAGCTAAAATGTGAGAGGACTTGAGAGGTGGCATACATTACTGGAAATTTGGGACCAAAAAAGCTCTTTACAATTCTATACTGTGTTAGTCACATATACTCAGGAAAATGTCAAGTCTCACATAGTCATTTTTCTTTCCTGGAATAATAGACAAAATGACCAGAATATGACTCATAAGTAAAATATGTGTGTAATAAGAAACCAAGATTTATTAATTCTAGCTATAAATTAGGACACAAAGTCAAAATGGCCTGTAATGTTGAATATATTTAATATGTTCCCTATAGATATTTTTCTGTTGCTAGTAACTTAAACCTGCCAATAGTAATAGATATATTTATTTAGAAATTAAGATATGAATTCTATGAGGAAAAATTTCCTTGATAAACATAACATTATTTTAATGTTTCAACAAAATTGCTTCAGTGGATGTAATTTGACATTCTCTGATAACAGCCTGTTTCCAGTTGCTGGAAGTCCCCAATTTTTGAGAGTTACCTTCTTGTCATGCTGCTCTTTAAACTATTCATAGCCTATCTCCACAAAGCCATGGTAAAATAGACTATTGTGTGCACAAAATAAGTTCAAGATATGATATGCTTTAAATCACAAAGAAAATATATTTACCTAAGCAATAAACAGTTAGACTCATTTTTCTTTTCTTTTAATTACTTTTTAATAATTATAAGTGTATACTTTATATCACTTGAGGTTATCAGAAAGAAATACAGATTTATATAAAAACTGATCATCAATGTTAACTAGTATGTTGAAACATGGTGTGGAATGGTTTCAAAGCTTCACTGTAGTTACACTGTGAGACCAAGGTTGGAGAGATGGCTCAGCAGTTAAAAGCCAAGGCTTATTTCGTCAAGAGGACCCAAGTTCTATTCCCAGCACTCACATGGTGGCTAACAACCATCAGTAACTCCAGTTCCAGGGGATCCCACATCCTATTACCTCCATGGGCACTGCATGACATGGGTGCATTTACACACATGCAGGAAATACACTCTCACACTTAAACATAATAAAAACTTTAATTTGTAGAAATTCTTCCCTTTAAATGTAATAAATTAATCAACTCATTCCTACCTTTCTATCAATCATTTCTCACTACATTTTCCTTTGTGGACAGGGAATCTGATTCACCCTCTCAATTTCCAAGTTACAGCTGGCTCTATTTCAGGGACCAGATACTATACAGAAAGTATATCCTTTTCTCCAGCCTTTCAAATGGGGAACAACTTTTAGCTAAATAAATTACATGTTCAAAAAGTGTGCACATTAATCATGTGTGGTTTCCTGCTGCAGCACATGCTTGGCTGTAGGATTTGGCTGGGTTTCCAGCATCTCTCAGCTCAGGTCTTCTGTTCATATGAAATCTCTATGCTGACAACTCAACTGCTCCATGGGAATCACATGTGAGTTCCAGAGGGTGTGTGACCCACATTTGAAGCCCCATTGTTGAGCATAAAATGGTTATGCCCAGTTACCTTGCCAATGAAGATAATTAGAGGGTACTGGTATACCTTTTCAGTTGCATTCACAAAGATTATTTTACATCATGTTTTGGTGTTTTATTATGTGTAACCATATATCGAATCCAACAAAAGTGCAAAAATGACAGCAGAGATTAGGCAAAATCCTACTATTTATAAACAAATATTATTAAATAAGTCCAGCTGGGCTTGGTGGGGCACACCTGTTATCCCTGCTCTCAGAGTTTGAGACAAGATTTCAAGTTCCAGTCCACGTGAGTTCCATGTTGAGACTATGTCTCAAGAAAACAAATGGGGGCTGGAGAGATGGCCTAGCGGTTAAGAGCGCCGACCGCTCTTGCAGAGGACCCGGGTTCGATCCCCAGCACCCACATGGCGGCTGAGAACCGTCTGAAACTCCAATTCCAGGAGAACTCCAGTTCCAGGGGAATCCGATACCATCATTCTGACCTCCGCGGCATTGCACGACACGGGTGCACAAACTTGCATGCAGACAGTACATTCATACACATACAGAAATAAATAAAATTAATAATAAAAAACGAAAACAAATGGTGTATGAGTGTGTGTTTGTGTGTGCAATAAATTGAACGATTTGGTGTTTCTCTGTGCACAAATCTATGTCTATATCTCTATCTTGCTGATCTCTACACACATCTGCAGAGACTGCAATAGGGAATGAGACACATAAATAACAATTAGACAATGCTATAAAATGAAGCTAATGGAAAAAGTCAAATCAAACCTTCTAGAAAGGTTTATATAGCTCTTATTGTAGACAATAATCACTGATTTAAAGTTCTCCCCTTAAATAACATATAGCCATCAAGATCTAATCAAAGAAAGAGAAACCATTCCAAACTGTGCATTAGGATGTTTACTACAGAAATTTAATAGGGGGAGTTAATCAAAAAGGAAGAGCCTAGCAATTTTATTATTAAAGGGCACAAGAAGCCATTGCCATACTGAGACCTAGAAAGAAGTTCATCGAAGCACAGGAGTGGGAGCTGCCCGGAGGAATGAGAATTAGACAGGCCGAGACTGTTTTTGAGAGCTGAAAAGGAAAAGATAGAGATACTGCCAAAGAAGGCACTCAAATAAGACAGGAGCGGGGAGAATCTTAGCTGTCTCAGCACATCGATTGATTCATTACTTCTGAGTCCCAGTGGCTACACCCAAGTGAAGGTCCATGTAGCTCACAGCCCAGGCTGGCCTTGAACTCACTTTAGTCCTAACTCACCCCCTTCAGCACTCTGCATGCTGATGGCACTGGGTAAACATAGTGTCCACAGGTAGAATGAACCTAAATCTGTATCTCTCACCCTGCACAGAAAGCAATTCAGCCAGGTATGGTGGCACACTTCAGTAGGATTTGCTGAAGAGGCAGAGGCATGAGGATCATGAGCTCAAGGCCAGCCTGGGCTACATCTTTAGTAGGGTGTTGTGGCACATGCCTCTAACTCCAGCCTACTTTACATAGTGAGTTCCAGGAATTCTTATTAGACCCGAGTTCAAATTCCAGCATCCACATGGCAGCTAACAACCGTCCAAAACTCTAGTTCCAGGGGAACTATCCTACCTCTCTGGGCACTGCACAACAAGGGTGCACTTACATAACACTCATACACACAAAATAAAAATGAATAAATAAATCAATAAATAAATTCAAAATGGATCAAAGACATTACTATGAAACTAAGATTACTGAAACTTCTAGATACAGGCACAGGAAGGGACTTCCTGAAAAGTTCCCCAATAGCGCAGGAAATATCCCAAGTACTGACAAATGGAATTATATGAAATTAAAAACTTCACCACAGAGGAAACAATCTGCAGAGGAAGGAACAGCTGCAGATGGAGAGAAGGCCTTGGATGGCTTTACTTCAGGGAGGGAGTTAATATCTAGACCATGTAAAGAACCACAGCAGAAAAACATGAAACCTGCCAGTCAGTTGGTGGCTTGATGCACAGAAAAGACAATTCTCAAAGGGAAAATTCAAATGTCCAATGCATATTTTTAAAGTATTCAACATCCTTAGCCATCAGGGAAATAACTGCAAATTAAAATTGCTTGAGATTTTATCTCACCCTAGTCAGAACAGCTATCATCAAGGACACAATGTAAACCAATGCTCCCATGGCTATAAGAGAAACCCAAACGCTTATCCACCGCTGGTGGGAGTGTAAACATTATGCTACTATAGAAATACCAAAAATTAAATATAAAGACGTACTGAAGTAAGTCCAACTCAGGAAGATAAATGTCTAAGTTTTCTTTCACTTGTGAACCCTAGATTTTTTTATAGACATGGAAAATCATGTGCCTTGTGTGACATGAAGGTAGGAGTGGAGCTGTCTAAGGAACAAGGGAGTTGATGGAAGAGGGCCAGGGAGCATGTGCGGGGTGGAGAACATGGTGATGTACAGAATGTCCTTGTATGAAGAGGCCAATGAATTCCAGCATTTTGTGCATGAATACCCACCAATAGAAACCACTTTTTACCTGGTGAAGGTTTATGTGTTTCTGTTTTTGATCCTTCAAATAAAGTAAGTTAAAATGTTGTATTTATTTATTTTTTAATATAACCATTTTCTCTTTCTAATTTCTTGTGTTTAGACTTTTTATTTCCGGAGATTTCCCCCCTCTTTGTCTTTGAATGGTTCTATTTATATCATGTTAGGGAGTCCTCTACTCTAAGGAGGTTAGATTCACTGGTATTTCTGCCTTTCCAATTTCTTTAACATTTTTATTGCATCTTCCTTTTATAGTTGCTGAGATTATTTCAAACCTTTCTCTGTAGGTAAATTGTTGATATCATTCTTATTAGAGGCTTGATCTAATTGTTATGTCTGTAATGGTGGAGTATGTGGGGAAATCCAGCTTGAATTGCAGGCTAGCTTTCCAACAAGCATACCTCGGGGCACCATGTGGCTGAGGTTCTGACCCCGCCCCAAGGAGGAGCAAGCAATGTGCCTAGGTGCATGATGCTGGGTGGGGCAACGGTGTGCAGTGGCGCAGAATTGGGGAACGTATAATTGGCTTTGTGAACTGATGTCATTTGGTTTATAAAAGCAAGCTGTGGCAAGGAGTAAATTTGAATTTCATAGTAACATCATCGCAGAATTCCTGGCCGTTATTTTTATTAATTATTGTGCTCATACAGGCTAAGGTAGGCCTGCATTTCATTCGGGAGGCCAGTCGGTTGGAAAAAGGCTCCCCTTTGCAGACCACCAATCTGGGTAGCTGGTGTTGTGAGTTGGTATTGTCTGAAGGGAGGCGATCAGCCATCAACCTGAAATTCCTGTCCAGGGTTCAGCAGTCTCTGGGCAGGTGGAAATCATGGCCAAGAGTGGAACATGTGTCTCATGGGTCCAGGCTAAGGGCCTGAGTTGGAAGTACCATCCAGGCTGGGCTATGGGAAGTAGCCTGCTAGTTTCTGCGCCAAGAGGCCAGCTCCCCACAGTGTCTGCAAAGCCTGCACTGTGTTCCCATTCCCCTTAGCAGGGCCGTGGTCCCTGTTCGGCATATGAAGAAAGCTTCCTACAGGAGTTGACTCATAGTTTCTTTCTTACTTTCTTTCTTACTTACTGTTGCAACATTGTCTTCCTATCTAGGTTGTTTGAGTTTCACTTTCATGGAGTTCATCAGCTTTCTGTTTTGGAAATTTTTGTTTGCTGTTTGTCCTTGGTTCCTTGAAAGGCAGTGGCTAGCTACTTAGCCCAGGCAGGTAACAGGCTGGTAACAAACTCTCCACCTTTCCTTCCCTGCTGCCTGTGAGCTGGGGTGGCACCACAAGCAGCACTGCCCTTTTCTATGAAAAGCCCTGAGGAATTCCTCCCTGTGTCTCTGTCCAGTATTTTCCTCAAACACCTATGTTCACTGTACACCAGTCCTCTCTCCATCTGTCTCTCCATCTCTATCTCATTTCCCTCCATCTCCATCTCTCTCTGTCTCTCCACATCTCCCTCCATCTCCATCTCTCTCCATCTCTCTCTCCATCTCAGTCTCTCCATCTCCCTCCACCTCTATCTCCCTCCACCTCTGTCTTTCCACCTCAGTCTCTCCATCTCTCTATCTCTGTCTCCTTCCATCTCTCTCTCTCTCTCTCTCTCTCTCTCTACCTCTCTCCCATTTGGTCTATTGTGATGGTGTTAGTGAATTGCATATTTCCCTATTTCATCTTTCCATCTGTTTCATGCTTAAGATTGTCAGCCCTGTAGATTTCCTCCTTGTTCTGAGTGGTCCTGTTTGCTCAGTAACCTCTGATCATCAATCTGCACATGATAATTCACTGTGGTTCCAGAAAAGACAGTGTTTCAAAGAAACAGGAATCATAATCCTATTTCCCTTACCAACAGAATGTCTTTACACCAGTCATTTCACCCATAGGTAGGTTTTCTATATTTCCCCTTTATAGCATAGAAACAGTGCTTTTTAATCTCACATGTTTACTATGGGAAATTAAATAAAGCAATATAAATAAAAAGCCTAACCACATCTGGCAAATGTTAGATTCTCGATAAATGTCTTGGCCTTTTCAGACCTCAGCCTCCAGCCCATCACCCCAGTGCTCTGCTTGTGTATATGAAACCTCCATGTTCCATTAGGAAACTGCCAAGTTGTAAGAATACACAAGGCCCAGGAAGACATAACGTTCCCATTTTTCATCTCAGACTCAAGAACCATCTTTCCTTTCTTTTGCATCCCCATCAATAGTAAATCTCTGCCGGCTTTTCAATGTTCTTAAAAGGTAAGTCCCTGTGCATTCGCTGATTGTTCCGATCTATCTTTATCCTCCTGTGACAACATACCATTACAGCCAGAATCCCTTGAGACTTCCTTCCCTGGCTCTACCAGTACCTTAGAGAGAGAGAGAGAGAAAGCAACTAGAGCAACAACTCCGAGCAGGAGGCTAGACATGCTTTCAAAAACTGTCTGTTTTCCAAGATTGAAGTCCTGTAAGAATATAGAATCGTACCATCAGTCACATACTGGAGACACAGTTCATCATGACTTTGACCAGGATTGCCATAGAAAAAGATTACTTGTTCTCAGGTGAACTCTGGAGTTTATGGAGGAGTTGAACACAGGGCAAGGGTTTAGATGTTGTTGTATCACAGCCATAGAAAAGAACTACTACAGCTCCCACAGGGCTCGGACAAGCTTTGGGGGGATTTCATGTCTCATAGTTGGAAGTCAGATGTGGCCTGGGGAACCTCTGAAAGCAAGTGGGGCATGCGTGAGTAGCAGTGGGTGGCTGACATGGCTTCTCCCAGTGTCAGTACTGACAGTCCACAGCACATGTGTGGGCAGATTCCTCAAGGAGTGAACAGAGTTCTTTACCCAGCATTCATGAGAATGTGACAGGAAGTTACACCAAGAGAGGAATAGTTACTGGTCAGGTGCCGCTATGTGAGGAATTCTGGGATGACATCAAAAGTCCTACTGGGCCTAGGTCACCTATGGACAGAAAGGAGAATAGTTATCAAAAAAGATGGAGACTGGAACTATAAAACACCTACCTTTTTTGTCTTTAATGTTGATTACTAAACCCAGGGCCTCACATAGTAGGCAATCATACTACTGTTGTACCACGCAACAAGTCCCAAAAAACTGTATCTAAAACTGGTAAAATTAAGGGTTTTGCCACAGCATTAGCCATTCAGTAAGAAAATAAAATTGCATTTCCCATGCTGACACAGTCCGAGGTTAGAGCAGCTACACTACCAGGGCATTCTCTCCAGAAAGAAAACATCCATAATTTCCACTGAATTCTTATTGAAAAAAATAGGCTGTGAGGGGAATTCACATCGGAGGTTTTTTTTTTTTTTTAAAATGGAAGGAGATACTGTATGCTAGAGACTGACTGGACAGATGCAAGCTAGTTTAATTACTGAGTGGATCCAGATCAACTTCATTGTGTATGTAGTATAGGCCTTGAAATGGAGTCTCACTCTGTAGCCCAGTCTGGCCTAGAATTTACTGTGTGAGCTCAGGCTGGCCTCAAACACCAATCCTCTGGGAGGCTGAGGCCCTCCAAGTGCTAAGGTTTTAGAGGTGGTGGCTGCTTGCAATTTACACACCCAAATACCAACCAGAGCAGCCTGCACCAACACTCTGTGTGTTCACTCAGTAGAGAATCTGACTTCAGGCAAGACTCCTGCCCACAGATGTGAATGCTTGAGTGACAGGTGGATTTCAGCAATAACCCAGGCCCAGGCTTGGGGTCTCAGAAGGCCAATAAACTCCGTGAAAACACCTACTATTAAGTAACCTGTGAGGAGTTGGCTGGATGTTTTCCTTACTTTGGATCCAGCAACAATAAATTTGTCACATGAAAGCTTTTGTCAAGTGACGAGGAAAAGTCAGCAGAAATCAAGACAACTGACAACATAGGTGCTGCAGTTACTATTTGGAAAGTGTGTGGGTTTTGCCTGTATGTATGTTTGCTACAAATGTGTAAAGCCTTTAGAGGTCAGAAGGAGTTGGATCCCCTGGAACTGGGAAGAACAGTTGTTAGCCACCATGTTGGTGCTGGGAACTGAACCCAGGTCCTCTGCAAAACAGCCAGTGCTCCTGACAATGAGCAATCTCCCAGGCCCCTTGACAAAGACTTGAAAGCAAGAATACAAAAAGTGATTCAAGAAGCATTTGTAGACACTCTTGAAAGAAGTGAGGTGGAGGCTTCAGTACAGAAAGATAAAAAGGAACACAATGGAGATTTAAACTATTTTGCATATTAGCTTACAAAATGCTAGGTTTCATCAAGACTTGACATGCACAAAAACAGACAGACAGGCAGACACAGACACATACAGACACAGACAGACAGACAGACAGACACACACACACACACACACACACACACACACACACACAGGTACTTTAATCATCTTTGTCTCCATTACCCTCTCTCATCCCTCCTTCCTCTTTAAGCTTGTTCTTTTCCTCTGCCCAAACAGTCGAAAGTCCAGTTTCCACTTTCATGTCTTATTTTCGTCTGTATTTAAAATGAAAGCCACAGCAGCTGAACAAAAGTATAGCAGGTATAGCAGGAATTCAACAGCAGAAGAATCTTCACTGCACTAAGCTCAAAGACCACCCAACTAAACAAAAGAAAGCAGGTGTGTGGGGGGGGGATACAGATGGGAGCAGAAGCTCAAGCCCTTAGGGCCCGAGACAAATAGAAATTCACACCACACCTTTGAGCCTGGGAAGGGGAGAAGACTGCAAGTAAGGTTGGAAAAATAATCTAAAACATAATGGCTGACATTTTTCTCCAAATCTGGCAAAAGACACAAGTGTACAGATTCAAAACGTGAAGTGTAAAGGAAACAGAACATCCATAGAAATTCACCCCAAATACACAAGTGTCAAAGTTCTGAAAATTATAGTCAAAGAAAGATGTTAAGGAAGTGAGAGATGGCATTTTACCTATGAGGGAAATCAATTCAAATGACGGGCTTTTCTTCAGACACATGGCCAAGAAGGAAGCGGCATGGTGTTTTTAAAGGCTGAAAGAAAGGAGCATGTCTCGAGTTACAGCTCTGGTTAAATTATCTTTCAAAAATCAATGCGCTGTCACAGGGACAGCTTGGGTGTCTCTAGAAGCCCATTCTAGAGGATGTTAAAAGGTTTCAAATGGCCCTACTCTTAATTACATTATTGAAAGATGATATAGTTATTATTCTTATCCAGATTATACAAATTAGGGCACAGAAACCTAGGAAAGTAAAATTCATTCAAGATTTCCAGAGATCATGTCCTGGATAAAATTGGTTTTGAAAGCCATTTACTGAGTCTTTAAACTTATTTCCCCATGTTTTTTTTTCTTATCACCCTTTAGTTCCCACATCATTAAAAAGGGCTTGGTTTAAAAAAAATTCCACTCTTAGGGTGGGAGAGATGGCTCAGCAGTTACAGCACTGGCTGCTCTAGCAGAGGACCCTGGTTCGGTTCCCAGCACCCACATGGCAGCTGACAACCATCCCTTACTCCAGTTCCAGGCGGTCTGATGCCCTCTTCTGACCTATGGTGGCAGTGCAGCATATACATGCAGGTGATACAGACACACACACAAACATAATAAATAATTTTTTTTCAAAATTATTCCACTCACTCTTAGATGAAACAATGTCTTTGAATTTTGATGTTCTGATCATAATGGTAATAATATTCTAGTGTTAGACCTGCACAGTACACATAGATAAAATGTGAACTGCAGAAACTATGTTCTTCAAATATTCACTCTAGGCTAATGTCTGCAATAACAATGAAATCATTCTGAACCTACAGGGGCCAATTTACAGGGCACAGGGTTCTGTGCTTTCTGGCTCTAATTAGAACACGATGGCTGCTCTTGATTAGCTTTGGTTACTATAGCAATCTCATATGCAGCCTGCATCTGCTGCCTACTCAACTGCATCATGAACCTGTGGTAAATTGCTTGTTAGTCACTTGTAATTTATTTTCCACAACAATTTCAAGCTGGTAATGCCAGGAACCCATGTTTTTGCAATTGTTGTAAAAAAAGACCATAGAGAATGCACACATCCCACCCCACCTCCAATCAGGCTCATTGCTGGTTAGGTAGACTAATGCATATCTTTCAGAATCATTAGGAACATTATATCCTCCAATTTTTGTAAAGAGAAAAACCTACTTGCTTCTGCAAAAAAATACAAAATTTTAAGATCTATTATAAAAATTAGTAATAATCTGCACTAGCTTTTGTATTCTACATTTAATAGCCACTTTATTATTTGAATATTATGTGACAGAACTATTAAAGCTCAGTTGCATATCTGAATTCAGTTAACTTTTTTTAGTAAGTGTTCTTTCCTATTTCATACATGTATGCTGTGTATTCTGGCCCTGTGTTCCTATTTCCCTCTACCTACCATCCTCTCTACAATCTCTCCGCTATTTACTTGTTTGGGTTTTTTTTCCTCCCACAGAGTTTGACTTGGGCCTTCTGTTTGGACCTGAGTTTAGAACCATCAGAGATGTTTAAAGAACTGAATATGTTTAGGATTTGCAAGATTTGGCTGTCTTCTCCCATGGTTATATCCATAGTCACTGGAAACTCACAGCACACTAAATTCATATCCCTGGAGGAACTGTGTCAATGCTTATAGGTATGTGTATAGATGCACACAGAATATCTTAGCAAAGGTATTGATGTTATGTCAAGAGCTTGGCACAGTAATGAATATTTCAATAGCCATCCCATCAAGCTTTGAATAGTTGCAGAGAGTAAAGACCCAATATTGATCTAAATACATACTTGTCTTTTACACGGTGCCTTCTGAATATATTATTTTAAAATATGAGAAATTAGGCTCAGGATATAAAAATATATACATTTTAAGCAGGGCATGTTAGCACATATCTGTAATCCCCGATTCTCAGGAGGCTGAGCAGAAGGGTCCTGAGATCAAGCAAGGTCAGCCTGGCAAGACAGCACAGCCCACTTCAAAAAGAGTTTAGCATAGAAATCAGATTTTAATCATTTTAACACATTAAATCAGGACAATATGGTGTGACAAGTGAAATTTGCACGGTGATAGTAGAACTAAAAGTGGTACTTAAGAAGATTATGGCGATAAACAAACAGAAATTTGCCTCTAAAACAGACCCAATTTCAAATATTTCAAATTAAATCCAGGATCTAGAGATTACCATAGATACTATTCAGATTCTGATGTGCTATGTGTGCTATATGTGTAAATATAAAATGTAAACTGACTTTTCACACTGTGTGCCTATACTTACCGCCCTGAATCACTGGCCTGGAGCTTGCCTAAGGTTTAGATTCTGATCACCACTACTGCATACAACAGTGGGCCTTTAAACCACTGTAAGTTCCAACAAAACAATAAGACTGGGTCAAAGAACTGACTGAAACAGTGAACTTCTGCTCGAAACAGTAAATTTCTGAATTGAGAATTTTGAGAAAGACTGAGAAAAAGATGAAAAACATGTTTGGCAGAATGCATGAACTCTGGTGGGGTGGGGGTGCAGAGAGGGGGGCACGGGTCTAGATTTGATTTGAAATTTTGTATGAAATGCACAAAGCTTCTATAAAAATTGGCTTACAAAAAACACTGTAAGTTCCTTTGAACTCAGAGTCTGACCTCAATATTAAGAGTAATGACGCTCTGAGGGACAGCCGAAGCCAGGACCATTACTGCGACGGCTCACGCACCTTTTCCTTAGGGCGATGGTATTTCATGGAAAAAGGGCATCAGGACTAGCGCCTGATAAATGTGTGATGCCACACTTCTAACAGAATGATTGATCATTTCCAATTAATTCCTGAGAGAAATCAATGGTTGCTTCCCGAGTGTTTATATGAATTAACTGTGTTAATAACGACCATCTTATATACATAATTTTGGAGGGAGGGACCCATCTATCTATAAATTTCCCCTGATTTTGAACTTTAGTATACTGTATAAGAACTACAAAGTCATAGGAAAGCAAGAAGTATTAAACCTGACAACTTAGCCACAGAAACTTGCTAACCTGGAGTTAATTATGCACCCCATATTGGCCTGGAACTCACTATGTACCCCAGGCTGGGCTTGAATGCATCCTGTAGTCTAGGGCAACCTGGGCCTCATAATGTAGACCTAGCTGGATGTGTAGCCCAGGCTGGCCTCAGAAATAATCTTGATATTGATGAATGTTAATCCAACTTAGAAGAAGCAACACACTCTGCAAAGCTTCCAGATGCTACCATCTCCTGCTCTCAGATGAATCCTTTTTAGCTACTTTAAAACAGTTCACCCTCTCTGACATGACTTGTATGATGACGCTTTCACCAAATCTTTTATCCATTTCCATTTGTGACCAGCAACTTAGTGAGTGTCCTGCACAGTGTGAGCATCCTGACTGCTCTATGGGAAGCTAATCGGGATGGTCTTACTCCCATACAGTATGTAGTCCAAGACACACACAGTCAAAGACACAGTGTAGACATGCTCACCAGGGAGCGGCAGAGACAGGCAGGCACAAGAAACAGCTTTCCCTCTGAACTCCTTGTAGATGGGCAGGTCTATGGGATGGTATTTTCCCATCAGTTAATCCTTCCAGAAAATACCCTTACAGACCTACCCATGTCTCTTATGAGTAAGTTGGAAAATAAGCTGTCAATTTGGAAATATCAGGGTCAAGGTTTCAAAGGAGCACTGAACCATTAGGAGCCGATTCCAGACCCAATCAAGTTGACAAGGAAGATAAAGCACACAAGTGTATGAACTCAAAACAAGTACAAAACATGGAAGAAACCAAGTCCCATCAACACAGTGGGGCTTCCTTTCAAAGGACTTCAGATTTTTTTTATTTTTTATTTTATTTATTTATTTATTTTAGGACTTCAGATTTTAAGCTGCAGTTCAGACTACAACACACCACTGTGGGGACGGGAGGCATGGGTCAGAGGTTAAGAGCCCTTGTCAGTTCCCAGCACCCACTCTAGGCAGTTCACAACTACCCATAACTCTACCTCTGTTAACTCTGTAGTATCCAAAACCCTCCCTGGGCTCTATGGGGACTGTGGTGGTTTGAATGAGTGTCCCCCATAGGCTGTAAGTATTCAGACATTGTCTCCAGTTGGTGGCACTGTTCTTGGAGGTCTTAGAAGGTGTGGCCGTGCTAGAGGAAGTGTGTTATTGGGGGCGGGCTTAGTGAGTTTAACAAGCCTTGCAGTCTCCAGTGTCTCTCCCTCTGCTTCCTGTGCTCATTGCGAGATGTGACCCTCGGCTTGCTGCTCCAGCCCGGCCGGCCGCCATGCTTCCTGCCACAATGGACTCTGATTCCCTGGAACCGTCAATTGTAAGCTCAAATAAACTCTTCCTTTTATAAGTTCCCTTGCTCATGGTGGTTTTATCACAGCAACCGATAAGTGACTAATACAGGGACCCACACGGGTATGCATCTATGCACATAAATGCCTATAGGCATAAAGTTTTTTTTTTTTAATCTAAGGAAATTGGAGTTGCAGAGATGGCTCAGTAGATAAGAGCTCTGGCTACTCTTGAAGAAGTCCAGGGTTCCGTTCCCAGCACTCATATGGCAGCTAACAACTATCCCAACTCCAGTTCTAGGGGATTTGACACAGTCTTCTGACCTTCACAGGCACTGAACAACATGGGTACACTTACACATATTCAAGCAAAACACTCATACACATGAAATAAAAATATTTTTAAAAATTAATAAAAGAACCTAAGGCAATTATAAAATAGTAACAGTAAACTGGGATCACAAAAATGCATGAGAAAAAAAATAAAAAAAAATAATGTATGTGAGATATACATCACAAATATATGCATATATACCAGGCAGATTTTTATAGGAAACCAAATAAATTTTGGACAAGTGATAATTGTATTTAAAACCCAGTGAATTACCCAGGCTGTGCCAAGATTACTTAGGATTAGAGGCTTTGTTGATGTGTCACAGGCACTCCACATCCTGAAACAATTACTTCACTAAGGGGGGACATGGGGAGAGAATCCACTTTCCTCCTAAGTTCCAGAGATAGACACAGCTTCCAGTTGACTCTATGGTTGTTAAAATAGCCATAGCTTCCAGGCAGCTACTGCGGCAGGGCCTTCACCCACAAGAAGGAAAATCTGAGCATTAAGAACAAGTCATTTTGTGTTTCTGGGTGGGGGAAAGCGGGGGTTGCTAGTACAGGCATTTCTTCCACTTACAGGAGCACAACTCCATGGTTCTAGACTCATTTGACTGCAGAGAAACTGGAACCTTTACTTGCAACCTGGGTAGTGATCTCCACCAGGTAAAACCTGAGGCAGATGCCTTTTAAACTGTATCCTTTAGTATTATAGATGTAGGACAGTACTATACCATACCTCTGTGAATGTAAAATATCTTGTACCTGCTTTATGATGCATAGTAGTGACACTGCTTTATGAGAGCTCTTTTTAAAGATGTTACTCAGAATGTTTTTTCTCCAGATGATGATTGAGAAGCTAATAAAAAAGAAAATGGTGCCAGGTGACACAACAGTAACAGAACTGTGCTGTTTTCTGGGATTGTGTCTTTTACTTTATTTTTTTTAATGGCGTGTGCTGACATCTCTGCAATTTTGCTCGAATGACTGCAGAACCTGGAAAAGCTGTTGCTGCTACTGATGCACAGCACACTGCTATTATTGATCTTTTAATATGAATATAAATAAACATATATGTGTATATATATATATATATATATAATTTGAATTTTTGAAAACTTTACCTGTGCTGTGAACTTTGGAAAAAAAATGCATCCCAGTTTACGACACTGAGCTGGCATTGTACAGAAATTAACAGCCATATTGGTCTAGAAATGTTAATTAAAAAATTCTTTTCCATTTGTACAGGGGTAACACACTGTATTAAATATGTAAGGTCTTATCTACATGGGTTTGATTACAGAAACTAATGTATTCTCTAAGTGAAAAAAAAAAAAAGGGAACCTGAGGTAGGTCATGGCCATGGCAAATGGAGACGTGGCAGCAGAAGGTGACAGGGACACAGAGGCAGGAAAGAGCTTACAAGGCTAAGAATCACAGGAATTCAGACAGTGCACACATGCAAATAGATGATTTAAAAAGAAAATAAATATGTTTAAAAAAATAATTTAGCCAGGCATGGTGCTTCAGGGCTGTAAACCCATCACTTGGGAGGCTGAGGCAGGACCCCAGCCTGGATTGCACAGTGAGTTCCAGGCCAGCCTGGGCCACAGAATAAGACCCTGAAACAAAACCACACAAGTCAGACACTGACTAACTTTATACAAAGTAAATGCTGCTGGTGACCTAGGAGAGAAAGGAAGATGTGTACCTTGATGGTGGGAGAGTAAATTAGTCATCAACATGAGACCAGGAAACCGTGAAACAGAACTACAGCAGACAGAGCTGTGTCACCCCTGGCACATAACCAAAGAAATCAGTCAGGATGCAACAGGGACATCTTTGAACCTGCTCATGATGGCACAAACCACAAAAGCCGGGTTATGGAATTCATCTTGATGTCCATCTAGGATGAATGAATAAGGAAAATGTGGTATAATGTGTTACACATACAGCATAAATGGTTCAAACATAAAGAACATCATGTCCTTCACAGGAAAGTGGAAGTGCAGATCACCATGTTAAAAATAAGCCAAGTACAGAAAGGAAATACTGCAAGTTTTCTTCTATGCGGCATCTAGAACAAAAGGGATTAAGGGGATCATTATCGCCAAAGTGGATCAGGCTGATGTTAGACACGCTCAAAATATGGTATGCACACGTACTAAGGTTACAAAAAACCTACTTTATATAACTAGTATATGCATTAATAATAAATATAGAAAAGATATTGGTGGTGAGTCTAGAAGTAGACTCCTGCCCCACAGAGGACTTACTCTTCTTTGCCCCCCTTTGAAATGCAGTCTAAAAGACAGTCTACATAGGCTAGTACCACAGGGAACACGAATTTGATACGGGGGCAGAGAGATGGCTCAGAGGTTAAGAGCCCTGGCTGCTCTTGCAGAGGACTTGGGTTTGGTTCCCAGCACCCACTTGGTGACTCACAACTGTGACTCCAGTTCAAGGGGATCAAATGTCCTCTTCTAGCCAATGTGGGCATTGCATGACAAAAATACATCTATATACATGCAAGCAAAGCACTCATAAAAATAAATTTAAAAATTTAAATAATTTAACATGGCCAGGTATGGTAGCTCAAGCCTTTAATCCCAGCACTTGGGAGGCAGAGGCAGGCGGATCTCTGTGAGTTCAAGGCCATCCTGGTTTACAAAGTGAGTTCCAGAACAACTGGGGCTACAGGGAGACACTGTCTCAAAAAGATGAAAAATATATTATTTGCCCTGGATAATCTCAGAAAATATTTTGTGCTCAGATTCTAAGAGAATGAAAGTTCTATATTATATAGCTTTTTGGTCTATTTTCATTTCTGGAAATGGAAATTAACTGAATTAGCAGTATGAAAAAACAACTCTTGATTACAACAAAGTTATTCACCCATAATAAAAATCTTAGGTTTGGATATGGGAATGAAGATCATTGAAGAAGACAATGAATTTGGGTTCTTATCCCCAAAATAAACACTCTACTGTGTCTGCATACATCAACCATCCAGAGACAAACAAGGTTTTAGACAGTTTTAACACCTACTATTAAGGCAGTTAACTGCAGAAGTTGACACTCCTGCCTGCCATCAGATCAAACAGCCAAACACTGCACTTTTAAAACACCTTTAATCCCAGGAGGCAGAGGCAGGGGGATCTCTGCGAGTTCAAGGCCAGCTGGGACTACAAAGGGAAACCCTGTCTCAAAAATAAAAAAAAATTAAAAAAAAAAAGTTTTGTGTTGTCAGCACTTTAAATGAGGACACTGCAACTCTGTTTCAGAGAGTAGACATTGGTCGAAATAAGGAACAAACCTTCTGAATAACGTAACTTTAAGGCATGTTAAGGCTGGTTAACAACATCAGGCTAAGGGAGCTGAAGAGCAGGGCTCAAGCCCCAAGCAGACCTTCAGCTTTTCAAACCAACATTTCCAACACAACCACGTGTTGACGGTTAAAGGAAACTTTTCACCTAGCAGAGTAGTGGGAAGCAACAAAAATCTTAAGTAAATCATACAGAAAAAGGGTACTTCTTGGCAATTTTAAAGATTTTTATTCAAAAGTGTGTGTATTTTCAACGTTTTTAGAAAGCCTTTGACAAAACAAAATGAAAACCCCATAGCTTTAAGGACACTTCCAAGGAGAAGGGACGCAGTTCAGATGTGGATCGCTTGACTAGACAGTGAAAGGCCCTGGGGTTCCATTTCCAGAGGTCAACTAAGCCCTTACACAATTTATTTGCATATTATACAATAAACCACTTAAAATTGGCACGAGTTACATTTTTGGACACATTTAGCACTGGACATCAGTGAGCTGTGTGTCATTGTGTAAACTACACATTCAAGTAATTAGTATGCTGTGGAGAACTGTGGCTTGAGTGTGAACCAAGCTATTCAAGCAGTATTATTTAAGTACTACTGTACAGGGCAAGAGTAGTCTGTCTGTCCAGATGCTCAGTCTGGGGGTCTCCAGATCGCCATGCCAAGCTTTTCAAGAGTGCCGAATAGTGGAAACCTGGAGCTGTGTCTTCCTATACGTACTGCCCGGCAGGGTTAGCAACAGGTCTGTCTGTCCAGGTGCTTGGTACAGGGTTCTACAAGTCTCCATCCCACGCTTTCCAGTTCAGGGCCCAGGGAACCTGGAGCTGCATCCTCCCAGGTGTACTGACTGTCATGCACCTCCCTTCAGGGCTAGCAGCAGGTCGGTCCAGACGCTCAGCCCTGGGACCTCGAAGTCTCCCTCCTGCTCCTTGCAGGCGTGCAGGGTGGCGAGCACCTCTGCCTGCAAGGGCGGTGGGGCGTGGCACAGGCTCTGGAACCTGCTGCACAGTTCCTCCCAGGGCATGTCCTCGGCCTGGGCTCCGACCCAGGCGCCCTTCCGCAGGTCGTAGTGCAGCTGGCCAGCCCAGACAGTGAGCAGGCGCAGATAGGCCCGGGAGAGCGCGGGGTGGCGGCACGCGACTGAAGCCAGCAGCTCAGGGGGCAGCCCCCGGCAGAAGGCAGCCTTGACCTCTGGGCTCTCCAGCAGCCACTGCAGCAGCTCCTGCGTCTCGTCCGCAGCCGAGGAGGCCCCGCCGCGTTCCGGCTCTGACTGGTCCTCGTGCAGGGGCTGCAGCAGCGCCTTGGCGGCCACACTCAGCACGTGCTCCCGGGGGCCCCGCGCCCACAGCGTGCCCAGCAGCGCGCGCCCCGCCCCGGGCTCCGCGTGGCCCAGCTCCCGCAGGCGCGCTCTCAGCAGCTCAGCGTGCGTGCACAACAGCGCGTCCCCAGCCGTTGGTCGCAACAGGTGCAGCGCGCTCCCGCGGCGGGCCAGGCGGGCCAGGCGGCTCTGCAGCTCATCCTCGCGGTCGTGCGCGGCGGGGCCCGGGAACAGCAGGCGCAGCAGGCCACGCCTGGCGGGGACTGTGAGCGCACGGTTCCGCAGCAGGCGCAGGGCCAGGCGCGTGTCCCCACGCTGCAGATCGGCGAAGCTGCGTAGTCTGTGCGGCCCAGCCGGGCAGGCGTGCACCAGCTGCTCGAGGGCGTCGCGCAGGCGGCTGAGACCCGCGAAGCGCAGGTGCACGTGGCGCAGGTAGTGCGCCCACTGCAGCGCCCGGTGCAAGGCCGCCGCGTCCCACCCACGCACCTGCGGACCCTGGGCAACAGCCAGCAGCTCCGAGAAGCGCTCCAGCTGCAGCTGCAGGCGCTCCATGCCGCCTTCCGCACGCCCACCGCGCCGCGCGCTGATTGGTCCGGTCCGAAGAGTGTCCGCCTTCCCGCGAGCTCATAGGCCATACCAGCAGAGCGCCCGCCTTTCCTCACGCTGGGTTGGTCCTCTGTGGAGAGCGCCCGCCTCCCCGCGCGCTGATTCGCCCCACCAGCTTGTACGCTAATTGGTCCGCTGTGCAGAACGCCCGCTTTCCATCACGATGATTGGTCCTCTCCGAACAGCGTCTGCCTCTCCACGCTACGATTGGCAGTTGTGCATGCCAGTATCGCCACTGCTCTTCCGGGTTCCGGGGCAGCTTAAACAAACCAGGGGAAAGTCCCTGTTCCATAGGAGGGCTGAGCCCTGGCGGGAATGCTCTCTGCCCGCTTTCTCTGCACAAGTCCCTGGGTGGAAACTTCCAGAGTTTCGGGTAAAAGGCGGACTTGGGGGCTGGAGAGATAGTTTTGCGGTTAGAGCATTGACTGATCTCTGTAGAGTACTCGGGTTTGAATCCCAGCACCCATGTGGAGGCTAACAACCATTCATAACTCTAGTTCCAAGGGACAGATGCCCTCTGGCCTCTGCCTGGCTTGTACGTAGGATCTGGGTGCACTTACTCACATGGCAGTACACTTACACACATTAAAGAAATTAATAATTGCTTTTTATAACGTGCGGGCGGACCTTTGTCACAACTCCAGACGTGCTTTTGCACGCGAGCAGACATTATTAAATATCTTATTTTTCAGCTCCCGTACCTGGAGCTTTCACGCGCCAGGCAAGCACTCTACCATCCTGCAGCCCCAGAACGTTCCTGTCTTTTTCTTTTCTTTTTCTGTATTTTGAGAAAACCTACAGCCTGGATGTTTTGAACTTTGAATTCTTTCTCCTGCCTTGACACCCCCCATAGCTGTCTTTACAGTCCTGAAGCTGTCTGACCAAGCATTAAATATGTTAGACCTCAAGTTCATCTGTTATTGGCAGGGACTGTGCTAAATTCTAGGCCTTTTTGCCAGAACTGAAGGTTCATACAATTAAATAATTGTTACTAGCCTTCACTGTTATTTGGTCTCTTGGTAGTTATTTTGTATTAGCCTAACACTGTCCTGAATCTAAAAGTTCCTGGGCTTGGGTACTGGGAACCAACAGCCACCTGGCTTTATCAGGTGTGCAGGGGTCACTGGCTTACTTGACACCTATCACAGGGCATGATGGAGCATGGGATTATGGGCCTATATTGATGTACAGCTAAATGCTAACCTTTTTTTCCCTCTGGAAATGTTCATCTTCCATTTAAAGGAGGTGTAGATTAACCACCCCAAATCTGACAGAAGAATAGCAATCACCACATCTTGGGTGTTTAGGAAACCCTCCTTATTCTGACTTCTCAGGAAAAGTCTTGAGGTACAGGTAAGACAGTGCCAGACCCAACTGGCTGAAATAAGTCCAGACAGCTTGGTTCAGGGCTGGGGTCAGTTCTGAGCAGCCTCACCAGCTCCGAGCCTCTCTGCTCACCTTAAAACTTGGTATTATGTTAAATTCTTATTTGAGTCATTCAGATGACTAAGTTCTTATGTATTTCATATTAGCCAAATTTTATTAAGTGAACACAACATTTATGAAGTTTTCCCCTTGAGAGAAAGAAACACCTGGGATGGGAGCTTCTCCCCAGCATTCCATTGGGTTCAACAAAATTCAAGGAGCACTATTAAAGGCCTACTCTAGAAATGTACTAACAGTTGAAAGATTATAAAGTTCTGCATTTCAGGAAATCTACATACTTGTGGCAGAAATTAGAGGGTCCCCAAATCTATTTAAGTATAATGTAAATCAGATTTTGTATATTTTAATTTTTTGTGAAAGATGTTGGAATATTGAAAGCTGTAAATTAACAGGAGAGTTCCAGGAAGGCTTTATAAACTGATATTTGATTTAGCCTGCAGGCAACATGTGTGAAGCTCATATAGTAAAGGGAAATCAAGTGAGAGAAATCACAGGAGCTGAAACCGGACCTGAGCATATGGGGCGTGAGTAATCTGTCCTAGGAAGACCAGGAGCACTCTTCCTAGATCACCAGCTCCACACTCCTGGAATATAGGAAGTTGGAACAGAAAATAGAAGCCAAACAGTAGGCAATTTTACTGAGGTTGGATCCCCTGGGGCTGGAGAGAAGGCACAGGCTTGAGCACACACTGCTGTTCCAGAGGACTCAAGTTTGTCTGCCAGCTCACCTGGGGCTGCTGGCACTTCCCACAACTCCAGTCCCTGGGGATCCGACCCGCTCTTCTGGCTTCAGTAGCCAATACATTCACATACACGTCCACATGCCCATTGTCCATGTAATTAAAAACAAATTATGGGGCTGGAGAGTGGCTTAGTGGTTAGAAACACTGGCTGCTCTTGCAGAGGACCTGGGTATCGTTTCCAGCACCCACATGGTGGCTAACAACCATCCATTACTCCAGTTCCTGGGGACCCAAGACTCTCTACTGGCCTCCACAGCATTGCACTCATGTGGTGCACTTACATATATCCAGGCAAATCACTCATATACACAGAACAATTTTTAAAATGAAAAATAAACCAAGTTCTTACAAAATTATAAAATAAAAACAGATGTCATTCATACCATGGAAGCTGACCAACATAGCAAAGTAGACCAGAGACTTTCAGAAAGAAGCTACCTCAGAGGGTGCTAAGGAGAACTGTGACAGCAGTGTGCACTTTGTGCCTGACTTTCAGTGTGCATTCCATCACAGCTGTTGCACTGCAGGATAGTGCTGTTTGCTGTGTTTCATGGGTTGGGCCTGAAAACATGGAGGGCATTGCATGAATGCACCTCCATATTAATTAGTAATCAATTTAGGAATCTCACCGCATGTCCATGCAGAACCTTCCATCCTAACAAGATATATTCTAGAACACAGGTGAAGCAGCTTCAGTCATCAGCCCTGAAGGACTCAGGGATATGTCGATTTCTTACTCTAGTCATGAATGGGTAGCTGTGACACTGAGAATGAACTGACTTGTCAGGAAGCTTTTAAGGCAGGTAAGCCCCAGAACTGCACTTGTGATGCAGCTGAGTACCTGTGTCAAGGCAGCAGCAGGAGGTTCAGAGGAGGACTCCCGAAACCTTCTTCAGACCCCCATGAGTACACACACAGACACATGCATCTGGGCACTGATGTTCAGCTATGCATATGTACCCACAACATACACGAACACAAATGCATATATGAAACAAGCTTAATTTTTTCTTAAAACAGGAATTTTATATGTTGGGACTTTCCTGCAAATTTATATTTGAGTTCTTCATTCTACCTCCACATCTATGATGTGGTATCTACTTGAGCATCTGCCCTCTGAATTATTGCATTTTGGGGGAAATAGATGGACTAGGAAATATCATAGTAAGCTGAATAAGCCAGACTCAGAGAAAAAGATCACATTTCTCTACTATGCAGCACCCAGATTAAGGACATAGATGAGTTACCGGTTACATGTAATATGGAGGTGAACAGTTCTAGGGACACTAAGGAAAGCAGGGGGTGGGGGTGGGGGAGCACAAATATGAAGGAAATAAAACAGTGGTGTGACCAAAGGTTCCCAGAACATCCTGCATCCTGGACTGAACTCGCAAGGCCAACCAACTGATTAGCACTTCAACAACTGTGGAGAGTTTAGAATGTTGCAGGTCCAGAGGGGCCATCTTTACCCCTAAATAGCTACTCCTTGCCCACCTCCCCTTCTGAATTAATACCCTGTGACTAACAGATTTAAAAAGTAAAAGTTTAGGAATGAATTAACTTGACAAAACCCCAGCTCCCACCAACCAAAAGGCTGAGTGTCAGTCGGAGCCTATGAAACCTGGTGCCGAGATTCTCTTCTGCTGTAACCACCTGCTCAGTGTTTCCTCCAAGGAATCTGAAAAGTGTCTTGAATCATGCAACCTTTCTTTGTTCTGTTACTGTAAACATTTTTTCATGAAACTGCTTCCACATTGGAATATGGAATTTGGGGTAACCTAAATCTGTGTTCCTGGGCCATGGTCACTCATATTTGGCTTCAACAAATATGAATAAACTATCCACTTTGAGATGAGAATTGACATATGTTGACAATAGACATGTGAAAATGTCTTAATCAGACATACTATTTTTTTTTTCTTTTTGGTATTTTTGAGACAGGGTTTCCCTGTAGCCCCAACTGTCCTGGAACTCGCTCTGTAGACCAGGCTGGCCTTGAACTCACAAAGATCTGCCTGCCTCTGCCTCCTGAGTGCTAGGATTAAAGGCCACCACACCCGGCCAGACATACTATTTTTAACCAGTTTAAGAATACATAATTCCTGACCCTGATTTCAGGCCTCAGAACCTGCTAGACAGGAGTGAGCCTACTGCTGATATTCTGCTAAATGGACATAGTATTAAACTGACTCCTAATGACTTATATAGACTACTGCATCTCTCAACTCTCACCAGAGAAGCTTCCTCATGCAGCAGGTGGTGATTAATACCAACACCCACAATGGCCAGTGAGCAAATAAAAGACTGCAGTGTGCTTGTCCCTGAGTAGGACACCTATATGAAACTTATGCCTTCCAAAGCTCAGGAGCATTGCTGAAGAGGGCATGGAAATACTGCAAGAGGCAGAGAGGGTGGATGACCACAAGGAAACAGTTTTCCACACAGCTTGCCAGTTATTCATATGAATTCCCAGCAATGGAGACAGCATGCATAAGACCCATGGAAGCTCAAGCCTGGAAATGGGGAGGTGGTAGAAGGAACTATTGGTAACTGGTGACTTCTGGGAGAAAGGGAGTCAGTTTTCTTTAAGAATATGATACTGAGGGGGCTGGAGAGATGGCCTAGCTGTTAAGAGTGCCAACTTCTCTTGCAGAGGACCTGGGTCCGAGCCCCAGCACCCATATGGTGGCCGAGAACTGTCTTTAATTCCAGTTCCAGGGAAATCTGACGCCCTCTTCTGACCTCTGAGGCATTGCACGACACAGGTGCACAAACCTACATGCAGACAGTACATTCATACACATATAAAAATAAACAAAATTAAAAAAAAGAATGTGATACTGAATAGATTGACCAGACTCCAGAGAATGGTCCAACACTGAAGGAAATTGGGGGACACAGGTTTGACTTAATAGGCCATAAAATTGAGTGGCAGTTATTGAAAGGTCACAGATTGGGGAATAGATTTCAATACGATCAAAATATATACAAAATTTTCAAAAATTCATTAAAAATGAAAAAAAGTAAAGTCTACATTCTAACTCACACAAAAAGTGTACAGGAATGCCTGCATGTGAGTATCTTGACCTGTGGGAATGACTTTCATCAATGGACAGAATCTAGACTAATGATTCTAGTAATTCCAGTGAAACCACATGCTTTTCTATCTTTTGACCAGGCAACCTCACCTTGATACTCAAGAGAATGAATTAATGATTGTGGCTATTCTTGAGAATTAACACCTGAAAACCTTTAGAGGTGGTGCCCTGAGATTGAGGTCGCACTGTTGCTTGTGGCCCCAGAGACTTCCACTGTGATGACTCCTGCTTGTCCTGACATAAAACAGTGTTATGAGTGAGTATTCTTCTATTCATTTATTTTCAGATCACTCATGGGGCTGTCCTTGTTTCCTGACAGGACCTCAGCAGGCACAGCTGGCCAAATTCTCAGTCATTCTTATAACTCACAACATTGTCCATCAGAACTTGTCTAGACTGAGCTTTCTAGTGCATGCATTCTTAAAAACCTGGCACCAATGTACAGTGTTGCCAATCCATGAACAGTGATCACAGTTAGAATGATTAATGGATGCCATGCCATCCCATGTGAAGTCTTTCCATATATGGAATTAATCAGAGGGGAACAAAACATCCTTTCATAGTATGGGCCTAGTACAGGTGCTGACACATAGACTCAGGTGGTGACGAACATAGAACAGCTTCCGAGGAACTGGCCGGTGAAGCAGTTGACATTCAAATTCATCCCCACTTTTGGAACACAGGAATGGCTAGGTCATACCTGGCTTCAACAATGTACAGATCGATTGCTACCATCTAGAATGTGAGAACTCCCTAGAAGGGCAGGTAGCTTTGATAAGCAAAGTGATGATCTCAATGAGGAAGTAGAGGAGAAATTAGAGAGGTCTTGAAAGGGTGATTGACACTAGGCTATTGCAAGTCTTTTTTTTTAGTTCCTTTAAGATTTATTTGTGTGCGTGTGGGGGTGGGGTGGTATGTAGGGAATTGTGGAGGCAGAGTCCAGGAGAAGGCCTCAGATTCCCCAAAACTGCGGATACAAGCTTGTCACATGCGTGCTGGGATCTGAACTCTGGCCCTTAAGATCATGCACCAAATTCTCTTCACCACTGAACCAGCTCTCTAGAAAAAGCTTTATAAAGAAGAATCAATTGATATTTCTAGAGCGCTTTTCTGTGTTTGTTCATTGCAGTCTCTTACCTTTAAAATCAATGCAACATTGATTTGGGCTGATGCAAAGATTGTGATGAGAAAAACTCATAGAATATTGACTGTGGAAAGAAAATCTCATGAATTTGTTTTTACTTTGTTTTATTTTGTTATTTTTTTAGTGGTACTAGAGATTGAACCTAGGGTCTTATTCATGTTAGGCACAAAACTCTCTAACATAACACTGTATAACTTTAAGTGAATAATATGTCATAAAAGGTTTCCATGTTCTTGTTTTATTATATTTTAAATTTTTTGAGAATTTCAAACATGAATACTGTATTTGCCTCATTTTGACCCCTCCCCCAGCTCCTTCCATACCCCTCCCATTTTTGTAATTTGTTTTATAATTTTAAATATATATAATCATGTGTAATATTACATATGTAATATTATTATATGTATATATAACCTATTGAGTCCATTTAGTATTTCTTTTTTTAAGTTTTTTTATTTTTTATTTTTTATTTTATTATATTTCTTTATTTTATGTATTAGCTGCATGTAGGTTTGTGCACCCGTGTCGTGCAATGCCGCGGAGGCCAGAAGAGGGCGTCGGATTCCCCTGGAACTGGAGTTCTCCTGGAATTGGAGTTACAGACGGTTCTCAGCTGCCATGTGGGTGCTGGGGATCGAACCCGGGTCCTCTGCAAGAGCAGTCTGTGCTTTTAACCGCTAGGCCATCTCTCCAGCCCCCGTTTAGTATTTCTTATATGTACATGTATTTTTTGTTGACCACTTGGTCTGGATAACCTAAGTTTTACTAACTCATGAGAGTTAAAGCAGAGAAACTTAGTTCAAATTCAATGAAAAACTATCTTGAAGGAATGGGATAATTTTCTAGAAACATGCAATAAACTACATACTACAAAAAAGGACAATTTAAACCATAATTTCTGTATCTCCTTAAGTAACTCCAGTCTCTTCCCATCTGAATATATATATATATGTATATATATTGCTGGCATTCAGAAACTTTAAATACTTAAATTAATTCCACTGGAAGAAGTGTCTCTGCAGTTTTGACATTTTCCTTTCTTAACTCATTCAGAGGGACATTGAGATTCATACTTATGTGAATTATTTCGAAGGTCAGTGTCAATGCACAGGAGTCACACATTTTCTGTGTGTGGAGTAAAGAAAGGAATGAACATCCTGAGAATATGTGCATTAAATAATTAATTTGCCTTTCAATATTAAAGAATTAAAAATAATGTTTTGCTTTGTTTCCAGATTGTGAAATAAGAAAGGAAAAGGAAAACAAAACAAAATAAAACAAAACAAACAAAAAAAAAACAAACCTCAGAATAAGGCTATCTGTAGTTTTGAATTGTAAGCTGGATTTCAAGTCAACCTCTGGAACAATGTCTGGAAGCCTTTATTTTTACTCAATAGTTATAGTAGATTGCTATATAAGTACCTGCCAGGAAGGACTTTTTTTCTGGTTCAATAACTTTTTAAGTGCCTGTTGTTTCCATTTTCAAGTCTCCAAAACTTTTATGTGAATTCTTTCAGCACATTTTTTTCATTATTTCTCAACCTCCTTTTTTTCTGGATGGCTGAAATTTCCAGACGTAACCTGAAATGTCCTAGGAGAATTAATATATAAAAAATAAAGCCAAGCAAGTGGAAATTGAAATGCATGTAAAATAAGGGTATATAGATGTGAAACTCAATTGAATTCCCCTTTACAAAATAATAGATGAGCCTAATTTGTATTATTGCTCTCTCACTATACTGCCAATATAGTGAAAAATTATCAAAAAAGTTCGTTATATTTAATGACTTCCAGACCTAATCTAGATTCCTAGATTGAACTGTTCTGCTAATAACATTAATGTCAAAGGAATGTTTTCACCAGAGATTCTGACTTTTCAGAACAAACTGGCTGAAATCAGCCAATAAGCAATTAAAACAAAATGTGCAATATTACAGAGGCATTTTGTTACAGTGTAAAATTTTTTCTAGTGTTTAAAAAAATTATTTTAATTGCCAATTTTTAAATCTAACAGAGGCTACAGAGGATATTCAGTTAGATTTAAAGGAGGGGTTCTTGCAAAGGGAGAAGAAAGTATCAGAGGCCAAAACCGAGTGCTAATATTTCTTACATTTTATTCTTTTGAACACAATAATGAATGTGCCATTTTCTAGGGTCTGGTATCCGTATTTGGCATTTATTGAATTCTTCACTAGGTTAATTGTTCAAAATGGAAATAGAAAAATCCCTCAAGGGAAATACTGTTGTCTTCACCTTTGTATTCCCACAGTGAGCATCTTAGATGCGCAATAAAAAGTTCTCAATATTAAAAACAATACAAAAGTCCTCTGAGTTTTCAATTTGGAGGAAGTGTTCTGAAATCATCTACTCTTTGACCAGCTCAGAAGCTGGGTCCAAGACCTTGAAAACAAGAACAAAAGCAAAAAAGCACATTTTTGAAATCATGAAATAACTGGAATTGGTCTGCATGCTTTGAAAAAACAGCACCTGTGCGTTTAAGTATTTTTATGTCATGTGATAGATGTATTGCCTGCCTGTATGTAAGTGCACCTGTATTGTGAAAGCCAACAGAATCAGAAGAAGGTGTCAGATCCCCTGGAACTGGAGTTACAGATGGTCATTAGCCACCATGTGGGTGCTGGGATTCAAACCTGCATCCTCTTCAAGAGCAGCCAGTGACCTTAACCACTGAAGCCAGCCCCAGCACCTTACTCTTGAAGGTATCTGTGGTATTCCCAAACTCAATTTCATTCTGTTTATAAATTCTGCCTTAATAAAACAAGTTAATGTGTGGTTTAGCAGGGCTCTTAAATGATGTCTATACCCACAGCAGTCATGGTAGAGACTGGCTTTATTTCCTTATCTTTTGTGTCATTGGAGGTCTCCCAGCACTGAGGTCGGAGCACGAGGTTTGTCAAGGATGTGGTTCTGAGGAAGTGAGTACATGCTTTGGTGCCCACCGAGTGTCTGCACTTCCTGTCCCCCGTGTGTGTGTCATGTTTCCTTCCTGTCATTTCATGGAGATACTATTTTCTAAGAAGAAATACTCTCATGGGAGGATCTGTGTTGTCCATACAGATGGATGGGGAAATCTTATTAGCAAGCAAATAAAAAATTTTCAATACAAATGTAAGGGGAGTTGGAGGGATAAAGGGACTAAAGAGGGGGTAGAAATGATAAAAAAAAATACGGTACTCCACAAAATTCTCAAAAAATAAAAACATTGCTTATAAGGCATCTGCTTTTACAAGTCACAGATACAAAGGGCTGAACCATACTCAGTCATAGGCTGTGATTTGCATAAACCGGAACCTGCTGATGCTGACCAGGATTCCTGGTCCTTAGCCTCTGCTGTCGCTCTCCACAGGCACGGTCTATCCTGACACATCGTTCCCTGTGGCAGGTGGAGACAAGGTTCTCGTCTTTACAGGCTTTTATGTTTTATGTTGGAGTTTTCATTCTTATGAGGTATTTTGTGATAATTTCCAGAAATTGCTATATTGGGAGTATTTGAACACTTGGGTACAACTGAAATATCCATTTTCATAAGATTGTTCTCCCATTCATCCTCGGCCTGGGTCGCGCTGACTATACAGTACTCTCCTTGGGGAGCACGTGAGCACCTCAGATCAGACACCTGGTTTCTGTCCCCTGAAATGACAACAGGCAAGGATAAACAAAGTTCTTCCTGTCATCTTTCTAATTTTCATAAGTGGCTACACAGCCTCTGTAATTGCTTGTAAACAAAAGTTCCCAAGTTCTTTTTATCTGTTAGGCCTCATAGTCATCCATCAGCGAGTTCTGATAAAGTTTAAGTGATTTAAAATGAAAACCATAATGAAATAGGTCCTGATGCTGTAGGCTTGAGGACCAGTGCCCATCACTCACACCTTTCTCCAATCTCACTATATTGAAGCTTTTATATTAGAAAAGCACTGAAGAGAAAGAGGGTGAAGAAAAGAGTGTGAAAGCTCAGAAGACGAGATGGCCCCACGGCCAAGGTGCTCACTGCCAAGGCTGAGGACACACGGATGGAGAAAACCAATTCCCATATGTTGTCCTTTGACCTCCAGATGTGTCCCATCCCCCCCCAACACACACGCACTAAAATTCCTTCTGAGGGGCGTAAACAATTTCTGTGTCCCCCCATCACAAACAGGGGTCCAATTTCACCAATTTGCAGTCTGGGAAACCAGTGAATCTATTGGGCTTACTCACAGAGCATGGGTGAGGGTTTACTCCAGGTGTGGACCGTGACTTCCCTACAGCCACACAAAATGGCAGGACAGCCTCCCTTCTACTTCCTCAGCCATAGACATTTAGCTCTTACCCTTGTGCAACTCGAGCTGACTGGTTAGTTGGGAGGCGTGCTGACTCCCCACCAGGCCTTTCTTGTGGAGAGTAAGTCAGTAGGCTGTGATGATCTTGGGCAAGCTGGTGTATCCAAGCTTGGGAATGTGGCATCTGTCCATGTCTGCTGGTCAGAGGACAGTACTCTGCAACACCCACACACACTAAATAAATTTTAAAAATGTAAAAATTAATTGAGTCTGATAAAGAGAATTATCATTGAAAGATGCCAGAATCCATCCGGTCCTTTACCCCAATTACATTGCTGCCATGCCCATTTGCTTCCCAGTCATCTCTTCTCTGGATTATTAAAGTAGTCACAAAGCAGGTTTCCCTTTAGTAACACATGCCCCTCTCCAGTTCCTCCACAAGGAACAAGTGATAGCTTCAAAAGGTAAGTCTAAGCAAGAGACTCCATGCAGACTCTGGAAGAAAAGTCCTAGTGGAGATCCTCAGAGCCGCATGGGAGGCACAAAGGCCCTTGACTTCTGTCCTCCTCACTTGTCTGTTCTCTGAACACTGAGGTGTGGTAGGCTGTGGGCAGCTGCCCCCTGCTGAGGTGGTCCTCCCTGTCTCCATGGCTGTGCACTAGGTGCTCCCCCGATGGGGTGGTCCTCCCTATCTCCATGGCTGTGCACTAGGTGCTCCCTGATGGGGTGGTCCTCCCTACCTCCATGGGTGTGCAATAGGTGCTCCCCTGATGGGGTGGTCCTCCCTGTCTCCATGGCTGTGCACTAGGTGCTCCCCTGATGGGGTGGTCCTCCCTGTCTCCATGGCTGTGCACTAGGTGCTCCCCTGATGGGGTGGTCCTCCCTATCTCCATGGCTGTGCACTAGGTGCTCCCCTGATGGGGTGGTCCTCCCTATCTCCATGGCTGTGCACTAGGTTCTCCCCTGCTGGGGTGGTCCTCCCTATCTCCATGGCTGTGCACTAGGTGCTCCCCTGATGGGGTGGTCCTCCCTATCTCCATGGCTGTGCACTAGGTTCTCCCCTGCTGAGGTGGTCCTCCCTATCTCCATGGCTGTGCACTAGGTGCTCCCCTGATGGGGTGGTCCTCCCTATCTCCATGGCTGTGCACTAGGTTCTCCCCTGCTGGGGTGGTCCTCCCTATCTCCATGGCTGTGCACTAGGTGCTCCCCTGATGGGGTGGTCCTCCCTATCTCCATGGCTGTGCACTAGGTTCTCCCCTGCTGAGGTGGTCCTCCCTATCTCCATGGCTGTGCACTAGGTGCTCCCCTGATGGGGTGGTCCTCCCTATCTCCATGGCTGTGCACTAGGTTCTCCCCTGCTGAGGTGGTCCTCCCTATCTCCATGGCTGTGCACTAGGTGCTCCCCTGATGGGGTGGTCCTCCCTATCTCCATGGCTGTGCACTAGGTTCTCCCCTGCTGAGGTGGTCCTCCCTATCTCCATGGCTGTGCACTAGGTGCTCCCCTGATGGGGTGGTCCTCCCTATCTCCATGGCTGTGCACTAGGTTCTCCCCTGCTGAGGTGGTCCTCCCTATCTCCATGGCTGTGCACTAGGTGCTCCCCTGATGGGGTGGTCCTCCCTATCTCCATGGCTGTGCACTAGGTTCTCCCCTGCTGAGGTGGTCCTCCCTATCTCCATGGCTGTGCACTAGGTGCTCCCCTGATGGGGTGGTCCTCCCTATCTCCATGGCTGTGCACTAGGTTCTCCCCTGCTGAGGTGGTCCTCCCTATCTCCATGGCTGTGCACTAGGTGCTCCCCTGATGGGGTGGTCCTCCCTATCTCCATGGCTGTGCACTAGGTTCTCCCCTGCTGAGGTGGTCCTCCCTATCTCCATGGCTGTGCACTAGGTGCTCCCCTGATGGGGTGGTCCTCCCTATCTCCATGGCTGTGCACTAGGTTCTCCCCTGCTGAGGTGGTCCTCCCTATCTCCATGGCTGTGCACTAGGTGCTCCCCTGATGGGGTGGTCCTCCCTATCTCCATGGCTGTGCACTAGGTGCTCCCCTGATGGGGTGGTCCTCCCTGTCTCCATGGCTGTGCACTAGGTGCTCCCCTGATGGGGTGGTCCTCCCTATCTCCATGGCTGTGCACTAGGTGCTCCCCTCATGGGGTGGTCCTCCCTATCTCCATGGCTGTGCACTAGGTGCTCCCTGCTGAGATGGTCCTCCCGTGTCTCCATGACACACGTCACTGGATCTCAGTGTGGATATCACTTTGCTGTGCAGCAATGAAGGACCATCTCACAGAGTCACAAATGCGATCTCTCGGCACTGTGTTGACCTTTTAACCTGGACTGTTGTTTGCTGGTGTAGCACACTATTACCTTGAAATCTGTATTGATTTTATGGTTATGTTTGCTTAATTTGTCACATCATTAAAATGAAAGTTCTATGACTGTTCACCTTCTTTGGAAACAGCATGGCTGTATCATTTTACTAATTTATTGCTGAGAAGACACAGTGGGAAGGGAAGAGCATCCTGAGAAAAGTCTTCTTGATTTTCATTCATATTTATATTCATTCAAATGAATATATATGAAAATATAAGAATGGAAATAGTTAAGGTTGCATTTTTATATAAGATTAGCTGAAGGCCTGAGAGATGGGTAAGAACACTTGTTGCTCTTCCAGAGGACCTGGGTTCAGTTTCCAGCACCCACATTACATGGGTCACAGCAGCCTGTACCTCCAGCTCCAGGGATTCTGGCACCCTCTTCTGGCATCCACAGGCACCTGCGTCCACGTGGTGCATGCGCAGACAACCAAGAATACACATGTACACATGAAGAAATTAGTTAAAATGTAAATTCTGAATGTATTCACAGATCACATATTTATTTATTTAATATTTATTTATTTGGTTTGAAATGCTTTTCTGATACATGGAAAGTTTAAGTCTGAAACCCAGTGCTTTGTAATAAATCAGACATATGCACACAGACACACAAACACACACTATGATTCTTCATAATAAATCAGATATATGTATACATAGACATACACATACATAAACATGTCCTGTCCTCCTTCCTCTAACCCCTGGTAGAACTCATTCACCAACAAAGTCATGTTTTCTCCACTTTAATTCAGAGTTCCTGGTAACTCTTTTTCAGGATGACAGACAGACCCCCCCTGTGCTCACAGATTGGCAGTTCAGAGGAACTGATACACTGTTCTTGGTGCACTATGTGCTCTATCTGTCACATCTGAAACCCTGAGTATCTAACCCTGCACCTTCAATAACTTTATTTTTAAATGTAGTCAAGCATTTTTTTAAATATTTGAGAATAAACACTTTAAAAACTCGAATGGCCCAAAATAGTCCCCTTCCCATTAGACTTTGGAATTAGCTTTGATTTTCTAACTTCTTGGTCTTTGATTGGTTGTTCCTGTGGCCTTTGAGCCACAATACAGCTATACCTTAATGAAGAGCAGTCTGATTCCTAGACTCCATTTTAAGGTGAAGAGCAAACCTGAACTGCTGAGAACACACTGCGTCAGATTTCCCTTTCTCTTTTTTTTTTAACTTTTTGTATTTTTTAATTTTTATGTATATGTTTTTGTATAAGATTATGTTACAAATCAAATCTAGACCTATGTACTCCTCCCTACCCCACCAGAGCTTACGCATTCTGCCAAACAGGTTTTTCATTTTTTTCTGAGTCTTCCTCAAAATTATCGATGCAGAAGTTGACTGTTTTGAGCAGAAGTTCTTTCCTGTTGTTGTTTCCAATATGCATCACTCCCAACTACTTGGACAAAAACTCAAGGAGCCCTGTGAAATACTTAAAACTAGGTAATTGGCGCTAGCATCCACAGATGAGGGATACCATTTGTCCTTTGTTTTTCTGGGACTGAGTTACTTCACTTAACATATCTTCTAGCTCCATCCATTTACCTACAAAGTTCATGATGTTATCTTTCTTTACTGCTGCATAGAATCCATTGTGTACATGTACCACATTTTCTCTATCCACTGTTCAGTTGAGGGACACTTGGGTTGATTACAGCTTTTTGCTATTGTAAACAGAGCTGCAATAAACATGGCTGTGCATGGATCTCTGTGGTAAGATGAGTCTTGCGTATATACCCAGGAGTGTGTATGACTGGATCCGGTGGTAAGCTCATTTTGATCTTCCAAGGGTTCTCTACGCTGCTTTCCATAATGGTTTACATTACCACCAGCAATGGATGAGTGTTCCCCTTTCCCCACAACCTCTCCAGCACTTGGTATCATTTGTTTTCTTGATCCTAGCCAGTCTTATCAGAGTGAGATGATATCTTAAAGTGGTTTTAATTTGCATTTCCCTAATTTTTCAAGATGTTTCTCTACTTCCTCACTTGTTCAGCTCTTTGCTCCATCTTTTGAGTGAGTCATTTGTTTTCTTCTTTTTTTTTTTTTTGAGTAGTTTATGTATTCTGGAGATCAATGCTTTGTCAGATGTATCTGCAGTGAAGGTTTCCTCCCATTCTGTGGGCTTTCTCTTCACTTCCTTTATTGTTTCTTTTGATATACAGAAGCTTTTGAGTTTAATGAAGTCCCATTTGTCAATTGTCAATCTTATTTCTTGTGCAGCTGCTGTCTGATATAGGAAATCTTTTCCTACGTCTATGTCTTGTAGGCTGCTGCCAACTTTTTCTTCTATCACCTTCAGAGTTTTGGGTTTTACGTTGAGGTCTTTGATCCATTTGGAGTTGACTTTTGTACAGGGTGAGAAGTAGGGGGTTTAACTTTATTCTTCTGCAAGCAGTGATCCAGTTTTGCCAACACCACTTGCTGAAGATGCTGTCTTTCCTCCATTGTGTCTTCTTGGCCCCCTGTCAAATATGAGGTGGCTGAAATTGTATGTGCTCAAATTTGGATCTTCAGTTTTGTTCCATTGGCTGTTTTTGTGCCAAGCTGTTTTTATGACTATATCCCTGTAGTATAGTTTGAAATCCGGTATAGAGAGCTCCCCTGTATTGCTCTTTTCGCTCAGGGTTGCTTTGGCTATTCGGGGTCTTTTGTTTTCAGATTTCCCTTTCATGAGATGCTCCCCTCATTCTTTATTGAATACATACATCCAGCATGAAATGGGGAAATAAAAGTTAAACCCTTATCCTATAGCCCCAGCTGCCCTGGAATTCACTGTTTAGACCAGGCTGACCTAGATCTCACAGATATCCACATGCCTCTGCCTCTGGAGTGCTGGTAAAGTTATTCACCACCACACCCTGCTCCCAGAACCTTAATTTACCGGAGAATTTTGCCTTTTGATCCCTAGACTGAGCATACCACACACAGGTACAGAGTTTCTCCAGTTGTCTGCAATGAAGTAAGTGCTATTCGTAGTGCTTTGATATAGAAAGCATGCACACACACACACGCATGCACACACCCATTCATATATTAATATGGGTAGAGGGGAAGGAAGGGTCATGAAGGAGTAAGATCATATGTCCAGGTCACAAGAGAAGCACATGGCTTAATGAGCTTCCTTACATTATAGACAAGCTAAGAAAATTAACTTTTTGGTTGCAAGGTTAGGTAAAAGTCAGTTGTCCAGAGTATGTTCATATTGAAAGCCCTTACGCACGTTCCTGTTCTAATTCATGTTGGTAAGGTAAATTATTTTGAAGGTCAATCTTTCAATTTGTGGTTAACTTATTGTTAAATCTAAGAGGCAAGCAAAGAAGGAAGAGAAGCCTTTCCTTAGGGTATTACTGTGTACTGACATGTCAGACTTCTCAGGTTGGAGGTAATTAAAGGATGCTTCACAGACTCACAGCTCGTTCTCCTACGACCTAAGCAAGAAGAAATATGATTGTTCTTGTGGAGTCTTTGGGCCTCTCTCTGAGCTCTTCCTAGTCAGAAGTTCCCTCTGAATAAATGCCTTCTGCGTGTGCTCTTTATGAACACCTCCTCATTCTTCTTCAAGGTATTTGAATTAGTTCTGGATTCAAGTGAACTACCATGGTGCCATAAAATCATTAGTATTTGATGTCTTTGGAAGCACTAGATGAAGTTCAAACTAAACTAGAGTTAGAATACCCGAAAAGCAGTCATGTCTTCAAATATATTTACTTATTTTCCTTCACAGAATTTTATTATTAGAGTTAAACATTTTAAATATAAATTCATTATTTCATGGAAAAATAAATGTGTCCTCTCATTTTGAAAAGAAAGATAAAAGGAAACAGACATAGAATGAAGGAAGGGAGAGAAGAAAGGAAAGGAGAGGACAAAATGAGAAGGAAGGAAGGGAGGGAGGGAGGAAGGAAGGAAGGAAGGAAGGAAGGAAGGAAGGGAGGAAGGAAGGAAGGAAGGAAGGAAGGGAAAAAGGAGGGAAGGGAGAAAGGAAGGAAGGAAGGGAGGGAGGGAGGGAAGAAGGAAGGAAGGAAGGGAAGAAGGAAGGAAGGGAGGAAGGAAGGGAGGGAGGGAAGAAGAAAGGAAGGAAGGAAGAAAGGAAGGAAGGAAGGAAGGGAGGGAAGAAGGGAGGGAGGGAGGAAGGGAGGGAGGGGAAGGAAGGAAGGGAGAGGAAGAAAGGAAGGAAGGAAGGAAAGAAAGAAGGAAGGAAGGAAGGAAGAAAGGAAGGAAGGAAGGAAGAAGGAAGGCAATTCTGTTCCCTCAAACAAATTCCTTCAAATTACTTCACATTTGTGTTGTGAAAAAAGGACTTTCTTCTTTGCTTTATTTATCTTATTTTATGTGTGTGAGTGTATTGGCTGCATGCGTGTAAGTGCACCCGTGCTTAGCTTTATTTATCTTTATTTTATGTGTGTAAGCGCACTGGCTGCATGTGTGTAAGTGCACCCGTACCTAGCAGTGCCTGTGGAGGACAGAAGACTGCATATGATCCCCTCTAACTGGAGTTATGGACAGTTGTTAGCCTCCATGGGTTCTGGGATTCAAACCTGGGTCTTTTGCAAGAGCAGCCAGTGCTCTTACCACAGAGCCATCTCTCCAGGCCAGAAAGAAGACTTTGTAATCAATCGGTCACTACATGAATTTGAACCCTGGCTGTGCTGTTCTTGTTCTATTTTGATTTCTTGGTCCCAGGCTCACCACAGTCTCCTGTCTCTGCCCCTACCCCCTGAATATTCAGGCTGCAGGTGTGTTGCTAGTAATATCATTACTTCAGAAATTAGTTGCCATGAGACTCAGTAAGATGAATGAGGTACTCAGTAAAATATTGGTCATTCATTTCAAGCTTGCTACATTCTTACAGTGCAGTAAATTCTATCTTGTGTATTTTATGTAATCCTCAAGACATGCCCATCACAAAAAAGTATTTGTTACCTCTCCCTTTCTAGATTTTGAAAATAAGTGTTTTGGCCATAATCATTTATTTGTCTCTTTCTCATGTATATAAGGGGATGTGGTAGTTTGGATGACAATGTCCCCTGCAGGCTCCAAGTATTTGGACATTTGGGCCCCCATTCATGGTGCCGTTTGGGGAGGGTCACGGCCTCTGTAGGAGGACTGCCCATGTTGGAGGAAGCATGCTGGGGTGGGCTTTGAGAATATACAGCCATGCCCACTACCATTCTGGCTCCTTCTGCTTCTCCTGTGGCTTAAAGATACAATTGCTCAGCTTCCTGCTGTAGCCATGTCTGCCACCATGTCCATTAGCATAATGGACTCTTCCCCTCCTGGAACCTTAAGCCAAATAAACACTTCCTTTTATAAGTTGCCTTGGTCAAGGGGTTCAGCAACAGAAAACAGTAGGCAACACAGAAGTTGGTACCAGAGAGTGGGCAGTTGCTGAGAAGAACGTGACGATGTGGGTTTTTGGAGCAAGGCCGAAGACCTTGGAAGTTTGAGTTAGAAAAGTGGTTGAATGCTGTAAGCAAAGCTTAACAGTCCCTTCTAGTAGGAGCTGGGAAGAAAGTACTGCTGAGAGCAAGGTAGCTCCAGAGGGAAATTAGTACTTAAGTAGTAACTAGGATATTTTGCCAAAGCATTTGGCTGCTATGTGCCTACAACCTAAGAACTTGCCTGATGCAACATTGAAAAATAATGGACTAATTTCTTTGGCAGAAGAAATTTTAAGACAGCCTAATGTGGAATCAGTGACATTATTGGTTAATTTTATGGAGATCTACAAAGAAAAGAGCAGAAAGAAATGCAGAAAGTATAGTTCGGAGAGAAAGAGAGTGCTGGGAGATTTAATGATGTAGAGCCAGGGCTTCTGCTGAAGGAGAGGCCCTCTTTGATAAGGAGATTAAAGCTACAAAGGAGAGGACTCCAGATTAGTACTCTAACAATGTAAAGAATACCCTCAGGGTAAGAGCCCACCCAGCTAAGCTTCCTTTGAAAAGAAAAAGCCTAAGGAGTTTTCTCTGCAACCCACAAAATCTGCTGGTAATGTGGATGAAGTGGGCAGAGGTCCAGTCCTAACTTGTAGCTCAATTTGGCAGTGTAGTTCCTATGTCTTTAGAGGCATGAAAGATACAAGAGTGAGGAGTTGCTTGGTTCTTCCTCAGAGTCCAGGAAACAGACAGCAGGGGTGTCCCTACATAAAGAAAGCCCTGACAGGGCAAGAGGCCCTGAGAAGCCATTGCATGAAGCTGTGAAGGTGAAGCCTGGTTGGCAGTTGAGCCCCCAAGATGCTGGAGAAACCAGAGCTTTGAATCATGGGCCAAGGACAACTGTATACAGAGAGTGGCACCAGGCTAAGTGACATGCTGCATACAGCAAAGCTCAGGGGGGCTGAGCCACCGGAACTGAAGTCCCAGTCATCAGACATGGAACTACTGACTTGGTGTTTGCCCTGATGGTTTTTGGTCTGACTTTTGTTCAGTATGTTCTCAGTATATCTCCATTCCACCATTTTTGAATGGGAATGTGCATTCAGTTCCATGGTGTGCTGAAGGAATGTAATTTGCCTTTTGATTTTGCAAGGGCTTAAAGTCATGAGAATGCTGTGAGTCTCAAAAAGACTTTAGACTTTGGATTTTTGGAATAGTGTTAAGATGGTGAAAGACTCTGTTCAGCTCTTTACTCCATCTTTTGAATAGGTCATTTGTCTTCTTACTTCTTTGTTTTTTGAGTAGTTTATATATTCTTGACATTAATGCTCTGTCAGATGTGTTACTGATAAAGATTTCTTCCCACTCTGTGGCTTTTCTTTTCACCTCCTTGATTGTTTCTTTCACTGTACAGAAGCTTTTGAGTTTTATGAGGTCCCACTTGTCAACTGTTGACCTTACTTCCCATGCAGCTGCTGTCTAGTTTAGAAAGTCTGCTCCTATGTCTTGTATGCGGTTACCAAATTTTCTTTTATCACCGTCAGGATTTCAGGCTTCACATTGAGATCTTTGATCCATTTGGAGTTGATTTTTGTACATGGTGAGAGGTAGGGGTTTAATTTTGTTCTTCTACAAATGGTGATCCAGTTTTGCCAACAACATTTGCTGAAGATGCTATCTTTCCTCCATTGAGCTTTTTTGGACCCTTTGTCAAATATGAGGTGGCTGAAGTTATATGAGCTCAAGTTTGGATTTTCAGTTTTGTTCCATTGGTCAATGGTTCTGTTTTTTTGCCAGTACCAGGCTGTCTTTATGACTATAGCCCTGTAATATAGCTTGACGTCTGGTAATGTAATCCTCCCAGTATTGCACTTTTCACTCAGGGTTGCTTTAGCTATTTGGGGTCTTTTGTTTTTCCAGACGAATTTAAGGATTTTTTTTTCTAAGTCTGTAAAAAAGCTCATGGGGATTTTGATTGGGATTGCATTAAATCTATACAAGAGTTTTGGTAAAATGCACATTTTACAATGTTAATTTTCCCAATCCATGAGCATGGGAGGTCTTTCCATCTTTTGATGTCATTTTCAATCTCCTTCAGGGTTTTAAAATTTTTGTTGTAGAGGTCTTTGGTGTTCCTAGGTATTTTATTTTTTTGAGGCTATTGTGATTGGGAAGGTCTCCTTATATTCCTTCTCCAGTTGCTTATTGTTGGTGTAAAGGAAGACTACTGATTTTTCTAGGTTTATTTTGTATCCCACCAGCCACTTTACTGAAACTTTTGATTGTTTCTAAGAGTTTTCTGGTGGAGTTTTTAGCATCCCTTAGGTAAACTATCATATCATCTGCAAAAAGGGATAGTTTTACTTCCTCTTTTCCAATTAGTACTCCTTTAATTTTGCTTTCTTGCCTTATTGCCCTAGCGAGCATTTCAAGCACTATATTGAAGAGGAGTGGTGATAGTGGACAGCCTTGTTGTGTTCCTGCCTTTAAGGGGAATGCTTCCAACAGAGTCTTCACCAGTGAGGAATTAAAGATGGCTGAGAGGGGCTGGAGAGATGGCCTAGTGGTTAAGAGCACCAACTGCTCTTGCAGAGGACCCGGGTTCAATCCCCAGCACCTCCATGGCGGCTGAGAACTGTCTGTAACTCCAATTCCAGGAGAACTCCAGTTCCAGGGGCATTCAACACCCTCTTCTGACCTCCAAGGCAATGTATGACACGGGTGCACAAACCTACATGCAGACAGTACATTCGTACACATAAATAAATAAATAAAATAAAATAAAATTTAAAATCTATTAAAGATGGCTGAGAAACATCTTAAAAAGTGTTCATCATCATTAATAATTAAGGAAATGCAAATTAAAACTACTCTCAGAGATCCTCTTACTTCAGTACAGCTAGCTAAGATCAAGAAAACAAAAGACAACAGATGCTGGAGGGGTCGTGGGGAAAGGGGAACACTCATCCACTGCTGGTGGGAATGTAAACTTGTGCAACCACTATGGAGAGCAGTGTAGAGAACCCTTAAAAACTCAGAATGAGCTTACCACCTGACCCAATCATACCACTCCTGGGTATATGCCCCAAAGACTCATCCTACTGCAAAGATATATGCACATCCATGTTTATTGCAGCTCTCTTCACAATAGCGAAGAGCTGGAACCAACCCATATGCCCCTCAACAGATGAGTGGATGACAAAAATGTGGTACATCTACACAATGGAGTACTATTCAGCGGTAAAGAAGTATGGCATTATGAACTTTGCAGGTAAATGGATGGAGCTGGAAGCCATTATGCTGAGTGAGGTAACACAGTCCCAGAAAGACAAATGGAGAATGGTTTCCCTCATTTGTGGATGCTAACACCAAATCCCCCAGATGAAAGGCAAGCTGAACGACAGTATGGTTATATTTTTGGTTTATCTGAAAGCAACTATGTTGTCATAATGTGAATCCCTCAATGGGCTCTAGAATCCACCCACCAATTATTTTCAGATTCTGTAATTACTGTATATGGGTGGAGAGTATGTATCCATATTTTAGAATAAAATGAAATTAATGGAGGAAAATGTGAATTCTTAAGCATAAAAAAAAAAGACTGAGAGAAAGATGCAGGACAGTTATGACAGAATACGTGATCTGGGATGGTTTGGGGTGGGGTGGGGGGAAGGGATACGGGAATATGCCTTAACAGAAATGAAAACTGATGTATGAAATACATAAAACATCAATAAAAAAAGAAGAAAAAAAAAAGGACTCAGTGGGGTATTGAAGTCCCCTACTATGAGTGTGCTGGGGTTAATCTCCTGGAAAACTGTCTTTATAAAGTTATTGCACCAGAGTTTGGTGCATATATATTCATAATTGTGAAATCCTCATTGTCAATTTTTCTTTTGATAAAGATGTAATGGCCCTAAAAAAAACCTTTTTGAATATATAAAATAGCCAAGTACATATATGTACTGTGTCTTATCTAATGAATTTGTGACACTGATTTATAAGATGATAATCATTGACCTTCAGGATTTAAAATTTTATCAACTTTGTAAAAAGTCGGGATGGGCAGCAAAGTAGTTCAGCCAATAAAAGTGCTTGTTACCAACCCTGAAAAAATAAAGACTGTGAAAGAGCATGGGGACCTTAAGGTTGGGCTGAATGCATTTTGCATTATATGGCCATGAGCCTATGGGGGCTAGGGTGTGGAATGTGATGGTTAGAATGAGTGTCCCCCAATTATTTGGACATCTGGTCCCCAGTTTGTGGCACTGTTTCGGGAAAGTCATGGAACCTTTAGGAAATGTGGCCGTGCTGGAGGAAGCATGTCACTGGAGGTTGGCTGGGGAATTTTTAAGCCTTGATGAATGTCCAGTTTTGTTCTGCTTCCTGTGCCTGCTTGAAGATGTGGGCATGTAGCTCTCTGCTCTGCACCCATCACCACCACCACCACCACCATTATGGACTCTCCCTCTGGAACTGGGAGCCAAGTAAACTCTTCCTTTCCTGTGGCCTTTGTCTGGTGGTTGTGTTTTATCACAGCCACAGAAAGTAACTACTACAGGGGGCTGGACGTAACTAGTGCCTTTGCTCTTGGCAGCAAGAAGAGGGTGTTAGATTCCCTGGAGGTGAAGTTGCAGGTGGTTGTGAGGTGTCACGTGGGTGCTGGGAACTGGACTTGAGTCCTCTGGAAGAGCAGCGAGTGCTCTTAACTGCTGAGCCCTCTCTTCAGCCCCTGGTGTGCACAATTTAGCAAAAAAATAAGACAAACACTGGCTTTGTCTCACCCACATGGGCCCTTCTTTATGATATCAGTGGTGGTGGTAATCTTTACTAGTGGCAAGTGCTACTCCTGTCCCCTGACAGCCTTGGTGAGGATGTGTTGGACAGTTTCTTTACAAATGGCTCCAGAGGGAATTGGCCATATTGTTGCAGCAGGTGAACAAATGTTCCTTCAGCAAAAAAAAGACCCAGTGATCCTGACCACATTCTTGCCTAATTCTCTTACTTTGGGGTTGGAGTGTTACTCTGTGTCACATCTCACCCAGTCTACTATTGGTACAACACATGCAAAATTAAGTCATATTAAAAGTCACTACTCCAAATGCACTAAGTAGGCAGTTGGCAATGGTTGCACATTGGTGAAATCTCAGAGTTCCTGTAATAGAGATATCAAGAAGCTTTCTCATGTTTTGATACTACATGGAAAATGAGACATCAAGGAACATGAAGTGCTCAGAGAACTGGACATGGGGACACAAGTGGTTCTCCCAGAGAGACCAGAAAGAACCCAAAGAAGATGAGTACTAAGTTGTTCCAGGAAGAACAAACATTCACAGAGAGAAGGCAAACCATAAATTAGCATTTTGTTAGCATGAGCAGAAATCAGAAGTGAAGTTGTGACATGTTTGGGGTTTTGTGACATCACATCATGCCTAGTCTACCCATGACTGACATATATACTCAATATGCTTCAGATTTTATAGTGGAGTCATCTGTTCATTGGTATGTTACCACAATTTTGATTGATTTCCTCTCGAGTTCAATTTCCTTGCAGTCAGATTATTTTGAGTTCTGGCTCATGAAATGAATTTAATGACTCTACCATAGCACTGCTTTTTCATTACATGGCATAAAGGAGACTAGGAAAACACTGAGAGAAAAGTATCTTAATGTAGCAGCTTCCCAAGGTAAAGCCTGGTGGCCGTGCGTGCCTGCGAGTATTCTCTGTGTCTGCCTTGTATCCTGTTTCTTCTGATTGTGGGTTACAGTTTAAGAGACTGAAAGCCACCATAGTAGCAATCTTTCCACTCTGTTCTTTGTAATAATATTGGATTGGGCTATGATTAAATCTTGGGCCCAAGTTAACTTTGGTTTTTTAATGAAGTGACAAGGGACACAGGCTGACCTCCCCCATAAGCCTGGCACATGGGCCAGCATCTGTTTTATTGAACTCCAGTTATATTTTACCAAATGAAATGGCTCCAGTTTTGGAACAGAACCATCATGTATAATGTTATTTTGAGTTTTCTATTCTGTGTTTCAATCTATAAAATTAGAGACAATACATAAAATGTAACTGAGTGGTAAGCCTCCCGGTGGCTTCCTTGTCACTCCTTCATTCAGAGATTATTTCCACAGCCATCATGGCTTGCCTCATGGTCTTCTGACTGCTGGGGATTTGAGGATCCAATAGTATAAACAACAGGCAAAGTTTTAAAAGTGAAAATAATATTTAGTGTTGATCATTTTTACTAAATTTGAGCTTTTAGCAATTAGGATTGCAGATGTTTCAAAAAAGATTTAGAAACAAACTACAAAAACATATACTAAAGAAAATGTTTTAATTACTTAACTCCAACACCAATGAAGTTGCCTCTCAGATCATGCTACATTGAATACATAAAACTATATAGGGAAAACAGCTTATTCCATAAGATGATTTTAATATTTTCCTTGTGGGAAAATGAGAGAACATATGCTTAATCATTTCGGATAGTTTGCAGAAGTGAGTCTGGCACAGTAGGAAATGCAAATCTATGCTGTCTGTGGCTACAGGGTACCTGGGAAGCTTGAGGTCCCCATCAAGTGTGAAGCATTTTAAACTTTCCAAGGGAAATTTCTCTCATTTGATTTATTCTTTGTAGGTTTTTTTCATATGAATGGCTGAGAAATGTGGCTGGATTTATTGTTCAAAGTTTCAAAAGCCAGCCTTTCTTATTCCCAACACTGTTGGTAATTACTATTTGTAAAATTCAGTCCCAAGTATTATGGCATTTAAAAACTGTGTGTGTATGTGTGGGGTGTGTGTTTGTGTGTGTGTGTGTGTGTGCATGTGTGCATGCCTTTGTGCATATGTGGTATGTGTGCGGGGTGTGTGTGCATGCATGTGTGTGTAGCGCATGTGGCATATGTATGTGTGTGTGTGTGTGTGTGTGGTATGTGCACAACTATATGTGTAAAATATGTGGTTGAGAGATTATACCGGGGTTGCTAGATAGGGAAAGATAAACATTTTATTTTACTTTAGTAAAACGTACATAGATGTTTTGCCTGGACATCTGCACTTGCTTCGCTTCACCGCTTCATGCATTTTCTGTGCTGTCACAGGCCTCTGCTCCTTATTCTCACTTGTTTCTGAGTCAATCATTTACTGTGTTTTTCCCGCTCCTTGAAAGTTATTGAGAAATATGAAAGTTTTTTAGATTTAAGTAATTTTTAGTATATGTCTCTGTATGTAGGAACATGTGTGTGCAGGCATTGTGGAGACCAGAAGATGACATGGAGTTACAGGCAGCTGTGAGCTTCTAGATGTGGGTTCTGGGAACTGAACTCCTGTCCTCTGCAAGGGTAGAAAGCACTCATTACCACTGAGCCATCTCTCCAGCCCTCCAGTAGTATGAGGATCTTGATTGACTTTTGGAAAGTTTAGCTTACTTTAACCCAATGTCTGCTCCTGCCAATGAGTCTATTGTTTCAGAAAAATCATGAGACCAAAGCTAAACTCAGGCGAGGAGAGGGAGTTTATTTAGCACTAACCAGCTAGCCTTCAGATCTTCGGTAAAGGAGTCAGTCCCTTGACTGAGTCTTTGGGGGTTTTTACACCCATGACGAATGCAGACAAAGAACATATGACATATAAGTGGTAGTCAAGTAAGTGGTTTATAGATAACATTCTATCACAAAGGCTACAGGAATGTGACATCCTGGAGAAACAGACCTCTGTTGTGAGTAAAGATTACAGGAAAGATCTATCTATCCTGGGTAGTCTCAGGGGGTAGAGGGGAAGACTCCAGTCTGCCTTTCTCTTTTTATCTTCTGTCTCAGAGCTTTTCCTCCTCCAAAGTTCTTGATTACCATAACATTGCAAGGTCTCTCGGCAAACAACAACGCACTTTCCTATTTCCATTATACTATTGCAGAGTCTTTTAATCTTCTCCATCTCATTTTTTCAAACCAACTCCATAGATATTATTTCCATCTGAGGGAGAAGAAAAGAGGAAGACCCTACAGATGAAGGAAAAAGAAAGCATTTTATTGGTTATTTTAAATCCTCCCACCCCTTTCTTTTAAGAAAATGGATGGTTTGTGTTAGGGATGGTGTTAGAAATTTTGAATACTAGAAAACACCCACTAACCCAGCCACCTTCAGTATTTGGGCCCTTGAACTTGTTAAGTCTGGTAACTTAAAGACAAAAGAAATGAAAATAGTGATTCTTCAAGTCTGGCTGGACTATTTTCAATGAGGTCAAGTTTCAAAGCCACACTTAGGCCCTGTTCTAGTTTCTCTTCAATTGCTGCAACAAAGCACTCTGACCTTTCCTGGAGAGGAGAGGGTTTATTTGGCTCACATCTCCTGGGTCACAGTTCATCACTGAGGGAGCCCAGCATAGGAACTCAGTGCAGGAACCTTGAAGCAGGAGCTGAGGCACAGGCCATGGAGGAGTGCTGCTTACTAGTTACTGGCTTGCTTCCCTGGCCCATGCCCAGCCTGCCCTCTTATACTGTGCATAAATAACAACCTGCCCAGGGGTTGTACCACCCACAGTGGGCTGGGCCCTCCAACATTGCTCGACAATCAAGACAGTACTCCACAGTCACAGGCCAGTCCAACAGAGCCAATTCCCCAATTGAGGCTTCTTCAACCCAGGTGTGTCAAGTTGACACTAAAGCTATCCAGTACAGGCCTGATACTGACCTCACTAACCTTCCTGTCAAGTAGGCCAAATCTCATCACTAGACTCTGGCTTCCCATGATGAAGAATTTGAGCTAATACCAGGTCAAACTAAGAAGATACTGGGACAGAAGATTGTCTTAGGACTGGAGTGCATAAAGAGAAATACTGATCAATAAATGTGAACATCGAACAGGAGTTGTTACATATTCCTAGAAAAATCCCATTCAAATATTAGTTTGAGACCTGTCTAGTCTCATTTCTGTTGCTGTGATAGAACAGCTTGACCAAGAGCAACGCAGAGAAGGAAAGGGTCTTATACAGCTCAGAATTTCAGGTTTACAGTCCACCATTGAGGGAAGCCAAAGCAGCAACTCAGTGTCCCTCACTTCACACCCACAGTGGAGAGCAGAAGAAAGGAACAAATGCAGATCTCTTTCTCTGTGTCTCTCTCTCTCTCCTTTTCTCTCTCTCTTATCTCTCTCTCTCTCTTCTCACACAGATCCTCAACTGAGACTCTCTTCCCAGGGGATTCTAGGCTGTGGCAAGGCCACAGTTAAAATTCACCACAACTCCTCTTCAGAAACCACACACTATTGTTCTTTCATTATAAAAAAAAAATTTCAACACAGCTCTTGAACACCACAGGAAGAAAATTCGAGGATTAAAAAAAAATTCCTCCTGGTATTTTCCTAGTGGCTCTTTATGGAAGGACAGAGACCCTGAAGGATGAATAATTTAAAATTAAAATATTTGGGACAGAAAGCAATGTGATGATCGGTCTTTTCAAAGGCCCCTTGGAATTTGCTATTTATAACTAAAGTCCAGAACAATGAGACAAGAATGTTTTTTTTTCTGAGGGGGCAATAAAATATAAGATTTTGAAAGTCCAAAATGCAAAGACTTTTTGTTGTGGTGGTTGTTGTTTTTGAGACAACTCTCTGTAACTTCATTACCAGGGGATCCGATGCTGTCTTCTGAACTTGGCCGGAATTGCACCACACAGGTGCAGTTACATACATGTAGGCAATACACTCCTACAGAAAAAAAAAAAAATAACTAAAATATTTTTAGTGCTGTTGGTCTTTATTGTGAAGAATGACTTTTTACTCTTTCTTTGGGGGTGCTAAGAGCTGCACACAGAACTGAAGAGCTTTGAAGCTTGGCGTTCAGTGTCCCAAGCTCTTCAGTCAATGTTTTGCTTTTTTTTTTTTTTTTTTTTTTTGTCTTTTTGAGGACAGGGTCTCCCTTTAGGTACGCTGGGGGAGGAGGTGCAGGAGCTGCCGGAAGAGCACCAAGGGCTCCCTCGCAGGAGGCCCTGGGAACTGGTAACTGGAGGCTGCCGTCCTTCCGGGCCGCCCAGACAGTCCAGTATCTGTCCGGTGCCTGCGCAGCCCGTCGCTTCCGAAGCCCGGTCCTAATGCACAACAGTTTGGTTAAATTGTCTCCCGTGTTCGACACATGCGGCACCAAAAGAGAGGCAGGGCAGAATCCCATTTCCTTTCATAAAGTGGAAACAGCCGTGGGTGCAGCCTTTTCTAAAATCCGACCCTTAAACGGAGCTGTGAGCCATCCCATCCTTCAGCTTGGAGTGCACAGTGGCCGAAGTTGCTGGAAAGCTCTGGCCTGTGAGTGTGCAAAGTCACAGGCCAGGAAAGAAAACGTGTCCAACCCCCAATTTCCACATTGTGCTAAAGCCATTGACTGTTAAGAACCTGGCGCTAAATCGGATCCCCCTCCCCACCCCCTCCTCTTTCTTGGGTTAGTGTTGGGGGACAGGCAGCGGCTGGAGCTCACCCCGGCCCGGAATTGCTGCCAAAGGCTTGTAACCCAATCTCTCCCCGTTTGAAGCTAAATCAGTGTCTACGGCGTCTGCCGCCCAGCAGAAAAAGTAAGCATTTTCCTTCCGCTCGGTCCTCGCGCACCGACGGCGAGGGGGGATTAAAACCACTTTCCCAAACAGCACGGAGAGGGGCGGTGCAGAAGCATGCCCAGGGCCCGCGCCGAGCTGCTGCGGTGCTGCGGGGACCCGGGGCCTCGGGGCCCGCGTCGGGAGGAGCCGCAGGGGCGCCGCTGAGCTGCGCGGAGCCTGCAGAGAGCACAGCGCAGCCCGAGCCCGGGAGGAGCCCAGACGCACCCCGCACCCAGGGTGAGCGTGCACACTGCAGTGCGCCTGCCGGGAGGGCTCCGTATTCCCTGGGAACAGTCCGCATCCCTCCATCCAGAGCATCCCAGAGGACCGCAGCGCCAGAAGCCCGGCTGGTAGCGCTCAGCCAACCAGGGACGGAAGTGAGGATGCCTAGTTAGTGCATCTCATCAGTGCACACATGCTTGGTGCATGAGCGTGCTGGGAACGTAAAACGTGTTCCGGGTTCAGGGGAGGGAACTGAGAAGGACGCGGGGTGGTCGGTGGTCTTAACCACACTTGCCAAAGATTTGAGTTCAGTGGGCCCAGGATGGGGAGGTTGAGATGCCTGTAATTTGCGCTGATTCTGTTTGAGTGACTACGGTTGAGTTTTATTACTAGTTCAAACAGCCTCCAGCCTCCAGCCTCCAGCCTCGTTTGCTTGTGTTTCTGCGTGGTCGCATTTTAGTTCAGCCTGAGTTGACTGGAGTTGGAAATCAACTTTTCTTTGCAACCACTCATTATCCTGGTAAAATTAAATTGTGTCAGCCTCTACCTAAAACTGACTGGTCCACACATCCTGAGTTTCTAGACTGGGAATCAGGCAGGGACAAATTCAAGAGTTAACAAACCTGTTTCTATGTCCCTGTATAGCTGGAGGTGGGGGAGACGGAGACGGGGGAGGGGCGGGGGGGCAGCGGGTCCTTTCCTTTCTATCTCTCTGATCTTCCCTACTCTTCAACAAAGCATGGAGGATCATGCACAGGTGATTTTTATGCAGAACTCCCATTTGGCCTCCTAGTGTCGAATAAGGCACAGACAGGTTGCATCTGTGGCCACCATGCACAGGAAGTCTTTTCACACCTGTCCCTGGAGACAATCCGAGGCGGGGCTCAGGACAAACCCTGGCTCACTGAGGCTTTGTCCCAGTCTTAGGCCTGAGCACACTGAATGAAACTCCCATCCTTCTGACGTGCGGGGTTGTCTTTGGCAAGGATCAATGCGTTCCTTCCCAAGGAATGCTCTGTCCTAACTGTGGAGACGGTGGTGGTGGTCCTTCCCAAGATGGATATCCAGGTTCTGACCGCCTAAGAGAAGGTGAGAGCCAGAGGCATGGAGACTTGGGAATTATGCCTTGACCATCGTCAGCTGTGCAGCCTTTGCTTAGGAGTGCCTGAAAAGTTTCTGACCTGATTGGAAAGGTAGTTTGGAATTCGAGCTGTGTTCGTCTCTTCATTTTATTGCTAAACATTCTACTTTGATGTTTTGAGTTTTCTAGTGCCTTGGTAACAAACCTTAGCTGAATCTTAAACTTGAAGATATGGTAAAATCTCAACTCTTAATTGAACCGGCAGCAACACGCATGTTAGAATTTTGCTTCAGGACTGAAAGTCTGCCATGCAAGTGGTGGGGCCGGTGGAGCCCGTCAGTTAGTTGGCTGAAAGCAAGTGATAGGTTTCTGACTATTCCTTTGGAGAGATTTTCATTTAAACTTCAGGTGTGGTACTGTTATTTTGGTGGGTTTGTGGATTCCCCCCGCCCACCAAACAAATCCTCTGTTTCCTTCACTTTTTTCTGAACTACTACTGTATCCCACTCTATGTGGTTAGACTAGAGGAAAGACCTACAGGGAAGGGAGAAGTAGCTCTTGTCAGGTTGTGTAAGCTGCTGGGGTAGCATTCTGTATTATGTGTTTGCAAGGTCAGTTCAGCTGAGATTTTACCTTCTATATGAAAGCATCATGTGTATGGGATGCAGAGATCTACATATCTATATATCTATATATAGAAAGAGAGATCATAGAATCCAGAGTTCTTGTAGTCTGTAACTATGCTAAAGTTAGTAATGAAGACACAACCTTCCCATGAACTAAGGCTTGCTAGTCAACTTACACACAATTTTGATGTAAGCCCTTACAGTTTCAGTTAATGATTTTAGTTTTCTGGTCACACTGTGTTTCAGTGTAATCTGCTAGGACACTGAAAGTCTGTGTACAGTGTTTGGGAGAATGGCTTAGTAGGATTTTGAAAAAGACAACTAGAAGAAATCTCTACTGCCAGAGATATATTGGAAATATACTCACATTTGGTCTGATTCTTTGGTTATGACTCAATAAAATGTTGTTTGTGTATGTATACTATCATTTCATCCAAGATGAATGACCAAGGGGCTGTCAGAAAGAAAGTTTCCCAGGGAGCATTAGAATCATGGACTGGGCACCAGCAGGACATAGGACATGTATGTATTGACCAGGTAAAATATCTTCATAGGCCCCTGGTCTCTTCCTGATATCCAAGCATTTCACTATGCAAAATCTCCAAGGTCCTTTTGAGTAGTTAGATAACTAGTATTGGATGTTCTTGACCTTGGGACTTGATCAGTTCTTGTTTGTTTTGTTCCCTTGACAGAAGCAGTGGTCCCAGAGACCTGAAACTGCCTTTATGATTAAACTGTAGACTTATTTTCTGACAAAACACTTGATTAAGGTTTTTCATTCTTTTTTTTAAATTTTTTAATTTATTTTTCTCTATGTGTATGAATGTACTGTCTGCATGCAGGTCTGTGCTCCCGTGTCGTGCAATGCCACGGAGGTCAGAAGAGGGTGTAGGATTCCCCTGGAACTGGAGTTCTAGAATTGGAGTTTCAGATGGTTCTCAGCCGCCATGTGGGTGCTGGGGATCGAACCCAGGTCCTCCGCAAGAGCAGTCGGCGCTCTTAACTGCTAGGCCATTTCTCCAGCCCCCAGGTTTTTCATTCTTAACTGGAAGTGGTGTATAGAATCATATGCTCCAAGCATTCATGAAGACGAGATGAGCCGGACAGCATCAAATTCTAGGCCAGGCTGGGCTGCATGGTCAGTTGACCATCAGGTTGTGGTCACAAAGCTAAACCAAACCAAACCACCAAACAATCAAACAACAACGAAAAGATCTTGTTTTCCTAGCATTAGTTGAGATTCTACATTTTTATAGAGATATCATTGGTTGCTCAAAATAAATCATACAGTAAGGGAACAAACTATCTTTGGCCATTCAGTCTTCAAGTGTAGTTCCAAAAGCACTTCTTGAGCAAGGTTTTGGGGAGGTTTTTGTACTGGGGCATTTTTAAATGATAAAAGACAATGTTAATGGTCTATAATCTTTCTGTCTAGATTGTTTGGGATCTATAGCATTTGAAAATGAATAGACAGAATAGAAGTCAACATTGCAGAAGAGAAAGAATTGCCTTTAAGAATGGGACTCCTGCCTGCACACTCCTCTACCCATGACTTTTAGTGGTTGTTTGTAGAGGTGAAGAGAGGAGAGGAGGAAGATGAGGAGAGTGGGAGAGGACTGGGTGTTGGTCATGTCTGCTCATCTGTCTGAATGAGATTAGAACCTTATTATCTTATTCTTTTGATTTGAACTGGTATCAAAGTGCAATCTATTTCCCGTGTTTAAGCCCCATATAGACATTTGTTTTATAGGCTAAGATTTCACACAGCATCTTGGATAGAGCTTGCTCAACCTGAAGAATGCCCTTTCATGGTGTATGGCTGTCTGTTCTAGTTCCTGCCTTTCTCTGTTTTCATCTTGATGATCGATAGTTACGTAGACTCTCCTATTTTGTTGCAGATTTTCTTTCCAATGGAAGTTTTACTTTGGCACATTTGATGATTATGATGATGATGACGATGATTTCATGATTCTGCTAATATAACACATATTAAATGTAAAGTACTTGCTAAACCCCGGCATGGATGCTTAATCCTCAGTTGTCTCAAGACTCTAAAGTGTACAAACCACCATCATACACCATGAGGAACTCATGTACAAAAAGAAGTCCGGTGCTACTGTGGTTACCAAATGGCAAGGCCAGGGCCATCATTTAACCCCAGGACTTCTGGTTCTAACTCCAATATTCCATCCATTCACCAGCCTCCCTAGAGGGATCTCACAGAAGACAGGAGTGGCACAATGTGTATTCTGTTTTGTTTTTCTTGTTTTCCTTCTTTCCAATTTGCTTTCTATGTAACATTGCATTGGATCTTCTCTAAATGTCTGGGAAGAAAGAGAAGATACAATACAATATCACATAGAAAACAGCCCACCTCTAGGTGGCGTCAAAGAACCCCCTTTTTCTAGAGTGAATGCTCTGACCTCTTCAGCTGGGTTCTGGAGCAACTGACTAGACAGTCTTTAAACATGTGATGTTTTACTTGTGGACTCGTTAACTTTTTCTTCTTCCCTTGGGCTTCTTTAACTCTCCTCATATCTGTAACTGTTATTCCAGATTCACTTTTACTATGAAGAGAAAGGGGGGGAAAACCCCACACACAATCTTTGAAGGATTTTGTATTAAATTTCTGCATGTGTTTCCCTTTAAGGTTTATTCTGATGCTTCCCAAGTCCTGTCAGTTCAGTCACTCACTTTTACATATACCGTTTGTGAACTCAAAGAAATCTTATTTTTAAAGTCTTTGACTTTAATCCCTACCAGAGTTATTGAGCAATCTTCTAAAATAGTTAAATTATATATTTTTTAATTGAAAATGTCCTCAGTAATTAGATATACAACTTTTTCACTCTTTGACTCCTTGATCATTTAATTTCCCATCTTTCAATTCACCTTGTGATCTCTTTTGTAGTCTTGTTTGCAATGAACTGAAAAGAGCTGGCACAATCTCTTTGGTCTCTTTGTTAGTTCTTTATGATCTATTGTAATTCATTCACACACAATTTTCTAAATTATAGAATTATCAAACTCTGATTCTCTTTACCTGCATAGCATGAACTTACTTGATGTTCACATCACTTCAGTCATTTCAATCAGAGCTCTCTTCACCTTGGTGTGAGATCCTCATGACCTCACATTTTCTTACTTGTGGGATCCATGTCTGCTTTCCTGTCTGCTCTCTGACAATTCTGAGGCATTTATTCCTTACTTTCAAGAAACCCAGCAAGTCATCCTCAGTGTACAGATGATTTAATATATGACAAATTGATCAAGAGAAATAGGGGTGAAGCTTCTTTATTCTTTTTAGAAGTGATTTAATCAAGAATCCCTAGCTGTGATAATTTCGGTATGCCTCCCTGTCTTTGTCCTGATTATTTAACTTTTATAGTATGTGAATTACCCATTAAGTCTGATGTTTCTAACCTTGGCCTCATGGGAAAATCTGACCCCATTCACTAAAATTGTGATTATGTACAATGTATCAAAGTAAAGCTAGCTTAATTATTCTCGTTTTTAATTAATAGTCATCTATTCCTATAGGAGTTTGGATTATATTTCTGGTGAAACAGAAAATAGATTACATGAGAAATAAATGTGCTACTGTCCAAGCAAAGAAAAACTTCACTGTTGAGAAGTGTTGAGGAGAAGGATTGTGTCCCTGTGGCTCACTGAAATTGTGACATGCCATTAGGCTTACTGTAAACTATCCCCTGATGAATTCTGTGCAGGACAATGTGCCTCAGAGTCTGAGGTGTCTTCTTGCTTTTAGAGAGTGACACAGGCTCTGGGCTTCAATGGAAGGTGCTCGATACACAATAGGACATGGGTTCAGTTACTGAGCGACTGCATCTCATTTTCAGGGAAGTAGTGGGAGAGATTGTGTCTTGAGAAGACAGGCATTTTTGAGGTAACCCTTTTAAGATTTCCTTAGTTATTTAAATGTATGATTTGTGCGCTTAGATATACAATTAATCGTGTGCTCATTTCTAGGCTGGCCAGGAACCTGATCAGCCATAGACAGAGGTGTTTTGCTGTGAAATGAGTATAAATTTTTTAAAGTTGAGATTGAAAATATTTCAGGTATTTTGTGTTTAATTCTGGGGTTTGGAGCAACTTTAGACAATGCTACTTTTAACTGGGGGGAAATAAACAATGGCAGAACTTTGGTTTCTTCTAAGACAGGTGTATTAAACACAGGTCACTTTTGTAATGCTTCATTTCAGACTTAGAGAACGTTTCACAGGAAAAGTTATTAAAATTATTCAAAAGAATAATAGCATTAAGAATGAAATTGTGTCTTCCTTTGTATAATAATAACACATTTTAGATATTTACTGACTTTTCTGCAGTCTTTCTTAAGATTTAGGAGATGATCATATTTTACCTTTTTTTAAATTTTTTTGGTCTTTTTGAGACAGGGTCTCCCTGTAGCCCCAGCTGTCCTGGAATTCACTGTGTAGACCAGGCTGGCCTTTAACTCACAAAGATCTGCCTGCCTCTGCCTCTCAAGTGCTAGGATTAAAGGTGTGCGCCACCACGCCCAGCTCGCACATTTTGCCTTTTTAATTTAATTTAATTTAATTTAATTTAATTTATTTATTTTGTGTGTATAAATGTACTGTCTGCATGTAGGTTTGTGCACCTGTGTCGTGCAATGCTGCGGAGGTCAGAAGAGGGTGTCAGATTCCCCTGGAACTGGAGTTCTCCTGGAATTGGAGTTACGGATGGTTCTCAGTTGCCATGTGGGTGCTGGGGATCGAACCCTGGTTCTCTGCAAGAGCAGTCGGCGTGGCGCTCTTAACCACTAGGCCATTTCTCCAGCCCCCATTTTGCCTTTTAAAAATACCTCCCCCCCAAAAAAATAACCTTTCGAAGAAATTAACCTAAGCTAAAAAATTTGAGTTTGAGGTTAACTGCAAAGGAATACCATGCAAGAGCTGAAGGAATAAAATCTGAGTGAGGTGGCTGGAGAGATGGCTCAGCAGTTAAGAGCACAGGTTGCTGTTGCAGAGGACCCAAGTTCCATTCCCAGCACCCACATGGTGGCTATCCACCACCCTTAACTCCAGTTCCAGGGGAATTTGATGCCCTCTTCCAACTTCAGTGCTCATTGCATGACATGGCTGCACTTACACATATGCAGGCAATATACTCATCTACATAAAAAATATCTGGAAGGGAGCATGTGACTTATTTTAGTACCTTAATATACAGGAGATATTGAAATGTGGATGAAATATTCATGACATATGAATCCAACCAAGTGCCTGTTGCAAAGGTTTTTGTACTTATTGTTACAGGTTTTTGGTTCTTTTTCATACATCCTGATTTATACACAGAAAGGGGTCCCATGATGAAACAGACTCTAAAAGAAATTATTGGAGTGTTATGAAGATAACTAAAATAAATTTATATTACTCAGCTAAAAAGACCAATTTATTATTATCTAATATTACTTTATGTAGACCTGAGACTTCAAAATAATTCCTAGAGGGGCTAGGGGTGAAGCTCAATTGGTAGAGTGCTTGCCTGGCCTGCAAAAGGGCCTAGAATTGCTTCCTGGCACTCCATAAATCAGATGTGGTGCACACCTGTAATCCCTGTTCCCAGGGAAGGAGGAGCAGAAGCTCAAGGCTGCTCTCCATACACGGAATGTGCAGAACGTGTTAGGTCATACACGGAATGTACAGAACATGTTTGGCCATATACAGAATGTACAGAATGTGTTAGTCCATACACGGAATGTACAGAACGTGTTAGGCCATACACGGAATGTACAGAACGTGTTAGGCCATACATGGAATGTACAGAACATGTTAGGCTATACACGGAATGTACAGAACATGTTAGGCCATACACGGAATGTACAGAATGTGTTAGGCCATACACAGAATGTACAGAACGTGTTAGGCCATACACGGAATGTACAGAACGTGTTAGGCCAGTCTGAGCTACGTGTGACCCTGTCTCACAACCAACACAAAATAAAAAAAAAATTCATAAAAAAAGTGATATTTAAATACTTTAATATATTTAAATACTCTAAAATATTTACTTATTTAAATATCTTTTGTATAATTCAGATAGAGGATTGTGCTTGCAGAAGGTGATCTAGTTACTGAAATAATCTCATCTAATTAATTTACTTACCATGGTGGATATTAAAGTGAAGGTCTTTAACATGCTAGGTAATTTTCCACCACCCCTGACTTCAGATGTAATTTGCTACTCTAGAATGACCACAAATAAAACTCAATATGCAAAAGACAAAATGAGAAGGTGACAAGCAAGGAGGTGACACAAGGGAGACAAGGCCAACAGAGGCTGTGCTTCTTGTTCCTAGAAGTTCCTGATTCCTCTTGGGTTACCAACATGTGTTCTCGATGAACGTACTCTGTGAGAATCTGTCTTCACAGAAAGTATCGATCTTGGACTTTGAAGACCAAGAGTCTAGCCTGCCTCCACTGTGATGACTTAAGTTTGGTCTTGCTGAGTCACCCATTTCCTGTCCTTTGGGTCTTCTGTGACTCTGAGAATTGCATTAGACTCCCCGAGTCTACCTAATTCCCAGCACTTTACCTTTAAGTGCTTGAGTGCTTGGTCATGGGCAAAAAAAAAAGTGTCATGCTTCCTGTTTGGGACAATAGCCTTAAAAATAACATTCCTGTGTTTTCTGCAAACCATCCAAATCCTGTCAGACTGAGGGTCGGCTCTTAAATTCTATGGAAATCTATGGTTCCCCAAAAATGCAAAGAGTGGAAATTAAGGAATTGAACATTAAAATCTTCATTTAACCATGTTTCATTGTGTTTTCCTATGTGGAATTTACTGCCCTAGCAGATGACCCTTTCCAAATAGATTGTTCTACAAAAGCTAAACATTTATTGTTTGATTTTTGACTTGACCTTTGATCTCCACTGTTACCAAGAGGCTGGTCAAAGGCAAGAGAGCCAGAGAAATAGAGCAAGCAATTTCTCATGAGCTTAATAATTAATAACCTGATGTGTCACCACAAATGGCCCAGGGTCAGATTCATTATGATATCCTGGTGGCAGGATTCTACCCTGTGTGAAAAGCAGTTCTTTTGTTTCCACAGCAGGTATCGCCAGGGGATAAATGATGTGTACCGCCCTGAGCCCCAAGGTGCGCGGTGGACCTGGACTGTCCGACATGCATCAGTACAGCCAGTGGCTGGCCAGCAGACATGAAGCTAATTTGCTACCGATGAAAGAAGACTTAGCCCTGTGGTTAACCAACCTATTAGGTAAGGTTATAAGATACCAAGCTGTGAGGAGGATTGTATCTGATACCGCCTCTCATCCTGTCCTTCACCCAAACATGTGATAGGACCTTTGAAAGAAAGACCTGCACTATTTAGAATTTTCATTTGGGAAGCCCAAAACTGGTGGAAATTTAAATGAATTTTCCTGTGCCTTTCACATTAGCTGTGCTTCGTAATTCCAACATCCTGCAATGTGGAAATGCTGGGTCAAGTTGCTTATTCCATTTTTTCTGTGCTGGTCTGATTTACTTTTGGCTCCTCTGTTTTGCAGTTGGCCACTTTGATCTGTTTCTTAGTCACTGAGCCCAGGCCGCAGGCTGTATGACACTGAGCTTCTAAGTTGGATTTCTTTGTCCTACTTTCACAGTATGCCTTCCAGAAGCACCAAGTCTTCAACTCAGGAAGGAAAACATCCATGTTTGTCCGAAGGACCTGACTGGAGTAATTTAGTCTTGAGCTTTTTTTTCCTTTTTAATTGGCCTTAGTTAAAAATTGTTATTGCATGGTATAGCAGCCTCTTCTTTTGCCCGGAATATTCTGAGGGTAAAAGTTCAACCGTGAAGACTCTGGATTTACATGTTGAAAGGATCACCATGTATTTAGCAACACCATTCCCAGTCGTGCTTTCCCCACACAGTGAGATCAACTCCCCCTCGTGTGGGAAATAATCATTGACTGTGGAGTAAACAGGGCTTCACCCTTGGCAGAGTGAATTCCAACCACACTGTTTTATTGCTGAAGCACCAAGGAGCAGATCTTCACTTTCTGGTTGATAAAGACTGAGGGCTCAGAAGAAACAGCTCTTCGGTTGTGATTCTAGCAAAGATTGGGGAGCACTTTGTCCCTTTTATAAGGTCTCTGACTTCCTACCCTGCTTGTGAAATTTTGCCTGGCATTTGTATTTATTTGCTTCTCTTAGGCAAGCACTCTTCCAATGAGCTACATTCCCAGCCCTATTTGCTTCTTTTAAAAGTCTTCACTGGGCGTGGTGGAGCACACCTTTAATCCTAGCACTTGGGGGGCAGAGGCAGGCGGATCTTTGTGAGTTTAAGGCCAGCCTGGTCTACAGAGTGAGTTCCAGGACAGCTGGGGCTACAGGGAGACCCTGTCTCAAAAAGAAAAAAAATATCTTTGTCCTGTGAGGACACTTTGTTCGTTTTTATTTTGGCAACGTTTTTGGTTTAACCAGGACTACAAATTCAGGTACTGGCATTATACATTTTCCAAAGGTGCTCAAATGAAGGCAAGGTCAGAATTCAAGAAGAACTTAACAGGATCCTACACCCCACTGTTGGTCTATCAATGCCAGAAGGAAGGGACTAGCACTTGTTAGTAATTCCCTCTGCAAAGGAGTGTTTGTGCTCATCAAACAGAAGTAGTTATTTGAGATTAAATGAGGATTTCTCTTGTCCCCTGCACTTCTCTTTCTAGGGTTCACAATGACTGCTCTACAAGTAATTTCTTAACTTTTAGCCATCTGCCTCCAAATATGAGCTGTGGTTGCTTTGTGACATGGGAACCAGAACACAGGCTCAAGAGACACCTGCCAGTTCTGGAATTTCAGGTTTCCCTCCTCCGCAGTATTCTCTTATGCAGCTCCCTCACCCCTCTCTGCAGCTTGTCTTCCTCATGTGCACAGAGGGATAGTCACAGCGACTGTTATGTAGCTTACTGTGGAAGTAAATATTTAAGATATGTGTTCTACTTGGCACTGGTCCTAGGACATGGTTAATAATATTTATGTTGTTATTCCATTTATTAAATTCAGTAAAATTGTTAATTTTGTCTCGGGCATAAATTACCTCACTAATTCAACAGATATTTGACTGTACAGAAGTATAATATAACATGGGCTGGAGAGGTCGCTCAGTGGTTAGAGCACTGACTGCTCTTACAGAAGACCTAGGTTTGATTCCCAGCACCCATATGGTGTCTAACAACCATCCATAACTATAGTTCCAGGGGATCCAACACCCTTTTCTGACCTTCGTGGCCATTGCATGAGTCAGGTGCACTTACATACATGCAAGCAATAGACAGAAAATAAAAATACACAGAAAATAAAAGTAATAAATAAAATATTAAAAAAGAAACAGACTCTGGAATAGAACCATGCCCACTTCACACTAAGCTCTGTCACGTTCTCTGTGATACTAAGCAAGTGGTTAACACCCTATGCCTCAGCTTTGTAGTCTATATGATTGCTTCATTTCCCACATACTCTATCCTGAAACACAGAGGGATACTTCAGAATGAACACAGCCTTTCTTTCAAAGTTTGGAGGACATAGCAGAAAAAGCATGTTCCAAAGCAATCAAATGGGATGGAGAGGTGGCTCAGCAGTTAAGAGTACTGGCTGCTCTTGCAGAGGACCCAGATGGGGCTCTTAGCACCCAAGTAGTGGCTAACAGCCATCTGTAACTCCAGTTCCAGGGGATCTGACACCTTCTTCTGACCTCTGTGGGCATTGCACAACATGGGTGCACTTACATGTGTGCAGGCAAACACTCATATAACCGAATAAGTAATTCACCAACTAGACTTGTAACACCAGAAGATGAGATTGTGGTTAGAATGTGAACTGAGGCAGGGAAGGACAAAGTAACTTAGAAATTTGGGTCCTCTTTAAGGGTTTATATTTAAACAAGAACTGTGCAATGACTAATGGCTAGCCAGGTGGTGCATGAGCTAAGAATTTTTTTTTTTTTTGAGGGGGAAGGGCTGGTGATGTTCTTGAGTTGGACACTCTTGATGAGTTGAACAAAAGCTAGTGCTGACATCACAGAAACCGAGTTTCATGAGACTTGTTAGATGTAAATCATGCACTACTTTCAAGACAATATTAAGGAGTCATAACCTGTAGTGTGGCCACCAAGGGGGCCATGAGGAAATTTAGGTGGAGGAAAAATGTGGCTTAGTGCCATATAGCCTGGCTACGTACCTAGGCATGACCCAGTGTCCCTGACTAGGTGGCCATAAAAGGTGGCAGCAAAGTTTGATTAAGTACAATGTACCCTGGTTACGCAGGCATGACCCAGTGTCCCTGACTAGGGCATCAGAGGTGTTCTATTTAGGGAATATGATCATTTTCAAGGTATCTTGATTAGTGTGAGCAGGTCTGCAGAACCTCAAAGAATAGAGCCAGTGTGTGTGATGGAACGATGCTTGGATTAAAGGTCAGGAGACCTGGCTCCTCTCTGGGCATCATCAGGAGACCTGGCTCCTCTCTGGGCATCAGGAGACCTGGCGTCAGTCTCTGGCCATCCTTCTGGTGGGAACTGTGCCCGGAGAAACTCAGCTTTCTGCTTTGAGCTCTGTGTCCTGGGCTGTAAGTGAAGGATCTGGAGGACATGAGCTCAAATAGCCTTTCCAGCCCTCCAAATCCAAGCTTCCAAGAAATCTATCTCTGGAGATCCAGTTTGGGGCCGTCATGGTCATCAATATGCATAAATAAGCATGCTAGGAATTATAGAAGTGAGCTGGGCATGGTGGTGCATGCCTTTAATCCCAGCACTTGGGAGGCAGAGAAAGGCAGGCAGACCTCTGTGAGTTCAAGGCCAGCCTGGTCTACATAGTGAGAGTTCCATGCCAGCTGGGGCTAAAGGGGACCCTGTCAAAAAGACCCAAAACAAACAACAACAAAAAGAATTATAGAAGTGAGAGCCCGTTGAAGAGAAAGACCTGACTATATTTCAGGATGAAATAAATACCACCTTTGGATCCACATGGATCCAGCTGAGGTAGACAGATGACAGCTCATGGTAACACCTGCAGGGCAGTTTGGAAAGAAATCTAAGCACTGGTATTGTTTAAAATGGCAAAACACATGGAGGCAAGAAAATAAACAAAAGACTTAGAAAGGCAGCAGAACAGAGAAAAAACAAACATGTGCCTTAGAATGCCAGCAACACAGAGTGGAAGAATAGATGGGCCGGCAACATAGAGGAGTGGAAGAATAGATAGGCAGGCAACACAGAATGGAAAAATAGATGGGCCAGCATCACAGAGTGGAAGAATAGATGGGCAGGCAACACAGAGTGGAAGAATAGATGGGCTGGCAACAAAGAGGAGCGGAAGAATAGATGGGCCGGCAACATAGAGTGGAAGAATAGATGGGCCAGCAACAGAGAATGGAAGAATAGATGGGCCAGCAACAGAGAGTGGAAGAATAGATGGGCTGGCAACACAGAGTGGAAGAATAGATGGGCCGGCAACACAGAGTGGAAGAATAGATGGGCCAGCAACACAGAGTGGAAGAATAGATGAGCCGGCAACACAGAGTGGAAGAATAGATGGGCCAGAAACATACAGTGGAAAAATAGATGGGCCAGCAACACAGAGTGGAAGAATAGGTGGGCTGGCAACAAAGAGTGGAAGAATAGAAGGGCCGGCAACACAGAGTGGAAGAATAGATGGGCCAGCAACAGAGAGTGGAAGAATAGATGGGCCTGCAACATAGAGGAGTGGAAGAATAGATGGGCTGGCAACATAGAGTGGAAGAATAGATGAGCCGGCAACACAGAGTGGAAGAATAGATTGGCCAGCAACACAGAGTGGAAGAATAGATGGGCCAGCAACAGAGAATGGAAGAATAGATGGGCCAGCAACAGAGAGTGGAAGAATAGATGGGCTGGCAACACAGAGTGGAAGAATAGATGGGCCGGCAACACAGAGTGGAAGAATAGATGGGCTGGCAACATAGAGTGGAAGAATAGATGGGCCGGCAACACAGAGTGGAAGAATAGATGGGCCGGCAACACAGAGTGGAAGAATAGATGGGCCAGCAACATAGAGTGGAAGAATAGATGGGCCAGCAACACAGAGTGGAAGAATAGATGGGCCAGCAACAGAGAATGGAAGAATAGATGGGCCGGCAACATAGAGTGGAAGAATAGATGGGCTGGCAACACAGAGTGGAAGAATAGATGGGCCGGCAACACAGAGTGGAAGAATAGATGGGCCAGCAACACAGAGTGGAAGAATAGATGGGCTGGCAACAAAGAGTGGAAGAATAGATGGGCCGGCAACACAGAGTGGAAGAATAGATGGGCCGGCAACACAGAGTGGAAGAATAGATGGGCCAGCAACACAGAGTGGAAGAATAGATGGGCCAGCAACAGAGAGTGGAAGAATAGATGGGCCAGCAACATAGAGTGGAAGAATAGATGGGCCAGCAACAGAGAATGGAAGAATAGATGGGCCAGCAACAGAGAGTGGAAGAATAGATGGGCTGGCAACATAGAGTGGAAGAATAGATGGGCCGGCAACACAGAGTGGAAGAATAGATGGGCCAGCAACACAGAGTGGAAGAATAGATGGGCCAGCAACAGAGAGTGGAAGAATAGATGGGCCGGCAACAGAGAGTGGAAGAATAGATGGGCTGGCAACACAGAGTGGAAGAATAGATGGGCCGGCAACACAGAGTGGAAGAATAGATGGGCTGGCAACACAGAGTGGAAGAATAGATGGGCCGGCAACACAGAGTGGAAGAATAGATGGGCCAGCAACACAGAGTGGAAGAATAGATGGGCCAGCAACATAGAATGGAAGAATAGATGGGCCGGCAACATAGAGTGGAAGAATAGATGGGCTGGCAACACAGAGTGGAAGAATAGATGGGCCGGCAACACAGAGTGGAAGAATAGATGGGCTGGCAACACAGAGTGGAAGAATAGATGGGCCGGCAACACAGAGTGGAAGAATAGATGGGCCGGCAACATAGAGGAGTGGAAGAATAGATGGGCCGGCAACATAGAGTGGAGGAATAGGTGGGCTGGCAACACAGAGTGAAAAAATAGATGGGCCAGCAACATAAAGTGGAAGAATAGATGGGCCAGCAACACAGAGTGGAAGAATAGTTGGGCCAGCAACAGAGAGTGGAAGAGTAGATGGGCCAGCAACATAGAGGAGTGGAAGAATAGATGGCCTGGCAACACAGAGTGGAAGAATAGATGGGCCGGCAACACAGAGTGGAAGAATAGATGGGCAGGCGACACAGAGTGGAAGAATAGATGGGCCAGCAACAGAGAGTGGAAGAATAAATGGGCCAGCAACACAGAGTGGAAGAATAGGTGGGCCGGCAACAAAGAGGAGAGGAAGAATAGATGGGCCGGCAACATAGAGGAGTGGAAGAATAGATGGGCCGGCAACATAGAGTGGAGGAATAGGTGGGCTGGCTACATAGAGGAGTGGAAGAATAGATGGGTCACAACATAGAGTGGAGGAATAGGTGGGCCAGCAACATAGAGTGGAAGAATAGATGGGCCGGCAACATAGAGTGGAGGAGTAGACATATACACATAGATAAAATAACAGAAACGTGTCTAATAACCACTAAGTATAATTCCATCACTGAGAACCGTTTGCAGACTTTACCACATAGCTGTCTTTCAGGTCTTAGCTGTCTTTCTCTTGAAACTTCCAGCTCTCTTAGTAACGGACTCAATGCTGGGCCTGTTGTCATGCAAAGTGTCTAAATCCTTCCATGAAATAGAATTCCCCTGCTGTGTCAAAGCTTTCCATTTTTTTTTTCTATTGTTCTATGGGGTGATACTTTATAGTATTTTTAGTGTGCTTATTTAAACCGTAACTTTGTTTCTAAAGAAGTATCATTGAGGGCAGCAGTTAAGTGCTTACTACTCTTCCAGAGGACCTGAGTTTGATTCTCAACACCCATTTCAGATAGCACACAGAAGCCTCTAACTTCAGTACCACCCTCACACCTCCAACACTCCCCACATGGATACAGGTACACACAATCAAAATTAATAAAACTTGAAAAAGAAATGTCCTTGATTAAAGTTGTAAGCTTCTGATCTCACATATGAACTGTCAGTTGAAGACATGTTTTAAAAGAATGTTTAATTTACGCTTGAATGTTTCAAAAGCTGAGAGTGATTGGATGAAGAAAAAGTGATTTTTGCTAATAGAACAATATTCACATTCATATCCCCAATGATGATACCGTAATTCTCAGGAACAGTATTCCAGTCATCACTCACAGTAATAAACAGCATTTCAGAATTCTAGCATGGAGCTAAAGAGAAATGATTATCTCTTTGGCAAACTAAATTTATATATCAGAGTGTCAAGTCCCAGTGTCTTGGGGTAGGTGAGCTTGTTGAAGTGAAGATGTGGTTGCAGTAGCTGGAATGTATTTCAGGGCAGCACACCCTCATGACTCGTGAGAAACACATGCAACCATATTCAAAAAAATTCCAAGACCTATGTGTTAATCATCACAAAGAGTTGACATTTTTATTAACTGCAAGTCTTTAAGATGAAGGCATGTAGGTTTGGATTCACATAGAGATTTTCCGAAATTTATAAGGTTCCCTAAACCCATTATGCCGAATCTATTTTACCTATATTTAGAATATTCATTGACAGCTGATGTTCCCATGGTTTTCCCTCCTTTCACCTCCTGGACAGAAAAGGAACTTCAGCTCTTTCCAGTTTAATGGGACCAGTATGTGTTTCAATTTTCAGTTATTTCTAAAAATGATTAAAAAATTAAGCATCTATGTATCAAGGCTGTTAAATGCAGCTGCAGAGGTAAATTTGGAGCAAGTAACTCTTCTTCCCGCACATCCTCTATTAGTTTCATGTCCTCTGAGAGGTCGGAGAAGGGCAATGTGCTTTCCTAGTTGAGATGTCTAAGGAAGCAGGTTCATGTTCCCATGTTGCTATCTTTCAGAGAAGTTAGTGCTTTAAAAAGATTTATTTACATTGTATTTTTTAAATTTTATGTGTCGGTATGAATGAGTGCCGTGTGTGTGCATTGCCCAGGGAGGCCAGAAGAGGGCATCAGATACCCTGGAGCTGGAGTTATAGGCCATCCTGAGCCACCTGATGTGTGTGCTGGGAATCAAACAAACTTAGGTCCTTTGCAAGAGCAGTGGAGTTCTTCACTGCTGAGCAGTTTCTCCAGCCCCCAGTGCTTAAAAAAAAATAACAATAATAAGTGACTTTTCCAACTAAGTAAACCTTGTCATTTTTCTCTTTTTAAATCTAAGTGCTGGGTGGACTTGTGAATCAGCACAGGGTAGGCACTGGTCTGGAGTTACCAGTATCATGAGTCATTTTCTACCCCACACTTCAAAATTTAATCTCCAAAACACTGAGTAACGAGCCAAGATAACTCAGTGTCAAGAATACTGAATACTTTGAGTTACAACAGAAAATGAGTAATGTTTGAGTTCTCTAGCATGAAGAATAAAACCAAGATTGTAGGTAGAGGAATATGAGTGGATTTGCAGTGTCTAGCCAATCTTTTTGCAGTGCCAAGATAACTATCAGAGAACGTGGGAATAATCTCAGAGGTACTCCAGGGCAGAATATAGTTTAACCTTTGTTTCTTAGAACATGATCTTCAGTCCCAAACTGACATTATCCTAACCAGCTTCATGTGATATTTTAAGTAGAAAACAAAACAAAGCAAAAAAACCTAACTTCATTTGGGAGAACACACTATTATAGGAAATAGTGCATATTCAGTAAATATTTAAGTCGTTCAGAGTAATTGCCAGTGGTGGGGAGCACAGACTTTGAGCCTGCAATGCTGGACCAAAGGAGCAGATTCCTAAACCACCGAACTGGGAGCATTTAAGAAAGTTAATTTATCTAAACACACTGCTTTCATTATGTATCAAAGGGTAGAACAGTAACACCCACTCCCCCAGGTCTGTATGGAAAGTTAAGTGCCATGTAGGTGCCTGCAGCATTGTATCCAAACATCAGGTGTGGGTATTGGATAATGTTTACATCTTTGGGAATCCAGTCCTGCTAATTTATGGGGATGAAAACATTCCTTCTCACCCACAGTAGAAGATTAAAGCGATTTCTCCCAAGATAGTTCAAATATAAAATATTTTAATGCATCAATAACTAATGTATATGGAAATTTTGTAACACAAATTTTTGCAAGGTGTTTACTGATGCATATAAGTATTCTTGCTCATTTTAGTCACCTGATACCCCCAGAATTGATGTCGATATTCATTTCTATCATTTAGCTACTACTTGGGGGCAATGACTACCCATAGTGCTTAGTCAGAGTTCTTAGTCCTTGCACACTGCCAGCCACCAGTCAGAACTCAGTGGATGTTAGAAACCAGAGCCAGCAGCCATGCTAGCACAGGAAATAACAGTAAGTCCATGAGCTCTTTACAGGCCCAAGCAGTTTGATATTCCAGGAGGACTTCATTATAGCCATTCATTGTCTTTTATTCTCTGAACTCCCCAATGAACTGGGAAAGGTGGGGTCAAGAGTTTGATAAGGATCTGGTGCTAAAGATCAGAATTTATAATCCGGTTTGGGAATTCCACTAATACAAGATAAAAAAAGATCTGATTCTGTTCACCAGAGATTGCCGATTACATGGGAATTCTACTTGAGAAGGTGTAAACTGTTCCTCACAGCCTGGTCTCTAGGATCTGTTCTGGTGAGCGACAGCCAGCTACATATTCTGCCTTTTCCTCTGAACCATCGATGGTCATATATGTGCTGTGTGAGTGAACTAATATATCATTCCACACAAATACATAATGGGTTTCTTACCTTTATACAGCCCATCTAAAATGTGTATTTAATCATTCTTAATAGTTAGATGGAAAATATATTACACATGAAAAACGTTTTAAGTATAAGTTCTCAGTGTATATTTTCCCTTCACTTTAGGTGGGATATTTCAACTATAAAGTCTGTAACAGTCTTCTCTTTGCCCCCAAACCTCCAACTTTCCAAGCTGTAAAACACACAGAGTTGAAAGTTGACACCTCATATATTCTTCACTGGATACAGATGTTCAGAGTAAAGGTTTTTTCAAGTGTTGATGGAGAGCAACACAACTAAAAGCCATGGGTCCCAAAGCACAACAATTGACAACCATAACATTTGGTAAATTGCTGGCAGCTTTTTAATGACAATTCTCTCTTTGTACCATGTTGCAGTCATCTGGTCGCTTAAAGACATAACAGGGAATCTTTAAATTGCCTTCAAACTTAACTATATGAGACCATCTAAAGTTCTCTTCCAAATGTAAAACACTTTATGTGAAATTTATAAAAGAATCATTCAAGAAATCCATTTAAGAACTTAGTATAAAGTTTATCTTGAAACTTACGTGCATCTCAATAAAGTGATCTTTTTAGGCAACTATTTATAGTGCTTATTTTTCTTGCCTGTTTTCAAGTTAACTTTCTTATTTGCACACAGAGGCTAAGATAGAGGATATAGCCTACACTCAGTTGTACTGGTTTTCTGTGCTTGAGACAACTGTGTTCATTCTGAGTTGATTGAATTGGGTGATATTTTGAAATAAAAGCAGTTCTGCATAGGCAACAGTTGTCTGTGGTCAACACATAGGGCTACTGATTCTTTGCCACCTGCAGAAGTCATTATCTTCAGCAGAGGCTAAAATGTGAACTGTACAGTAGGGAAAAGAGCATAAAAACTAATTTGTTTTCCCTCTTACATACCTTCCCACCCCCAACTGCATGAAAATCATTTTAAACAGATGTTGCTTAAAATCCAAACATATTACATACTGTCAGTTTAAATAAACAGTTTATCTCTGACTCCATTTGGAGTATATTTATATGGTCATGAGATTGAAGTATCTGCATTTTTCTCAAGCTAAAACAAATAAGGCTGTGTGAGCCCAAAACTTAAAATTTTGTGTGTATGAGTGTTATGCCTGCATGTGTTTCAGTGCACCATTGTCCTGCAATGCTCACAGAATCAGAAGAAGGTGTTGGATTTCTCTGGAACTGGAGTTACTACCAGTTGTTAGCTGCCATTGGGTGCTGGGAATAGAACCTGGGTCCTCTGCAAGAGCAGCAGGTGCTTTTTGCCACTGAGCCATCTTTCCAGCAGTTTAGTTTTACATTTGTAATCTACATGCTTACTGCATGATTTACCAGGTGTATATCACATGAACACATGGGATTACTTCTGTAGAGATTTCATTTTATATTTATTTTATTTTATTTTCATCTTTTTGAGAAGGGGTCTCCCAATAGCCCCAGCTGGTGTGGAACTCACTCTGTAGACAGGCTGGCCTTGAACTCAGAGATCCGTCTGCCTCTGCCTCCCAAGTGCTAGGATTAAAGGTGTGCACTACCACGCCCGGCTTAAAAATGGTTCTTAGCTGCCATGTGGGTGCTGGGAATTGAACCCATGTCCTCTGCAAGAACAGTCAGTGCTCTTAATTGCTGAACCATCTCTCCAGCCCTATATTTATTTATTGATAGACAGGGTCTTGACCTGACTTCCTGTATACCAGGTAAGCACTCTTTGAACTAAATTATATCCCCAGCCCTGTAGGAGACGGTTCTGGTGTGACTTCTATTTCTGTGATAAAACACTCGCCCAAACTAACTTGAGAAAGAAAGGGTTTATTGCATCTTACACTTTCAAGTGACAGTACACCTTTGCGGGAAGTCAAGCAGGAACTCAGGGCAGGAGGCTGGACGCAGGAGCTGAAGCAGAGACCATGGAGGAATGCCGCTTACTGACATGCTCCTCTGGTCTATGCTCAGCCTGCTTTCTGATACAACCCAGGACCACCTGCCCAGGGGTGGCACCACCCACAATGATCTGAGCCCTCCCACATCACTCAATGGTCAAGACATCTTACAGACATGCCCACAGGACAACTGATAGAGGAAACTCCTCAATTGAAGTTCCCTCTTCCCAGGTGTGTCAAGTTGAGGACCGAAGCTACCCAGGACGGAGACTTTATTATAAAGACATTGCTGGGCTGGAGAGATGGCCTAGCGGTTAAGAGTGCTGACGCTCTTGCAGAGGACGCAGGTTCGATCTCCGGCACCCACATGGCGGCTGAGAACCGTCTGTAACTCCAATTCCAGGAGAACTCCAGTTCCAGGGGAATCCGAGACCCTCTTCTGACCTCCGTGGCTTTGCACAACACGGGTGCACAAACCTACATGAAGACAGTACCTTCATACACATAAAAAATAAATAAATAAAATTAAAAAAAAATAAAGACATTGCCATAGATTTATTTCACAATGAGGAAAGTGCAAACTTTATACAGCACATGTCACCTGCAAAAGAAAAAATACATTGTACTTCTTTCAAAACCAAATTCTACTCAAGAAAATGATTGTACAGAGGAGCATAGTGTCTTGGGAAAATTAGTTTCCAGAAATGCAGTGAAGGAAAGATGGAAATTGGCTGGGGAGAAAGAAGAGAGGACATTGGAGGTAGGCCCCATACCTGAACAACAGAAAGGTCTGTGAGGGGGAAGGTCAAGGCAGCCTGTGGGCCATGGGGCAGATACTGAGATATGCTGTTGGAAAGGTTGTCAGAGGCATCCTGGAAGGCATTTGGCTGTTGGGATAAAGTGCATAGATTTCACATGTGAGGTAGATAAGGAGGAGGTTGGAGACTGCTCAGTTAAGGCATCTAAATACAGAGGAACTCAGAGAAGAAGATGTTAGCATAAAGCAGTGAGTGTGGTGGTATACATTGAAAGGGTAGCTGAATGTGACTGGAGAGATGGCTCAGTAGTTAAGAGCACTGGCTGCTCTTGCAGAGGACTGGATTCAGTGTCCAGCACCCAGGTGGCAGCTCACAACCACTTGTAACTCCAGGTCAAGAGAATCTGATACTCCCTCTGGCCTCCATAGGCATTGCATGAATTTGATGCCCTTACATACATGCAGGCAAAGCAGTCATCCACATAAATGAAAGTAAATATGCAAATTACTTAATTGGTTAATTGAAAAGGAAGAGAAGTTGAAGACAAAAAGAAGTTGAAGACTGGCTCTTTTAGGCATCAGATCATGAAGGTTTTTAGTCAAGATTATGCTGTGAACAAAGAGATGAATTTCTAAGACTTATGACTTTTAAGTAGTGGGAAACAAGGCAACAAAAACAATGAACATTGAAGACGCAAACAAAGGAGAGGGCTTTGAAAGAAAGCTTGGGCAGGCATGGAGGGAAGCAACGGCAGGTCCTTGGACATGGCTGGGGAGGAATGGGTCATAGCACTAAGGATATTGAGTTCTGTGTGGTATGATAAAATTCAAAAATTAAGATGATAATGGTATGACTCTGGATATACTCAAAGCTACTGAATTTTCCACCTTAAATGCTGAATAATAAAGCATATGCAGAAGGCCCCATAAAGCAATTACAGAAGGAGATGCGAGAGCAATGATACTTTAAGGACAACATAGGAAAAATGACATGACCTTCAGCAGGGATCTGGTCAAGGGTGGGGGTGATGGGCTATGAATCCTGTGTACAGAAGCATTAGCCAAAGCTGTGAAGATCTCTGTGGGGAGGGATGCAGAAGTAAGCCCTGAACCTAACCAGTCCTAGTTTAAGACTGGGACTGGTTAGGTTCAGGGCTTACTTACAGAATGGCCAGAACGGGCATTCTGTAAGAGTTTTTTGTTTGTTTTGTTTTGTTTGTTTATGAGTTTAAGTTTTTATAGAGACTTTACTTTTGCACTAATTGTGCCTGAATCTTCTCAAAAAACCGTGTCAATACAGTTTTTAGAGATGCAGTTCAAGATGTTGGCCAATTGCTAGTCGTGGTTTATTTATTTTTATATATCATAGTTCATTTTGTGAACAGAAGAGGATCTGATTTTGTGTGGGGATGGTGTGTGTGTGTGTGTGTGTGTGTGTGTGTGTGTGTATACGTGTACGTGTGCACACTTGGTGGTGTGCTGGGGTTTTCCCCAACCTGGTGGCCAGTGGTCCACACCAGGTGTCTTTCTCAGTTGATCTCCCTCGTATTTGAACCTCAGCTCACACAATCTGTTTCTGCCTCCTTGGTGCTTGAACCACTGCGCTGTGACTTCTACATGGGTGCATGTCACACACTTTCCAGACTGAGCCCTCTCCTCAGCTCCTTCTGTTTTGTTTTGATTTTTGTTTCTGCTGTTGAGACAGGGTCTCATGTATCGCAGGCTGACCTTGAACTTGCAACATAGCCAAGGATGGGTTTGAACTTCTGACTCTCCTGCCTCTACCTCATAAGTTCTTTGATTGCAGTTTTACTACTGCATATGGATTTCTGTATGTGAACTTGGGGATTGAACCCAGGTTTCTATGCATGCTAGGCAAACACTCCAGCCAGTGTGCTCTTGCTGGTCTTAGAAGCAGGCATCTACTAGATGTGGGATGCCAGTGCTGCTTCTCAAGAGAAAATGATTGAATGAACTACCACGGACAAGAACAGACTGAGTCAGAGAGACCCAATCCTCACATGCTGAGAGGGAGCATGTGGGTAGTTCTGAAAGATTTTGTGGGTCTAGAGACATGGCTCAAGGTTAAGAACACTGGTTGCCCTTTCCCCTACATAGCAGCTGATGATCACCCTTGATTCCAGTTCCAGGGGGTCCAGTGACCTCTTCTGCCCTTCCTGGGCATTGCACACTTGGGGTGTTCTTACATACATGCAAGCAAACCTTCATAAACATAAAAATAAATAATAAAGTATTTTGAAAGATTTCATTTTGTTACCTCTGTAAATATATAATCGCTGATATAGCTGCTTCTTTGAGTTCCACTGGCTGGTTTTCATGACCTCTGGATGCTAAATGGTATGAATGTTTGGCCCAGGTTACCATCTTAATGTTAAATGCAATTTTTATATGGTTAGAATTCTTCTATGCAAATACGAACTGTTGAGGTTCCAACCACAGAAGGAAAACACTGAATGACAAATAAAGCATTCTCATAGGCTCATGCTTCTGATGTGCCAGTTAGAATGAACACAAACTCCAGAGGAGTCATACCCTTCAGTGTGAGTCTGATGCCTGTGTTGGGGAAAGAGTATGCTTTTATAACACTGCTGTGTGGGATTTCAGGGAAAGAGATCACTGCAGAAACCTTCATGGAGAAGTTGGATAATGGTGCATTGCTCTGTCAGCTTGCAGCGACTGTGCAGGAGAAGTTCAAAGAGACCATGGATGCCAACAAGCCAGCCAAGGTGAGTCCCCACATAGAAGGAGTGCTAAGAGGCCAGTACTCCTGCGATGATGGTATCTGTGCGAACAGTCCTCCTGTAGTAATAGACTGTGCACAGTACTGCTGAGAGGCTAGTACTACCCCTGTAATACTTCTGTGTGTGTAGTACTCTGGTAGTGATGGTCTCTGTGTGCAGTCCTCCTGTATTAACGGTCTCTGTGTGTGCACAGTACTTCTGAGAGGTGAGTACCACTTTTACAGTATTTCTGTATATACAGTACTACAGTAGTGATGGTCTCTGTGAACAGTACTATGGCGATGTGGGTACTCCTATTGTTAATCTGTGAATGGAGGAGCTCGGTAAGAGAATTTGGGATGAAGGGTTGCATCCAATTCTACAATAACATCAAATCACAGAATCTATTTTGTAACTAGTTTATAACTTGGAAACCTGTTATTTGAACTTTAATTATATAAATTACATAATACTTTCACAGTAATTTTAATTAGATTAAAAAGTCATGGGAAATGGATGTTACTAAAAAAGTATTATGCTTGAACTGGCTGCCTCTGATGTGTTCCTTACACAGTCAGAAGAGCAATTGTGTAGTCAGTCAAGAGAAACAAAAGGTAGCCAAAAAAGGCATTCTGTGTAGTTCTATGCTCTCAAAATCATTAGGTCACAATATTGGCATACAATATCTGGAGGGTAATTTTTGTGTTTTAATGATTTGCAGCATTAAAGTAAATAATTTATTTTATTTAATTATTTTTATTTTATGTGTATGAGTATATTGCCTGCATGTGTGTCATACAATACCTATGGAGGTCAGAAGCGGGTGTTGAATCCCATGGAACTAGAGTTATGGACAGTTGTTAGCTGCCATGTGGGTGCTGGGATTTGAACCCTGGTCCTCTGCAAGAGCAGCCAGTCTTCCTAATTACTGAGCCATCTCTTCAGCCCCAAACTAAATAATTTTAAACAAAGTACATTTTCTATTTGGTCAGATTTTACTTTTCTAATATCCTTTTTTAGTTATAAATGCAGGAGAAAAGTATATTTGATATTTGACTAAGCAAGAAAGATATATGAAATTCTCAAAAAAGACATTTAAAATTTTTTATAATTTTAATATATATGGGAAAGAAGTAAAACAAGACAAAGGCAATATAGAATACAGTTTAAAGTAAGAGAAAACAAAACAGAACTTAAAAATCAATTCTGTAACTCTAAGTAGACTTAGTATGTGTGTTTACCCTTATGTATGTACCTTTGATATATTTTACTTTTTGTACAGATGTAAATATAATTATTTTACTGTTTAGTATTTTCTTTTGAAGTTTTTTGTTAGCATATGTTGATTATTTATAATAATGACCTATTAATTATGGCATTGTCTATATCACCTTAAGTAGTTTGTACTACACCAACCCCAACCCCCAACTCTGTTTCTTAAAAGCGGTTCTGTGAAGGTGGCACTAGTCTTGAGCCTCCTAAGCTGTTAGCGATGACCACTGAATGCTGAGACCGCAACCCACCCGAGCATGCCCTCGTCCCTTAGGTGCTGCTGGCCAGTTCTTCCTCGGCTCCACAGCCGCATCTCATGCTCAGGGCTGCGTGGGAACGGCTGCTTCTCCCTTCTGCACTTTTCTCCCTCCACTGGATAGTTGCAGATTACAAGGGGTTTGCGCGGCTCATCTTGCTAGAAAGGGGCCGAGTGAGAATGGGGCGGACACCCTTTTTACAAGGCCGGCTTGGCAGGAGACAGCCCCGGTGCTGAGGTCGCAGTGCTGATAAGCACGCTGCTGACTGAGAAACCATGCTGAACAGGCCTGTTTCTGTAGAAAATGTACTCCAAGGTGGTGGCGAAGGGAAAACCGGCAGACTAGAAGCAAGTCCTGATGGCCTGAATTTGTGCTGTTTATTGTTGAGACCAGAGACACCAGAGCTCCAAGGTTAGGATCATCCACAAAATCCACCCTGCTGAGGGAGGCGTGCGTTCTCTGGTTCCCTTGCTTTGGAAGGCTGCTCTTTGAACCAGAAGCAAAGGTCCACAGGTCTGGTGGTGATTGTGAAGCACCCAGGTGCGGCACAGGCCCAGAACCTGAGCCCATGGCTCAGAGCCCACCTTGCTTGCCTTGTGCTAGGTCCTAGCTGTCTGAGTCTCCAGTGTCTTAGGGTCTTACCTGTAATGTGGGATTAGTAATTACTTAACATCTGAAAAGTGTTCTAGATAAATACTGCATCCCTTTTCTACAGGAAAGATAGTTAGGAGGACCAAATGGGATTTTAGATTAACAAGTGCTTTGTAAATAATATTTTACATGATAACTGGTGTGAGCAAAGGAGCAGATGTTTGCCTCAAATCCCCAAGATAATAAACAAATAGTGTGGAGACTGTTTTAGGGTCAAAATTTAAAATAAAAATTGTGTTAATTCTTTGATAATTTAATGCAGTGCATTTTGATGACATTCAGATACCTGCCCCTATCTCTGCCACACATTACAAAACCTCCAACTTCGTGTTCTCTACCGTCATTTTTCTTTTAAAAGGCCTATTGAATCTAATGTGTGTTGTATTCCTTCAAAACATGTGATTCAAAATGATATAACTCTATAATGAAATATTAAAATAAAAATTAACAAAAGACATTTTTCTTTGGAACTCAGGATCATTCAATCAGATTTTATTAAACTTGAAAGGTTTTCTCAACCATGAATAGTTTGCTTAGTTAAATATAAGGGAAAATGTACTTGATTATGATGGATTATTTCAGTATACAAATAAATTTGTTTATTAAAGAGTATCTTTAAATGCAGTATTTCTTCACTTCCAATTCCCAGAAGCCCAACTTTGATTTGAGTCCATTTGGCATGAGTGCTCTTGGCTAAATTGCCTCCTGTATCCTCAACAGAATTTATGTATTTTACATTGATTTCTGGTGACAGTCAGCTTAAATCAAAGTAATGTTTATTTTGCTATGTGAAAAAAAAACACAATTGTTTTCCTTTTCTACATTTTGTGCGATAGTTTCAAATTTTGAAAATCAAAATGATTATTATCACAGTGGTTATTATTACTAATAAGTACAGTTTTGTCAAACCGAGGTTTTCAATCCATGTTCTCTCTACAGAGAAAATAGCACAGATGAGAATTAGGGTGTGGTACACATCTGTAATCCCAGCACTTGAGAGTTGGAGGTAGGAAGGTCAGGAGTTCAGAATCTTGACTATATAGAGTTTGAAAAGAACTTGGGCTATATGAGACATTGTCTCAAAAAGACAGACAGACAGGGAGGAGAGGTAGGGAGGAAGAGAGAAAGAGACAGAGAGAATGGGGAGAGGAGAGAGAGAATTATATAAGCTAGCAATTCATTTTGCTGCTATTAAATCTAAGTATACATTAAATAATAATGAATTATAAGTGGTTGAGACTATAGTGAATATTTTCCATAGGGGGAAAGACCCTTCCAATTATACACAATAACATTTGAACTATGTCATTATATCTGTTCTGCATGAGCCTGTGCATGCTTGTGTGTTACGTTTGTGTTCTGTGTGCATGTGTTGTGTGTTTATTGTGTGAATGTGTTTGTTTCATGTGTGTATTGTGTGTTTTGTGTGGATGTGTGTTGTGCATGTAATGTGCATGTTGTGTGTGTGTGTGTGTGTTTGTGTGTACTATGAGTATTTCTGTGTATTTTGTGTGTTTGTGTCATATGTTTGGTGGCTGGCTTATAGCTTGGCATACTGAAGTTTAAGAAAACGATGGAGAAGATAGATGATCCAGTCAGTCCCTTATCTGAGTTAGTGAAATTGTATCCAGAAAACCCTTTGTAGTTTTATTCTGGCAGCTTGAAATCCATCTCCTCATTTCTGGAGAAATATCTTTTACTTTTCCTGATGGTTCATTTGGGAATTTTACAGTTGTGTAAACATATTCAAATAAGTATGTGATATCTGAAAAAAAAGGGGGGGGGTGGAGAGGTGGCCTAGCGATTAAGAGCGCCAACTGCTCTTGCAGAGGACCCAGGTTTGATCCCCAGCACCCACATGGCGGCTAAGAACCGTCTGTAACTCCAATTCCAGGAGAACTCCAGTTCCAGAGGAATCTGAGACCCTCTTCTGACCTCCGAGGCATTGCACAACATGGGTGCACAAACCTACATGCAGACAGTACATTCATACACAAACAAAAATAAATAAAAAAATTTTTAAAAAGTATGTGATATCTGGTGCATGTAAAATTTCTTATGTTAAAAATTATTTAAATGCATATATTTGGAAGCAAATTTTAATATATGAGACACAGTTTTAATAGTTGTTCTCTGAGCTGTAGATCCACAACATCTTATTACCTCTCTGGCTTGATAAGATATTCCAAATGTAAAGAAATGGTGTTCTGACTTCTCCTTTCTAAGTACAAATATGCCAATTTGAAACAGCTTCCCCAGGGTGGTAGGAATTTAACTTTGCATGGTGGGTGCAAGATTCAACAGAATTAGACAGTAGTTATATGAAAAAAATGGGCCCTCAGACTACGGTAGTTTAGTTTAATCTTACAAATTAACAGTAGCTTCCAAACTCAGTATTACTGGACTTGAACCTTTCAAATGATAAAAAGAAATTGAATAGAATATTTTTAAGACTTTTATATTTGCATGTGTATACGTGTGTCTGGTGTGATTACTGTGGGTTAGCAGGTCTGCACGTGTGGGATGTCCCTTGTCTTCCTCCATGCCTTCTCTTCCTACATATTGAGGCTGGATCTCTCCTTTGAACTCAGCAGCAACCTAGCTAGTGTAGCTAGTCAGCCTGACCTGGAACAGGTCCCATCTCTGCCTCCCAGCCATGGGCATTCCAGAGGAACCACAATGCCCACCCAGCATTTAAACAGGTGCCAGGGCTCAAACTTGACTCCTTATGCTTGTGTTGCAAGAGTTTTATCTACTGAGCCCTCTAAAGCTCTATTAAGTTTAGAAAACTGAAATAAACGAGGAGTCCACAATAAGGGTATATGCCTCCTGGATTTAGGTAAATGATCCAAACTTAGCATCTGCAATCAAGACAGGGTGATTTTTGTTACTTTGCTAAGAAATACATCATGGGGCTGGAGAGATAGCTTAGCAGTTAAAAGCACTGGCTAATTTTGCAGAGGACCCAAGTTTCATTTCCAGCATTCAAATGGTGACTAACAACTGTCTGTAACTCCAGTTCCAGGCCATTCAACACCCTCTTTTATCTTTCAGGCATTACACAGGGTGTACTTACATGCATGCAGGCAAAACACTCACATAATAAAATAAATAAATCCAAAAAACATTTAAAAAGCAAATGCCTCATTCAAAACATGACTATGCTCCTAGGATTAAACCGACAGAAAGCAAACAATGATAAGCTGGAAGGAATGTTGGTGAAAGTTCCTGGAAATAAATGATATAAAACAAAGAATAAACATAGAGAAGTTAGCAAGAAGCTCTAATTCTTCAAGATTTAAAAAAACAAGCTTCTTGCCAGGAGTGGTGGTGCTCGCCTTTAATTCCTAGCACTCGGGAGGCAGAGGCAGGTGGATCTTTTTTTTTTTTAATTTTTTTTTATTTATTTCTGTATGTGTATGAATGTACTGTCTGCATGCAAGTCTGTGCACCCGTGTCATGCAATGCCGCAGAGGTCCGAAAAGGGCGTCGGATTCCCCTGGAACTGGAGATCTCCTGGAATTGGAGTTTCAGACGGTTCTCGGCCGCTATGTGGGTGCTGGGGATCGAATCCGGGTCCTCTGTAAGAGCGGTCGGCGCTCTTTACCGCTAGGCCATCTCTCCAGGCCCAGGCAGGTGGATCTTTGTGAGTTCAAGGCCAGCCTGGTCTACAGAGCGAAGTCCAGGTAGCTGGGGCTACCCTGGACCCTATCTCAAAAGGACCAAAAAAAAAAAAAAAAGCTTCTCCAATTCTGTTTAAAAAAATGTACGTAATCAACTCCTTCATTGCCCCACCCCTATTTAATATATATATATATAATATATATATATATATATATCTCCCCTATAGAGCCTGATTTGTGTCCCCCAATGTCCTTCAGTGTGGGTCCATCCACTGGACCCACCAAGGGTGCCATCCCTATAAGACACTGTCTCTCCACCTCTCAGGAGCCATCAATTGCCAAATGTTCCTTAGTTTGGGTTGGGGTTTCTTTTTTTTTTAATTTTATTTGTTAATTTTTAAATTTTATTTACTTTTTTTATGTGTATGAATGTACTGTCTGCATGCAGGTTTGTGCACCCGTGTCATGCAATGCCGCGGAGGTCAGAAGAGGGTCTCGGATTCCCTGGGAACTGGAGTCAAAGATGGTTCTTAGCCGCCATGTGGGTGCTGGGGATCGAACCCAGGTCCTCTGCAAGATCAGTCAGTGCTCTTAACTGCTAGGCTATCTCTCCAGCCCAAGGGTTGGGGTTTCTTACCCAGTTCCCCATGTATACACAATCTCCCATGGGATTTTTCTGGTCTGAGCTTGCATGGACTTGTGCATGCTGTCACCACTGCTGTGAGTTCATATGAGTAAGTGACCAGCTGTGTAGACTCTGTTTCCTTGTGGTCATTCACCACTCTGGCTCTTAATTTTTCTGTCTTTTCTTCTGCTCTGATCCCTGAGTCTTGGGAGGCCAAAGTTGACATAGGTGAACTATTCAGGGATAAGCACTCTGCAGCCTCTTGTTCTCTGAATGTTGACCAACTGCTCTGATGAGAGGTGAGAGAGATTCTTTCATACTGTGTGTAGAGGTTACATTGAAGATGTGTCACTTAGGGTTAAGCGTCTTGGAGACAGTTTGTCTCTGTATTGGACCACTCTATGATATTTGTATCTGTTGCAAGAAGCAGCACCTTGATGATGAGGGATGAAAGTTATACTTGTCTGTAAATAAGATGCATATTTAGACTAAAGTAAGAAATTATGTTGGTCTAGGATGTGGCAAAATAGGTTTGTGGTGGTTTGAATGGAAATCTCCTCCACAGGTTCCATGCATTTGGACGTTTGTCCTGGCAGTGCTGTTTTGGGAGGTTTCAGAAGTGTGGCCTTGCTGTAGGAAGCAGGTCACTGGGGGTAGGGACTACAGAGCTCTTAAGCTTTGCCAAATCTCCAGTCACTCTGCTTCCTGAGCCTGCCTGAAGATGTGATCGCTAGGCTTTCTGCTCTAGCCACGTCTGCCACCACCCCTCCCTTGTTAGGGCTCTAATCCTTCTAGAATCATGAGCCAAATAAACTCTTCCTTTTATAAACTCCCTTGGTCTTGGTGTTTTATCACAAGAACAGAAAAGTAACTGGTCTAAGGTTTTTCTGTAGGATCCTTAGCCTCTCCAGCCATGTGTATTTGGGTATGTTTATAGTGTCACAAAGGAATTCCCTCCCATTGAGTGGGACTTAATTCAAAACAGACAGCCGTTGATGCCCCCAAGATAAAAGTCCCACTACTGTAACAATAGGTGCCCTTTGCTGGGGGCAGTCCCATTTATTAGGCTTTACACCTGGGTTGGACCATTGATTGGTTTTCTCCCTTGGCAGCTGTATGGTAGCCTCTGATACCATAAGAGGTAGTCTTCAGAGAGAAGGCTTCCAGATCAGTTCCTGCTCCATTGCTCCAAGTCCTGCCTTTGAAGTATGTCCTATCTTCAGCAATAGAGTCTTACCCTTGAGATTTGGGAACCAATCAAGGGTTGTGAGAATATCCTGTGCAATTTTAGGAGTCTCTTGGAATGCCCTGACCAACAACTCAAAAGAGGTTTCTCCTGCCTGGTACTGGTTTTTGTTATATAGCCTTCAGCTATACACATGGACTCATATTTACTGTATGTGTATTTTTTAGTAGACTTCAAGACACTTCTCTCTGGTTTTTCTTACCATCAAAGCATTACTTATCTTCCCTTTCAGTCCCCCTGTATAACCTCCTCCCACTCTGTCCCCAAGCATATTCAACTCTTAAATATGCAAAAGTAAGTAATTTCCTCCTGAAAGTAAGCTGGTGCTAACATGCTCTCTTTAATTTCTGACTTCTACCTTTCACCTCCAAATCAGGCAGCTGCTTGCTTGAGGTAATTTTTTTTTAATCAGGAGCATTTCTGTCTTGAAGTCTCTACATAGGGATGCCACAATAACAGGCATGACGGATTGCCATAGAGAATGTTAACATGCATGTACAGATTGAGAGAAAAACAGCAGTTCAAAAAACTGTACAAAGAGGTGGCCATGCCCTAAGGGTGTGTGTGTGTGTGTGTGTGTGTGTGTGTGTGTGTGTGTGTGTATGTGTGTGTGTGTGTTGTTTGCTGCTCAAGAACTTACAGGAAAGCAGAGGTGTTAAGGGACAGAAGAAATACAGGGTAAAGGAATCCAGGTGACATGCAAGCAGAAGGGTGGCTGTTTGTGGATGGGAAGTAAGTAATGGGAGAAGGGGAGGGGAGACCATCGAGTCATTGGAGAGGGAATTGGAGAGGGAGAATTCTAGAATAAATATTCCTATACACATAGGGTATGTAACATATTTAAGAGTATTTAAGTACACATGTCATTGAGGTCCACATTACATGTTAAATATGTAGTGGTTTATTCATGTTGTACCTAATCTCTAGTAAAGGTCTTCACAGTGTCTATTCATGTTGTATCTAATATCTAGTAAAGGTCTTCACAGTATTTACTCATGTTGATTGTGATATCTAGTAAAGGTCTTTAACGTGTCTGCTCATGTTGTATGTGATATCTAGTAAAGGTCTTCATAGTGTCTGCTCATGTTGTATGTGATATCTAGTAAAGGTCTTTACAGTGTGTACTCATGTTTTATGTGATATCCAGTAAAGGTCTTTATAGTGTCTACTCATGTTGTATCTGATATCTAGAAAAGGTCTTCAAAGTGTCTGCTCATGTCGTATGTGATATATAGTCTACTCATGTTGCATGTGATATCTAGTAAAGTTCTTAGCAGTATCTACTCATGCCGTATGTGATATCTATAAAGCTCTTTACGGTGTCTGCTCATGTTGTATGTGATATCTAGTAAAGGTCTTCACAATGTCTACTCATGTTGTATGTGATATCTAGTAAAGGTCTTCACAGTGTCTACTCATGTTGTATGTGATATCTAGTAAAGGTCTTCACAGTGTCTGCTCATGTTGTATGTAATATCTAGTAAAGGTCTTCACAGTGTCTGCTCGTGTCGTATGTAATGTCTAGTAAAGGTCTTCACAGTGTCTGCTCATGTTGTATGTGATATCTAGTAAAGGTCTTCACAGTGTCTGCTCATGTTGTATGTGATATCTAGTAAAGGTCTTCATAGTGTCTGCTCATGTTGTATGTGATATCTAGTAAAGATCTTCACAGTGTCTGCTCGTGTCGTATGTAATGTCTAGTAAAGGTCTTTACAGTGTCTACTCATGTTGTATCTGATATTTAGTTAAGGTCTTCACAATGGGATGAAGACTGGGTATCATAGAGTGAAAGATGTGTGTAAAATGTCTGGATAAATGTCATTACTCTGCATGCTAAGTGGCCTTGATAGGAGTCAGTGTCACCTAGGCAGTGGGGCATTTGTGTGCTGCCATTAACTAAGACCTGAGTGTTTAGAAGGCTACTGTCCCAAACCCCTGAAACTGCAAGCTGGGGTTCCAGCCCCTCCTCTGTTTCCATGGACTTACCCTTTCAGATATTTTGTGAAACCATCTAATTTTCATGCTGAAATGACTGTGGTCTTTGTGTGTTATGGACCTGGAGGGAGTATTCAGGTTAACATGAGTTCTGTTGTTGGTGTGAAGCATAGGCACACTGATTCTGGAGTTTTCTATTTACAAAAATAAAGAAATTACATTTTTCACTCCAATAGCTGTATACCAAATACCAGGATACTGATGGATACAACTGAGGGCCAAGACCATGTTGGTAAACATCGTACTGATCAACCCTCTTGTTTTATAAGAATCTCACTGATCTATTGTATTCGCCTTGTGTATAGATGGGATATAAATTATGTGCCAAGCTCAGATGATAGATAGTTGTTTGAACTGCATATTTTTCTAAGTGATATTACTTGGTACCTTTGCCACTAAGAACTTATTCCATGTATTAGGAAGTAAGAACTTTGAGAGTTGTCGGGACTATCCCTGTAAATCATGCCTTCAGAGTGCTCCAGCAAAATAAACTTGATGTGCTGGAAAGTATTCTATTCAGCTGTACATGTAGAAATAAAGACACTGAGCCAGGTGTGGTGGTGCACGCCTTTAATCCTAGCACTTGGGAGGCAGAGACAGGTGGATCTTTGTGAGTTCAAGGCCAGCCTGGTCTACAGAGTGAGTTCCAGGACAGCTGGGACTACAGGGAGACCCTGTCTCGAAAAGACAAAAAAAAAAAAGAAATAAAGACACTGTCTGCTTTCTTCCCAAGAACATTCTTTTCACTAGTGCTCAATGAACAGTCAAATCATCAGCACTGAAAGGAGTTTTAGAGCTGAGGCTGGAAGTCGCACTGTCACCCCTTCCTCCTCCGCATTCAGGCCATGCAGACTGGCTCTTGTCTGGAAACCAGATGTCAGGTCTTAGTTGTTGTTGCCCTTTAACTTACACCTAACAGGTGTGAATTTTGTGCTTACTAAAACACAGGTTTCCCAAGGCTCCAGGTATTCTGAGGAGCTGGCTATCCTGCAAGCCCTACTTGTCAGTGTGCTCTCCCAAGGTGAGAACCTCCATTTGCATTCAAAATGAGGGAACTAACTTGAGTAACAGCTCTGCCCTTACTGAAGAAAAAGGTCACATAAAAATTTCAGAACTTCTCTCAGCAACCTAATTCCCAGGTCTCCTGTGGTTGAGGTGAGAAGTGGTGTTCACACCTGCTCTCTACAGCTGCTGTTTCCCAGGTGGCACTGCACTGGGGGACATGGGTCACTGGGTGGGCCCTGAGGTTTTGTAGTCTTGCCCTGCTTCTTGTCCACTCAGCTTCCTGACTGTGGAGCCCATCTCCAACCACCTCATTCCTGCTGCCCTGTGGTCTATACCATGATGGACTGTGTCCCCCTCAAACTGTGAGCCAGAATAAACGAACCCTTCCTCTCAGCTGCGTTTTCCAGGTATTTGGTCACAGCCATGAGAGAAGTGCCACACAAAATCACAGTGAAAATAGAGCCCGATGGGCCACCTGGTGACCGGACCAAGCATCTGTCCAGATGAGATGCCCATCCTGTGCTGGCTGCTGTGTTGCCTGCTCCAAGGTTTGACTTTCTTTCTCTGTGTAATACCAAGTGATATTGAGCTTGGCCCCACTTAGGGTCCGCATTGGCATTAGCCAGTCAAGCAAGCACACACAGGATTCAAAATCAGGGCAGCTCACTGGTATGAGAGCACATCCATGTGGCCAACTTTATAATCATTGCCATTCTTTTCAGAGTACAAGTCCTCCTGTCTCATACATAAGTAGAGAAAGTTGCTCAGTAGTGCTTGAGGTTTACTATATTGAGGCTATGTAACTAACTTGCCAAATTGCTCAGTCTTACTCTGAGGTGAAACAGAGTTTTCTGTCATCAATGGCCTGAAATCTAGGTCCTTGTTGTTAAAGGGCAGAGTCCCAGTCCCAGGAGTGTCCCAGGTAACTGATTCTCTCTTCCTGTCTTGGTCAGGAGAGAAAGAGTGGGCTTCCCCTAGACTCTCCTCCCTTCCTGAAAATAGTGTGGGTTGTCTCCCCACATTGCCCCGTCCCCTCCTGTCTTTGTCCTGCCCACAATACAAATATAAGGACTTTCTCACGTCTCATAGGACTTTCCCAGGTGACAGAGTCCAGGCATGGTGGTCACATGTACCCTGGGATAGCTGTGAACGTGGCCCAATACAAAACTTGCTTAAAACATGGCAGAACTTAGTTTTGTGACTTTTTCTTGAGTGTGAGCGTTGTGAATGGGGGCGCCCAGCCTCGGAGTCCAAGCCTTGGCCGTGCCTTTAAGCAGAGGCCAGGAGCCAACACCGAAAGGAAGCCGCACGACTGTCTTAGTTGCTTCTATTACAGCTATTCTCTGGAATGTTCCTCAATATCTAAAAGATCACTTGGAGTAGGAAAGTTGACTGCTGTTTTTCCAAACTTGACAAACCTAATCTTTTGCAAATTTCAAAATTTAGTTTTGGCTGTAATGTGCTGTGAAACAAAGACTTCTCACTTACTCTGACATATTTTCTGATGCTGTACTAGAAGCACAGCCCCTTTGCCTTTCTGTTCTTGCTATGTATAAATGTATACATTTTGCTTTGGAAGAGGCATTCAAAATTCATAAATCCAAAATCCACAGGGAAAAATAGTGTTCCGTGAGGCTGCTAAGATGGTTACATATATTGTGTGCCTTGGAATGATTCCAGTTTAGTACATTACAGTTTATTAATAATTTACGTTTTTGTGGTACTGGTATTGAACCTAGGACTTCTCACAAACTAGGTGGGGGTTCTACTACTGAGCTATGTCCCAAGTATGTGCCCCCTCTGCTTAAAATTTTTATTTTTATTTATTTATTTATTTAGTTACTTTATCTTAAGTGTGTGCTTGGGTGCATGTGGAAGGTGGGGGTGAACAATTTGTGGGAGTCTGTTCTTGCCTTCCACCCTGCAGTTCTGGGAATTGAACTCAGATCCTCAGGTTTGGTAGCAAGTGCCTTTACTCTCCAAGACATCTTGCTAGCCTGATCATTTTAAGTAATGGAATGACAAAGGATTAGATGATTGTAGGGTGAGGTGGAAAGCAAGGGTTCAAAAGAGACATAGAAAACACTGACCAGAGTTATCTATAGGGGAGAGAACACGTGAGTCTCAACTAGTCAAGTGAATCTTTGAAAGCCCATTTGATATGTCTGCATGTCGTTGTGCAGACAGACACATCTCAGTAAGTATTTGAGCTCAGATTTTTTTTATTGATGCTTTGTGTATTTCATACATCATTTTCCAATTCAGTTCAGGCATATATCCTCTTCCCTTCCCCCCACCCCACCCCTACCCATCCCAGATCATGCATTCTGCTGTAACCTTTCTGCATCTTTCTCTGTTTTTTTGTTTTGTTTTGTTTTCATTTTTTTTAACAATAAGTGATAATTTGTGAGTACAAGCATCCTTCATGTAAAACCAATTTGCAAGCAGTTGTACCTAAACCCACACAGCTCATGGATCCCACCATCGAGCGGGGGGGGGGCTTGTATGTTCAATCAAGTTGATCAAATGAGTGTCCAGTCTATATTGTTGTACTTTCACCATTCACCCCAATCGCAGCCCTTACATTCTACCACGCCCCCTCTTCCGCAGATTGTTCCCTAGGCTTAGAAAAGGGGCACAGGTGGATGAGAAGCAAAACACTCTACTTTCTCTGGAGCTGATGTCTTGGTCTCTAGTCAGTTCTGGCTGTTTTCTTTCATGGGCTGCCAGCTTGTCCAGGCATAACCTTTCGATCCTACTAATGAAGCACATGCAATTAGATATTTAGGTATTTAAACAGTATAATATATAGCCTTTCGATCCTACTAATGAAGCACACACAATTAGATATATGGGTATTTAAACAGTACTAATTGTTATGGTAGGTTACTTTGGTATAGACACAGATGTTTGGATGGTATGTTAATTCATGAATTACATTTTCTTCTGTTAAGTATGGCAGGGTCTTCGTGTGGTTTATAACATCTCCTAACCATTAGAGGATGTAAGCTTGTGGCATCAGCCGTGGGTTATTCCTCCAAGGAGAGAGCTAATAGCCAATTAGATTTGGGATATACAGACATATGGCTGCCACTGCTGCACAGTATTTCCAGGCAGATGAGGTGTAGCTGGTGCTGACGGAGGAGTCTTGCTTGACTCAAGGAGACCTATATTTGCTTTATTGGTTTAGTGGTCTTTGGTAACACTCTCTGGCATCCCAGAGACCATCTGTATACTTGCAAGTGCGGTCTCCATACATCTTTCCCATGTTTATATCAGGTCTTCAACAGCAGGGCCTTATCGCCTCTCTTCCTGCAGATATCCCAGTTTGGAGGCAAGGAGCCTTTACCATTTGTGGGGGCTTGGATCCCCTGGCCAACATCTCCTTGGTAGAATAATCCATTGTTGATGTCAGAGCTCCTGTATTAATATATTTTGTTTAAGTGCATAGCTTAAGGAGACTTTAGCATTATATTTGGTTCTGAATAGAGAATAATCCTTTTCACAGTTTCTATGTCCATTAGTCAATTAAAGAAGGCAGTTTTACTGATTTTACAAGAGAATACCTCTATAACAGCTGGCTCCAATCTACAGCTGGAGAACGACCTCATCATCATCATATTTCTCCTTATTCTATGGGGGGGAGTTAAGAAAGTCTCTTGTATTAAAACCTTTGCGGCACCTAGAAGGTAAGCTTCGTTAGGAATCATTAAAAATAGTTGTTACTAGTAGGATCCACAGAGGGGCCTGATGTCTGCAGCAATCTGAGGCATTTCTTCCCTTCAATGCCCAGAGGAGTCAATCCTTCTGCTGGCACTTTCTGGTACATCCTACTCACTGCAAAGCTGCATTTTCTTTCTCAGCCATTAAGTTGGTGATACTCTGGCCTGTTGGAACATACAAATCCTTTCCCATAGTTAGTTTTAAGATTTGGGTTGCAAGGTTTTTTGACAAAAAGTTTTCATATCTATCTATATCCCCCTTTTTTATTTAAGGTTTTTATTTTTGACCCATGAGTCTCAAAAAAGCAGTTGTTTTATACATACCTATAGGGTGGAATCAAGGCACAGATTTCATCAAGTTCACCCATGCTGTTTTGGGTTACTGTATGTGATTAACTTGGGAAACAAAGTTTATTTTTGAGTTAAATCATCCTATAGGTGAAAGAGATTGCTACCAGGTGATACTATATGACAGCAAAATTATAGAGAACATTTGTTTATACCAATCCCAAAGTAATTGTTATACAGATTTTAGTTAAAGCTAATGTGGACAAGAGCAATTTATATCACCAATTAACTCAGATGCATTACCGTTTTTATCAGCCTTCAAACCAATGTTGTCCAATATGCACATATTTACTTTTACTAAGTCCTAAAACACCATGTATCCTGTAGACAGAGTCTGGGCAAAACTGGATACTTGTTGAACTCACGTCAATTAAACATGCACCAATCGAATATACACCCGTGTCCCTCTCCCACCCCTCCCACCCCTCCCGAGTCACCATTTCAGTCAGTTTTCTGATGCAATCTTTCTGTTGTTGTTCTTTTAATATGCATCCCTCTCCACAAGAAATATTTATAACTGGGTTATTGGTACTAGCATCCACATATGAGAGATACCATTTGTTGTTTGTTTTTCTGGAACTGTGTTACTTCACTTAACATGATGTCTTCTAGCTCCATTCATTTACCTGCAAAGATCATGATGTTGTCTTTCTTTACCGCTCAGATTTTATCCAGACGTGAGAATGGAGCTAGAAATGAGCACATTAATACTGACATGGTCCATTCATTTTGAGAATTAAGGCTGTTTCCGCAGTGTACCAGAGCTTCGGTAAAGATCAGGTGAATGATGGCAGTTTCTCACCTGGAGTTATGAGGATGACTTTGGGAGGCTCCTGTGAGCATCCTCAGGAGACACTTTTGACCTGAAGTGAGGTGTTGTTATGGTAATTAAGGCTTCCAGTCATTGAAGGAACCATAAAGATGAGATCATTTGTTTTCTTTTTTATGACCTCACAATAACTGTTCCTGATTGACCAATAATATAGTTGGTGAGTGAACTGGGAATATAAGAATTTTGTTTATTCTTAGGGCCCCTAATTAGCCATCTACTAAAGCACCATTTAATGACCAAGGTTAAGGACGTACCTTCTGTAAAATTGCAGGAAAGAGCCAGAGCATCCCAGTGCTCCAGTCACTGTGCAACAACGAAAGCCAATGACTCTGAAAATGTGTGATTTACTGGCCAAAGGCTGGCTGAGAAGGACAGGGACATGGCAGCAAGCCGGCTCCACACTTCAGCAGCCTTCAGCGACATGGAATGCTGCCCACTGCAATCCATGTGTAGGCACGTGCACATGGATAACTCAATATGTGATAGAAGCATGGTGGGGACATGTCAGGGACAAGGGCCATCCCTTATTGGTGGGAGTTATGTGTTGTTAGTGGTGAGATTAAAGATCCACAACAGCAATCAAGAGTTGCTAGAACAAAATGGTACAGTAACAGTTTAGGTTGTGATGTTAAGCTCAGGAAATGAGCAGGAAACGTTGGTTGAACCCAGTCAGAACACTTGCAATGAGGAAGGGCTGTTTTGTTACGTGGCTGGGTTTAGGATGGATGTGCAGTAGCATCTCCCTGGAATGTTCAGTGCACTTCTTCCTCTGAGCACTGCACGTTCTTCCTCTGAGCCGTCCCCCTACCCTCCCCACCTTACCTTCCTTCTCCTTTGCTGTAGGCCGCTAGGCCTCAGCCTGTCCATGGGAACAACCTTGCCAAATGAGAGAAAGCCCTGATTTCTGCTGCCCTAGGTCATCTTCATTGCGGTGTCATTGAGGAGGTCTCTGAGCAGGCAGTGTTAGGAGAGAACTTGCACCTCCATTTTCCATGGATGTTCCCTGTCTCAAGAGAGGGGAAATGAGTCAGCAAAGACAACATCTACCTTAGAAACACTTCTGGATATCAGTGTTTCAAGTTCATGTGGATCTGCTGGCAAAGGATGGCCCTCAGACCTGTGTATTCACTGCCAGAAGCTGCTGTTGGTAAACAGTGTTCCATTACAAATACATGAAACAGGTTACCTGGGATACATTAAAAATTGAAATAAATTCTGAGTTGGAAAAGGGGTGTAGACCCAGGGACAGATGTACAATACAAATCAGCACACACAGACACAAGCACACACTCACAGACACACAGACACACAAGCACACAGAGATACACAAACACACATAGATGCACGCACACACACAGACACAGACTCACACAGAAGCACACAGACACACAGATACACATGGACACACAAGCACACAGAGACACAGACACACACAGACACATATACATACACAGACACACAGGCCCACACACAAACACACACAGACATACATCCACACAGATAGACACACACACACACACAGACACATGGCACATACAACCACACAAACACATAGATGCACACACACATAGACCCAAGCACACACAAACACATGAGCATACATAGATACATGCAGACAAACACATAAAAACAATTGTACACAAGAACACCTCCCATAGACTTATGCAAAGACATGCATAAACACAAACATAGAAGCACATACAACTCCCCCAGACTTATACAAATACACAGACATATACAAGCACACCCACATAGACATACACAAACACAAACATACAAACTCAACAGCATACATAGGCAGACACATAACCATATTCACAGGCATACACAAATACACAGGCAGTCACAAGTGATTATACACAGACACATATATACAAAACCAAGCACAGACATACATGCAAGTATACACACACACAAGCACACATAGAGATACACAGACACATATGCAACTTCACACACAGAGACACAAACACATACAGAGGCACACACAGATACACACATGCATCACACACACAGACACACACATGCACACTTCATTTATTTGACTTCCCAGCATCAGCAGCCTTGCTCCTTAGCAGAAGCAAATTGGCCAGATTTTTCCACGGTGACATCATCTCTTCCACATCAGGCTCACATCCTGCCTTAACCACATTCAGGCCGGTTGGCAGGACGTGATTGAGAAAGGCCAGCTGGGGAACCGCTCTCCTGACATTCGATCACACTGACTGGCTGCTGCTTCCAAAGCAGGGAATGTGGGACACTGTGTCAAGAAAACACTCTGGCCAGATGGAAAATGAGAAATTAATTCTTTAAAAACGAGCTGTTTCTAAGTGCTTTGGAGAAATTCAAGTCATTTGAACAAATCAATGATGGCTTTGCATGCTGTTCTGTAAAGGAAAACACTCAGATTTTTTAACACTCAGATTTTTTTAATGGTGGCCTTTATAAGGAACTGAAAATTAAAGAAAAAGAGACATTTCTTCATTTAAAGATGCCTGAGGGCTTCTGGATAATTTAAAATGTGAGTTCTTACTGTGTCTCTCCATGTGTGTGGCCCAAGGAAAGCGATAGTGTTACATCCCAGGGCAGTGGTACCCTGCTTGCAGATGAGGTCATTGGAGGTACAAGAGGAGAGTTTCCTGCAGCTTCTCTGTGAATGCTTCCATTGTTAAGAGTTCGAAGGGTGGCTCTGCATCTCTGTCATGCATGAAGCAGGCTGGGATGCATGTGGTACTTTGCTGGTCATGTCTAATTTCACCCAGCACAGTCAGCCCATCTGTGGAAGGTGCAGCCACCATTATTAGCACATATAACAATAAACAGTGGAATAACAGCTTGAAGCTAAAGGAAAAGTAAATCACAAAACTGGCTTCATCAATGATTACTGCGAACAAATGAAGTCTTTGGTGTTCTGACAAAGAAAAGAACCTTAAGTTTGGGATGAATCAAAACCCTGAATTCAGAAGGTCTTCCAAGAGGAGGCTATGCCGAGGCCCATTAGCCAGGCAGTCCTCCCTGAAGATCTGAGTGGGTCGTGTGTGGTGCTCTCTTTTCCAGGGGGTGCAGTCTCCAGATCCACTCAGAATACTAGCTTAAGTTCACAAAATTTGTGGCTTCACAAGCTCAACAGAAACAGCCAATTTTAGTGAACAGCTCATCCAAGTCTAAACCATCCTTACAATAGTAAAAATAAACAGTGCAAGAGAGAGAGGGAGACAGTGTGTAAGAACGCAGGAGTGGGTGCAGACTCAGTGTGTGTGTGTGAGACAGAGAGAGAGAGAGAGAGAGAGAGAGAGAGAGAGAGAGAGAGAGAGAGAGAGAGAGAGAGAGAGAATACAGGAGTAGGCACAGACTCGGTGCAAGAGCCGGGGGCTAGGTTTGTGTGAGCAGCCAAGCTGATGCAAGCTGTGGGAACCAAGAAAAAGCCTTAGTTGTATATTCTGTAAGCACTGGGATGTCACTGAAGATTTTAAGTAAAAGAAATATAATCAAATTGGCCATTAAAAAAACCCCTATCTGATTAGAGTAGAAATCAGAGATTAATCACCGCATGTTAAGAGGAAATTCAGGAGACAGGTTGTAATTAGATCACCACAAATAGAAAGCATTTGCTATAAAAATGTATATTTTTTCCTATGGATGTGTTAGCTTATTATACCAATGACAGAGGACAAAATAATGCTTAACCCTCACTGGAGCATCTTGAAAATGGATCTAGAAGTAGAAGTGCACTTAGGAAAAATATTGCTGAAATTAAGTAACAGTATAGGAGTGACCACAGGTTCCTTCCTGAATACCCTCTCTAGTCCTTAACACGTTACAAATGTCTAATCTACAGTTTGAGAAAGGTTTAAATAGATTCAATAACTGTTCTTAGTCACAGTCAGCTGATCGATGGGCAAGGTGTTATGCCAAAATGTTCTCCAGTACGATTAAATTAGAAACCTAAATAGGAAAATGCACAGAACCACAAATAGCCTTTCCTTAGAGTCTATAGAAATCTGTTTCCATTGGAAAAGATTGAGCTCCTGAAACACATCCATAAAACAGCTTTGAATTCCTGAAAACATATTTCTATTTTGAATACTTTACAGACGGGTACCAAGAAGAAACTGTGACTTAAACATTAAATTACTGACTCTGTGAACTCAAAATTTGTTGCTTACATTTATAAACTATTGCATCTTAGAACTATAGAAAATTCTGACATGTTTTAGAGGAACTTTCCTGATTTCTTAAGTTTGTTGTTTAATAGAGGATCAGTCAGAGAAAGTGAGTATAGTCTTGAAAACATGAAGAGTATCAATCATTTGGTTTGACCATTGTAACTGAGCAGCTGTCACTCTTGGCATCCAGCACACCTTCCATTCTCTGAGAATCCTCCTTGTCAGGCTCTCCATAAACAAGACTACTATTCTGGATGCCACAGGGTCTTAACTCTCAATAACATAACATTTTATAGACATTAATTTTCAGCTTACCTAGATGGAATTGGCGAAAACTGCACACAATTGTGGCATTCGGTGTAAAGATCTGATCTATGTACTTACTGTTCATTTTCAAACCAATGTAGTTAACATGACCATTATATGACTTTGTGTGGTGCCAACACTGAGATCCGTTCCCTGAGTGGTGTTCAGCACTGCTTTGGCTGTGATCACCTTGCTCTGTGGTAGGTCTCTGTGCTAACCAACTGCCCCCAGCAACTTTTCCACTTTCTGATTTTAAGACTTTGTTGTGGTTCCAAATGTTAGAAAAAACTTCAGGCTTAACTGAAAATTCAATGGAAAGAATGCTCGAGCAGTGCGTCTGTTACCACCCGTGATTCTACATTAACATGCTTTCACCTACATTCAAAACCATGTTAGAGTTCACTCTACTGGTTAAGAAGCCTACTTGTGAGTTTTGACAAGTAATGACAAGTGTCCATCACACAGCATCATATGAATTAGCTTAAAAGTCTCAAGACCCCTCCCTGTCTTCTGTCCCCAGATCTTTCTTTCTTAACACTGTATGTATGTATGTATGTATGTATGTATGCATGTATGTATGTGAGAGCGTGTGTCTCTGTACATGTGTGTGCAGGTGCCCAAGGAAGCCAGAAGATGCCACTGGATCCCTCAGAGATGGAGTTAAAGTTATGAGCCACCTTATGTGGCTGCTGGATACTGAACCCAGGTCTTTATAATCTGGCAGCAAGCACTCTAACTGGGTAATCCATCTCTCCACCTTCTCACCCACGTCTTTTTACTGTCTTGCTAGATTTGCCTTTCATAGATGTTATACAACTTGAATCAGTTAGTGTGCGATCTTTTCAGCATGTTAGATCTGTGTCTCTTACCGAGGAGAATGCCTTTTCCATCATACTTTTCGGTGGCTTTGTGACTACTTTGTGTTTATCACTGATTAGTATGTCATTGTCTGTCCATAGCATCTGCCTACCCACGTCATGTGCTGAAGCCGTCTTGGCTGCTTCCACATTACTAATTATAATTGAAGCTTCTGTCCACCCCTGGGCAGGGTTTTCCTCAGGTAGAGATTCGTAGCTCATAGATACCACAATCTTGTTTTCTTCTCCCTCTCCTTTCAACCCTCTTTTAACCCTGGAGTTTGAATCTAGATTCAACCTTTGTTTATACCATCATTTTATAAATGCTGCTCCAAACCATTCAAAATATTCACATACAGATTTATTTTTGTTAACTGAGTATCCCAATGAGTAACAGGTGAAAGCTACACTAACCCTGCATTATAAGAAAGCTCTGTTTCTCTGTTCCACTGTGTGAACATTTGGCATGGAGAATACAACAGAACATCAAAGGCAGATCTCAACCTTGTGGAGATCATCTCTGAGAGAGAAAGTAGAGGTTCCAGTTGGAATTCCAGCCCAATGGTTTCTGTGGGATCTGTACTAAATCATGGCTTACTGCTGAGGCATATGGTGTGACTGCAGAATCCTAAGGAGAGGAAATTCCAGGATGTGGGGACACTGGGAAGAATGGAAATAATGGAAGTGCTATGCCCATATGTGAGACTCTCAGCAATAAAACAAAATTAATGTAAAATTTTTCTACAATTTTGATCTTAGAGAGTATATTTTCATCCTTCTTAAAAGGGGTATTCAAATTTTTATTATTTATGTATATATATATATATATATATATATATATATATATATATATGTGTGTGTGTGTGTGTGTGTGCCTGGGTGAGTATGTGCACCACATGCATGCAGGTTCTGGTACATACCAGATGTGAGTATCAGAGCCCCTGGAGCTGTAGTTACAACCAGCTGTGAGCTGCCTGGTGGGGTGCTGGAAAACTCAAGAGGAGTAAGTGCTCTTATCGGCTGAGCCAATTCTCTAGCCCCAAGTTATGCTTATATATTTATGTATGCATTTATTTTGCATGTCTGCAGTGTGAGGGCCACTGGGCAGATGTGGAGGTCAGAGGACAGCTTTCAGGAATTGGTTCTCTCCTTCCATCTTGTGGGCTCTGGGAATTGGACTCAGGTCATCAGGCTTGGTGGCTAGTGCCTTGACCAGTGAGCTATCTCCCACACCCTTATTTCATTCTTTCTAAAGCAATGTGGTATTTGAATTTAGATGCCTTGATACTCTGAAGGTTCAGTGAAATAATTTTACTGAAAGAGATTACTTTTCAATAAAGTACAGAGTCAGTCTAAAAGCAGCCAAGGGATTCAAATGGAAACGTGATTTCCACTGCGGAAAGAGTGACTTTATTGCCTGAGTATTTGAGCAGTACATTCTATATACCCTTTGGAAGAGACACAATATTACTTCTTGGCAAGTACCACATCTTTTTATGTCTTATATCTGAAATGTCTACTTGATATGAACAAGGATAGGGGTCTGCCTCGAGCTATTTTGAAGAAGGAATCATTTAAACTACTAGCATTAAATTTTCAGCTCATAATATATAGGGAATTAAAGAACCTATCTCCTGGGTGTTTTTGTTTCCTTTTTGCATAGCTGGAATGGGTGACAGATAATACCTGATTTTTCATTTTAACCTTACTTGGCCCAAAATTTGGGAAATATCAAATGTTGGAATACACTAGATTCAAGGCAATTTTGGGTAATCATGGAGCACTTGAAAGACCAGATTCAAGACTGGGTGATTTTCTGAATGGCAGGTTTACTCAATTTGGTCATCTGGAAAGTGGAGACATTTTGCTATTCCTTATGTAGCTCACGGTCCTGTGTTTTGAGAACTCTATAGAGTGGTCCATTTGAAAGTCAGTGTTGAGTGCCTGGACCATGGTGGACACTGAAGATACTTTTCTTCCTCCTTCCTAATCCCACCATGTTTCGGAAGTGAAGTCAGTATTTCCTGAGTACAAAGCACCGTGGACATCACAGAGGAAGGCTACTGTAAGATGAGACCCTACTTTTTTTGTTTTGTTATTTTTTTTTGTATCGAGACAGGGTCTCCCTGTATCCCAGCTGTCCTGGAACTCACTCTGTAGACCAGGCTGGCCTTGAACTCACAAAGATCCACCTGCCTCTGCCTCCCAAGTTCTAGGATTAAAGGCGTGCACCACCATGCCCAGCAAGACCCTACTTTCTATGTGTGGGGGATAATGTACTGTGGAAGTCATGGAGATAGGGTTCTATTAGATAGGTCCCTGCTTCCCACATGGGGGTGATAAATGCACTTGTTGGCATTGCTGAGGGAGGGTACTATTGGATACCACCCTGCTCCCCACATGTGGGTGGCACCACCACCCTCTTGAATCTGAAGCTCCCTGACACTATAAGTCTATTCCTATTCTGAGCCTCATCCTTTAAATCTCTGTAAATGGCCACACCATTGGATTTCTGTTAGCAGACAAAGGGGAATACTCCATTTAAAGGGAGTCAAGAGACCAGAAGAGTTTGCTGCTGCCTGTGAGGAAAACTAGACTGACTAGTGACAGCACCGGATTATGGCTTTCATATCTTACTTTGACTGTGCTGGGTTGGTAGCATCATCCACATATGAATGTTCACATCTAAGTTGATTAAATTTTAAAAATAAGTAATTCTCGGGGCTGGAGAGATGGCCTAGCAGTTAAGAGCACTGATCCTCTTTAAGTACCGGGTTCATCCCCAGCACCCACATGGCGGCCCAAGAACCATCTGAAACTCCAATCCAGAAGAACTCCATTCCGGGGGAATCCGAATCCGACACCTCTTCTGACCTCCGTGGCATTGCTCACACGGGTACACAAACCTGCATGCAGACAGTACATTCATACGCATAAAAAAATAAGTAATTCTCCACCCTAAATCACCACACCTGGAATGTTGGGTAGTACTTAGCACATTGTGTCACAGACATCACATTTCCACCATGAATAAGGTTCTGCTACAGCAATATAGCCTGGACACTCATTTGATCAAGTTTGATGACATACAGCAGCACTCAACCCCCCCCCCCCCCCCGCTGGATGGTGGGACCAAGGGGCTGTGTGGGTTTGGACACAACTGCTTGCAAATTGGTTTTACATGAAGGATGCTTGTACTCATAAATTATCACTTATTGCTAAAAAAAAATGGAAAAAAAAAACTTGAGAGAAAGATGCAGGACAGTTATGGCAGAATGCATGATCTGGGATGGGGTGGGGTGGGATGGGGGAAGGGAAGGGGAAATATGCTTGAACTGAATTGGAAAATGATGAATGAAATACACAAAGCATCAATAAAAAAAAGAAAGTAATTTAGAAGTTGACATTTAAATTTGGGGTGAAGATATGATTGAACTATTTTCCAGTCTTTTTATTTTAATTTGGGGAAGCTCATATACAGGTACTGTATTTATGTTACTGGCACCTCTACTTTTCCCCTCCCACTCTTCCAACCTCATTCCATTCCCTGTCAGTTTCATGCGTTTTTGAATTCTTGAACTCATAATGAAAAATTTTCAAGAAAACAAGAGAAGAAATCACTGGTCTACATGTTTTGATGACAGTGCTAATATTTAATGTTGTAAGCACTTCTGTTAGAACACTTCCTGTTGCATTACAACATGTCCTGTTGCATTTGAACACTTCCTGTTGCCTTTGGACACTTCCTGTTGCAGTTTAACACTTTCTGTTTCATTTGGACACTTCCTGTTGCCTTTGGAAACTTCCTGTTGCCTTTGAATATTTCCTGTTGCCTTTGGACACTTCCAGTTGCAGTTGAACACTTCCTGTTGAAGTTGAACTCTATATTGAACTTACACTCATTGCCAGGAGGTGGGCATTGCTTCCCACAGGCACTTTGCTATGAGACTGAGGACAAACTTGAAGGAACCTTCACAATGGATCATAGCACAAACACATCTGAATAAGAACTTAAGCCATCACACTCCCATAGCCTAGTAGAAGATTAAACAGAGGGGCAGAGCAGTGAAGGAAAGGCCTTTAGAATAGAATAGAAATAAAACCTAACAGCGGTCACCTCAGTGCTTGCTGGAAGCAATGGAAAAGCAGTTTGGGAATTTATAACTCTGGTTGTCCAAAAGGGTGTTGGCTATTCTGTATGTATCCAAGGGGTTATCAATATATATCTTGGGTTAGGCCATTGAGAAATACCAACACCTTGCTGATGTTACAAGGTTCCTTATGCACCCAGGTGATTGCTCCACCACATGATCACAGAGGTTAATAGGCAGCCCTCACTTTCGCTTGGCCAGTACAAAATATTGATTCCCACACTGGTAAAGAGCAGTGAGCTGTCCTTACAGGTGACTCTAAATTTCTATTCAATTGTAGTTCAGCTCAGGGAACCTCTATGCACTGTTATATATCAAGTACCTTTCAGAAATGTTTAAAACGTGTTGCTTTAACTTTTTGCACCTGGCCTTATTAATATTAAATGAGGGCCTCACATTTGCAAAACCAGAGCTTTACTACTGGGCTATTCGAGGTCCTCAAAAGAATTTTAATTAGTTTTATTAGTGTTATTGATTCACTCATTCATTCTTTATTTCGGTTGAAGCCAAGAATTCTCCATGAACATACTTCAGAATGGAAAGGCAGCTCTGACTTTGAACTTGTGGCTGGAGTATGGATGGAGGAATTCTGAGCTCTACAGCCCTGTGCTGCAGCGGCAGTAGCAGAGTCTTAGCCTTGTTCATGTGCTGCAGAATCAATAGAGGTTGTGTGTAACAGCTCATGAGCTGCCACAGATTGAGGATGAGTTTTAAACTTGTATCACATAGTTGTTTCATCTGGGTTGAGTCTGGAAAGTTCTCTCTTTTCTAGTCTCCCACTGATAAATATTGAGTCTATCAAATCTGGAACAGAAGTGAATACTTCTTTAGCCCTTAGTGTCAAGTTCAGGGAAGGGTACTGGCTCCCTGTGCACTGGGGGTCCCCACGTTATGAAGTGCCAAAAGCCAGGTTTGATCTTACTGGTTCTAAAGTATCTTAAGTGTATTTTAATATGAATGTGTTGATTTTACATTCTAGAATGTGCTATGCAGATGAGTTTGCAAAGGCTGCATGCTTGCAGGCAAAGTGCTATTTAATTTTTATGCTAGCTTCAAAACATGTCCTGAGATTTTAATGATTGGGACAGTGTTGCCCCCCACCAAAGCCCCACAACAGCCCTTTATCATGCCCAGAGTGACATCTGATGTTTTACACTTCCTGGATCAGTTACTGTTATCCAAATCTATTCATTGAAGTCTCACAATTCACATTATCCAGGGCATATATGGTAGTGCATGTTAAAATGACTCAGTATTTGGATCTATTTACATTCTTTTTAAAACCATCATTTCTGACTTATTCACGCCATAAGAAGCTTTAGAATCAATGTTTGAAGAATTTTCTCAGAAAATTCTTTTCTCAAGCTGTTCGGCTGATATAGCTTATGCAATTTGAATTTTTTAAATTGAAAGTGATGATGAAGTTTAAAAGTCCTTCCACTGCAGGAGTCTTCCATAGGGTTGGTAAAGCTTGGCATGGGATTATCCTGCCCCTTTCCAGTGTTGTCTCTTCTTCGTGATCCTGGCATATGGGCTTCTCCTTGCCTGTATTCCAATGTGAGCCCTAAATGCCTCTTCACTGTGTTGAAGGCTTGCTTTGCTTGCCTCCTTCAGATGCCTCTTTGTAATCCCAGTTGGGGGAGGGGGCTTTTCAGCTCAGATCTCAAGAGTCACACAAGCCTACCTTTAATACCGGCTGGGAGGATAACTCTGCCCCCACAGCCACAAGATCCAATCAAGCCAAAGATCGCACCTTTAATCCCAGCTGGGAGGATAACTCCGACCCCACAGCCACAAACGCTAATCAAGCCAAAGACAGCTGGACCAAGGGATCAACAATCAGCTCTGCTGAGGCACCCAGTTCCTATCTGTCTCCCGCTCTTCCTTCCGCTGGGCTCGGGAGATCTCCCCAGAGATACATGCATGGCCATGTTTATTGCAGCTCTCTTCACAATAGCAAGGAGCTGGAACCAACCTAAATGCCCCTCAACTGACGAGTGGATAGAGAAAATGTGGTACATCTACACAATGGAGTTCTATGCAGCAGTAAAGAAAGACGACATCACGAGCTTTGCAGGAAAATGGCTGGAGCTAGAGGACATCATGTTGAGTGAAGTAACACAGTCCCAGAAAAACAAACGACGAATGGTATCCCTCATCTGTGGATGCTAGTGCCAATTACCCAGTTGTAAGTATTTCTTGTGTAGGGCCCCCTGAGCTTCTGTACAAAGCAGTTGGACATAATGCATTTTGGAAACAACAACAACAACAGAAAATACTGCATCAAAGAACTGACTGAAACAGTGAACTTCTGCTCAAAACAGTCAACGTCCCCATGGAAAATATTGAGAAAGACTAAGAGATGGAAAGCATGTTTGGCAGAATGTATGAGCTCTGGCGGGGTGGGGGAATGGGTGGGAACACGGGTCTAGATTTGTTAAACAAATAAAAATAATAAATTTATGTGAAGAAAAAAAAAAAAAAAAGGAAAGGCAGCACAGGCCCTCTGACAATCACCGCTCAGAAGGGGACTTTCCTAAGTAGAGACAGAAACCCTGCTGCCTAACGATAAAAAAGAATGAATAAATTAATAAATGAGTAATTAAATACAAAAAAAGTCCTTCCAAATCCTACTAGATCATCTCTCAACCCTCTCTTCTACGATAACTCCTAACAATTCAAGGTATTTCCTTCAGAAAGTATTCCTAACTTTTTATTTTATAAATATGTGAATCATAATATATTTATATGGAGTTTAATTTTACACATGGGCTATCTATTTGTATATGCTTTCCAAGCTATCCAGATGCACCCTTAATTTATGTATATGGAATGTTTCTAGTTTCCTTGTGTAGATACTTGATGCTACCAGCTTCTCTGTTAGGACTGCTTTAAATGCATCCCCAAATTTGGGTATGGTGTGTTTTCATTTTCATTCAATCCTAGGAATTTTTAAATTTCCTTCTTGATTTTTTCCTATGATTTAATTTTCATTCAGTAGTGAGTTATTCAGCTTCCCTGAGTTTGCGTACTTTGTGACCATTTTTATTTTTGTTGATATATGGGTTTATTCTTTTGTGGTTGGATAGAGTACAAGATGATATTTCAGTTTTCCTAAATTTGGATATTTGCTTTGCTCTCAATATGTGGTCACTTTTGGAGAGAGTTCCATAGGCTGCTAAGAAGGATGTGCTTTCCTTGGTGGTTGGGTGGAATGTTCTGTAGATGTCTGCTAGGTCAGCTTCATTTGTGGTGTCCTTAAACTCCATGGTTTCTCCATCTTTGTCTGTTTGAACTATTTGTGACAGTGGGGTATTGAAGTCACCCACCATCACTGTGTTGGAGTTAATGTGAGGTGTTAGACTTAGTAATGTTTCTTTTATAAAACTGGGTACCCCCTTTGAGTGGTGTGTGTATATGTTTAGGGTTGTAACATCTCCTTGGTGGATTTTTACTTTAATGAGTATGAAGTGATTTTCCTTTTCTCTTCTGAATAGTTTTAGTTTGAAGTGTATTTTGTCAGATATTAGAATAGCCACATCTGCCTGATTCTTAGTTCTATTTACTTGGAATAACATCTTCCCATTACCCTAAGGTGGGGTGCATTTCCTGTATGCAATAAATAGATGGAACCTGTTTTCTAATCCAGTCAGTTAATCTGTATCATTTTACTGGAGAGTTAAGACCATTAATATTCTGTGTTATTATTGAGCAATGTTCATTAATACCTATTATGTTGCTGTTTTAGTGCCCATTTCTTAGATCACTTTCAGTTGACTGTTCTGTCATCATAATTTTATTCTTTGTCCTCTCTTAAGTGTGGTAAATCTCTTCAGACTGAAGTATTCCATCAAGTATTCTCTGTAGAGCTGGTTTTGTGGATATAAATTCCTAAAATCTCATTTTCTTTCTGATTTTCTTTATCCATCAATTACAATAAGTAGCTTTTTTGCACTTGTAGTCTGGGCCCAATCCTTGTTCTTTCTTGACTGGTAGGATGTTGATCCCAGCCCTTCTGGCTTTCATACTCTGCATTGAAAAGTCATCTGCTCTTCTGATGGGCCTGGCTTTATATGTGGCTCCATCCTTCTCTCTCAGAACTTTCAGTGTATTTTATTTGCTCTGTATATCTAGCATTTTGTCTGTTATGTTGAATAGGGAGTTTCCTTTCTGGTCCTGTCCACTGTGTGTTCTGTATGCCTATTGTACCTTAGTAACTATATCTTTCCTTTTTGGCCTTCTCTTCTATGGTTTTAGTGAATACTTTCTGCACCTTTGACCTATGTTTCTTCTCCTCTAGTCCTGTGATTCATAGGCTTGTTCTTTTTACACTGTCCTAGAGGCCTTGCATATTCTGGTCCTGGTTATTTTTTATTTGACATTTTCTTTCTTTTTTTTTTGGTCTTTTTCGAGACAGGGTCTCCCTGTAGCCCCAGCTGTCCTGGAACTCGCTTTGTAGACCAGGCTGGCCTTGAACTCACAAAGATCCACCAGCCTCTGCCTCCCAAGTGCTAGGATTAAAGGTGTGTGCCACAACACCCAGCTAAATGATTTGAAATTTCTTTGGGGAGTGATCTATTTCCTCAAGCTTGTCTTTGGGATCTCCATCTCTGTTCCATCTCCTCCACTTCTTTGTGCTTCTTTCCTCTAACTTGAGTTCCTGAGTTTTATTTCAGTTTGGCTTTTCTTCAGAGATTCTATCTCTTTATTTAATTCTGGTTCATGTTTTGAATTATTTTAATTATTTCATTCAATTCTCTGTGTTTTCATTGTCTTCCTTCAGTCCTTAATTCACATCTTCTTTGAGTTCCTTAAGCATAGTTGTTGTCTTGAAATCATTGTCTTGTGCATCCACTAGGTCATCATTCTCAGGAAACATTACTGCGGGTGCTAATTTTTGTGGTAGAAATATCATGTTTTTAAGTTTCTTTTTTTGTCTTTTTGAGACAGTGTCTCCCTGTGGCCCCAGCTGGCCTTAAACTTACAGAGACTTGCCTGTTTCTGCATTCTGAATGCTGAGGTTAATGTCGCATGCCATCACAGCTGGCTCGTGTTTGTGTTTATTAATGAGACCTAGGCATCTGGCCTTGTGTGGTGGTGTTCCTTGGTGTGAGTTAGTGTTCTGGGCCTAGCTGAATGTTCCTACCTGTGTTTGCTGTTTTTCCTGCTTTTCCATTTGTGGCCCAAATGAGTAGTGTCTGGTGTTCAATTTGGGGACTGCTTTATGTTGATGTGCAAATGGGGTGAAAAGAGTGGTCTCACTTTAGCTAGAGATAGGTGAAACTTCTGAGTTGAGGTTCAGAGATTGATTCCACAGGGTCCTGGGTGAGCAGATGGACTGGGGGCTGCCAGGTGAATAGGATAACTGATAGGTTGTCCTATTAGGTTAGGCTAGGGGAGCTCTTGGGTCAGGGGTACACAAAGCTGAGATGGTGGGGCACAGGGAATTATCAGGAACAGGAACTCAGGATCACAGGTCTGGGATGGGGAAGGATCTCAGAAACACAAGGTGGCCAGAGATGGCAGAGGGGACTCACCCTAGCAAGTCTGGAAGAGCACAAAGATCTGGGACAGGCAAGGAAGCCTGAGAGCTGAGATTAGTTTATTTTTTAATTTTATGTATTGTGTGCATGTTTCTAAGTGCATACATACATGCAGTGCTCGAAGAGGCCAGAAGCAGGTGTTGAATCCCCCAGAACTGGAGTTAAGGATAGTTGTTAGCTACCATGTAAGTGCTGGGTACTAAACCATGGCCCTCTGCCAGAGCAGCCAGTACAGTTAATGACTGAACCATCTCTCCAGGCTCTGAATAGGATATAGTCTTAGAAGTAAATTCCTGGATTTAAGGACATGTTTATTTTATTTAAATTTATTTAAATTTTATTTAAAATTAAAATACTAATTTATGTTCATAAGCAGTTTATAAAGGAGATATTAAACTGTGATACAGATTATTACTTTTGCAACTCTTATGAAGAGGCATTTCATTGAAAACCATTGCTGGTACCTGAACTACATCAGTTAATGAGACATTCTTACATAGCAAAACCCAACAAATGGTTGTAAGAATGTGGAGGAGGGGAAAAGAACCATTAAACCTTCCTAGTAGAAAATGTAATCAGTCCAGCCACTATTATTGAGCTTCCCCCAAAACCTAAAAATAGAACTCTCCTATGAGTCAGCTTCAGTCCAGACTGTATTTGGGAAGGATGAGTCAGCATAACAGAGAGCAGATCACACAGTCTTGTTTACCACTTCATTATCCATGAAAGTTAGTCAGTCTAGATATCCATCAGCCGAGTGGCTGAGACAGATTCAGATCCTCCATGAGGAAGAATGAGGTCATATCACCTGCAGGAAAGTGGACAGAGATGGAAGTCATCGTAGGAAGTAGACTACTGCAGTTTTGGAAAGACAAATGCACATTTTCTTTCCCATATGGGTCTAGATTTTAAAGAAGAAGTGAAAGGGAAAGTGTTATGGAAGAGAAAGAAGCTCAGGGAAGAGGTGGAAGGTGGTTACGGCTAGTGAAAAACATGTGCATGAAGGTCACAGTGGGGGCTACGAGATGGCTCGTAGGCTAAGAGCACAGGCTATTCTTTTAGAGGACCAGGGTTCGAGTCCCAGCACCCACACGGCAGCTAACAACTGTCCATAACTCCAGTTCCAGGAGATCTGATGCCCTTATCAGGCCACCGTGGGCATTATTTGCACAGGTATACTTACATATATGCACACAGAACACTCATAAAATAAAAAATTAACTTTTCTCGTATTTTTAAAAATTTATTTTTGGTGTCTTTTTTTGAGACAGGGTCTCCTTGTAGCCATATCTGGAAAAAATAAAATTTAAAAATTAAAAAAGATGTTACAGTGAAACTCAGTATTTTGTACAATTACTACACAATAATTCAAAGTAAAAAAGGCTATTAACTTGTGAGCAGCCACACATCTACAAGTTAATTTAACTAAAGTGCCTGAAGACATGTATGAGTGTTTGTGTATTCCTGTTAAAATATCAATTAGGTTTACGATCAGTTGAATTTAATCTATAGTGAAAAGATGTGTCTCTTGAGTTGAACAGACCCTCCTGTGTATAGCAACGATGCTTTTATTATGCAGCACAGTGTGTGAACATGAAGAGCTGCAAAGCAGTTGGTGTTAGACCATCACCAATTCCCCGCTGTTCCATCCTTTCCCAACTGATCCTGCAGATGAGTTCAGCCCCCTACCACATGTTGGTTTGCCTGGGCATGAAGGGTGCACTTCCTCCGCTTTTAGATGACAAAGGTGTCTCCTTTGATCTTTTTTCTTGTGTTTTTTATTGAATTTTTGTGTACTTCATATAAAACTTCTTAATCATCTTTATACCTCCTTTCCCATCTGCACCCTTCCATAACCCCCCTCCCCACCAGATTCCATGCATTCTGTCATTTGTGTTAAGGCCTATCAAGTCAAATTAGTGTCCCTAAATGTCCCTCAGTGCAACTTCATCCACTGGAGTCTTGTCAGCCTCTATAGAGTCATTCTCTTAAAGAAGATCAGCTCTTCCTCACCCAGCAGTAATCAGTTGCCAATAGTTCTTTGGCTAAGGTTGGGGCCTGCTGCCCATTTCCACAGTTCTGTGCTGCGTTTTTGTCTGCTTGAGTTTGCATGGCTCTTATGCATGTTAACACCATTGCTGTAGGTTCATGTGAGCAAAATCCCAGTATTGTGTATGACTCTGTTTCCATATGTTCATACTACCTTCCCCTTCCTGGTTTTACAATCTCTCTGTCCCCTCGTCCGTAATGGTCCCTGAGCCCTGGATGAGTGGACGAGTTTAATAGAGGAGTCCTGTCCAAGGAACCACACTCTGCAAACTCTTATTGGTCATTTGGGGCCTTTTGTGTTCATGTACTCTTGCATGAGGGAGTTTGTTGAGGAGAGTTGCAAGGTGCAACCACATACCTACTAGAAACACACCGGCCCTTTCCCTGGCAATGTTACTCTTTACTTTTTCTTTCATCCAAGCATCCTATAAGTATTTCCCACAAAGTACAAAATATTTACTTTTCATTTGTAAAACATGAACTCACCAATATTGTGAAAGAAAAGAATATACCTATAATACATGCAGATAGATAATAAAGTTCTCAAAGGCCAGAAATTATGTAGGAACTGAAGACGAAGCAGCAGAGCTTCAGTATCAAGAAGGGGCTGCCTTGATAATGAAAAGATATACTAAAAAGATTTTATTTTATTTTTTAAATTTTTTAAAATTTTACTTATTTTTTTATGTATATGAATGTACTGTCTGCATGCAGGTTTGTGCACCCATGTAGTGCAGTGCCACAGAGGTCAGAAGAGGGCATCAGATTCCCCTGGAACTGGAGCCAAAGATGGTTCTCAGCTGCCATGTGGTGCTGGGGATTGAACCTGGGTCCTCTGCAAGAGCAGTTGTTGCTCTTAACTGCTAGATCATCTCTCCAGCCCCTAAAAAGATTTTAAAATGACAGTGCATGAAATCCAGTGGGGGGCTATGAGAGGGTGTGGACAGGGGAGAGGGCATAGACAGGGGAAGAGGATCTAAATATGATCAAGATGTATTGTGTGAAATGCTCAAAATCCAAGGCTGGAGAGATGGCTCAGTGGTTAGGGTGTAGGTATTCTTTTAGCAGATGCACTTAAGAGCGGTTACCTAACAGCCAAAGCCTTGACCCCTGCTGTTATTTTCACAGACCTGTGAAAGCCTGGGCTGTCCTTTGATCTCTCAGGAAAGAACTTTGATCTGGAATATAGCCTTGTCCCTAATTGGGACAAGAGAACCTCTATAGACAAGAGGTTCTCTTGTCCCAATTAGCTGCCACAGCCCCTAACTGTGTCTACATGTCCCACCCATGCCTGGGTTAGTATAAAAGCCTTGAGTTCCAACATTAAACTTGAGTCTCCCTCCCAGGCCATCTCTATGAGTCCGTTTCTTTCATTTATTTCTTTCCACAGGTAATCTCCCACGGTCTCCCTCCCCTGTCCTTGCCAGGAGCTTCTTTGAGGAGCAGTGACTGGCATATTTGTCTGTAAATATAAGGATCCATATCAAGCACACAGTAAAGAATTACTTTTGTCTAAGGATGCTACAACCTTGGGGTTTTCTCTAAGATCTATGACCTCTCCACTGATGTGTTTTTGGCTCTGTTTACGGTACAGCACATGAGTTCCCTCCCACTGAATGGACTTTAAATTCCATTAGGTAGTCTTAATTCCCCGTGATAGAAGTGCCCTATTGCACCAGGATCCTTTGCTATGTTGGCCTTCATTGTGGTTGTTAGGGACCATCAGTTGATTTTTCTCCCTTACCAGCTTGCACAGGACCGTCCAAAACTAGGAGAGTGGTTTTCATGGGGGAGGTTTCCAGGTCAGTTCTGTGTCTGAAGTAAGCCTTGTTTTCAGCAATAGGGTCATACTATCAAGTTCTGGGAGGCAACCAAGAGCTGTGGCAGAAACCTATGTGATTTGGGAAGCCTCTTGGACTACCCTGGCAAATGACCAGAAGTGGTTTCTCCTGCCTGGCACTGTTGTTGTTGTTCTTGTTGTTGCTTCTTCTTCTTCTTCTTCTTCTTCTTCTTCTTCTTCTTCTTCTTCTTCTTCTTCTTCTTCTTCTTCTTCTTCGGCTATGCACATGGACATATGGATGCACAGATAGTGTATATGTAATTCTTCAGTAGGTTCTTGAACTAATACATTTCCCCCTGGCTTTTCACACCAGCTAGGCATTAACAGAATCCCAAGCAGCTCTTCTCTTTCAAAGGCTCTGAGATCACATGCATCTCTTGGCTCCATGTAGTACTTGGAAAGTGGCTCTCCTCTATAAAAGGAAAAGCCTGTGGTTCTTGCTGTGGTACCCAGTGGCAGTTCCTGTCTATGCAGAAGAATGCTAACAGGAATATCTGTGTAGTTACATATACCCCTATATCCTAACAATTTCATTTAAAAATATTTAATATTCACAAATGACACATATCTATAATGTATTTTGATGTATAATATTCACAAATGACACATATCTATAATGTATTTTGATGTATAATTTTAATGTATAATGATCAAATTTACCTCCAGTTCCCCCTACTCTCCTGCCATGCTCCTCTCAACTTCATGTTGTTTATCCCTCTTTTTTTAAATTCATTTAATACCCCCTGGGTCCATTTAGTGTCTTCATGTGCTTGAGTTGGACCAGCTACTTACTCCTCCATGGGTAGCCTCAGGCTCAAATTCTAGAAGAAAAAGTACTCCCCTTCCTTCAGCAGCCATTGAATGCCAATAGCTCCTCAGCAGTGTCTGGGCTCTGCCGCCATCCGTGCTGGGAGTTTGGCTGTTTTGAGCCTGCTTAGGTCTTCTGCATGCAGTCTCAGCTGCTGTGAGTTCACATGTACAACACTCTGTGCAGCCCTGTCTGGCAAACACTTCTTCACTGCAGGTCTCCCCTCCCTCCCTCTCTTATGGTTTTCCCATGCCTCTACTCTGTGATCCCTGAGCATTTCCTTTTCTCTCAAAATTGAAGTGACATGGACTTTAAAGGTCACAATGGAGAATGTAGACACTAATTATCTCATATTATCGAGCTGTAGTATATAGCTTTAAAGGAAATAGTCTGGAAGAAAGACTGTAGATTGTCATTTTTATTTATTTTTCTCTTTTTATTGGATTTTTATGGGTTCTAAAAATACCTTTTTTATTTGTATGAATGTATTGCCTGCATGTATGTAAGTGCACTCATGTTGTGCAATGCCAACAGAGGTCAGAAGAAGACATTGGATCCCCTGGAACTGGAGTTGTAGATGGTTATCAGCCACTGTGTAGGTGCTGGAACGGAACCAGGTTTTGCTGCAAGAGCAGCCAGTGCCCTAATTGCTCATAGTTTCTAATCATCTGTTGTTCTTTTAGTCACACGTGACCGTAATCCACAGGATATTCTTCTCTCCTTGAGCCAGCTGGCAGTTCTACAGGACTGCAAGCTTCAAGGCTGTCTCCTGCCTGCAGGCAGGCAGTTTCTAGGCTTAGCTCCTGGCAAGGAGAGGGGAGGGGGACCGTGGGAGATTAACCGTGGAAAGAAATAAATGAAAGAAATGGACTCATAGAAATGGCCTGGGAGGGAGACTCAAGTTTAATGTTGGAACTCAAGGCTTTTATACTAACCCAGGCATGGGTGGGACATGTAGACACAGTTAGAGGCTGTGGCAGCTAATCGGGACAAGAGAACCTCAGGTTATATTTCAGATCAAAGCTCTTTCCTGAGAGATCAAAGGACAGCCCAGGCTTTCAAAGGTCTGTGAAAATAACAGCAGCGGTCAAGGCTTTGGCTGTTAGGTAACTGCTCTTAAGTGCTTCTGCTAAAAGAATACCTACACCCTAACCACTGAACCATCTCTCCAGCCTTGGATTTTGTGCATTTCACACAATACATCTTGATCATATTTAGACCCTCTCCCCTGTCTACACCCTCTACCCTGTCTATACTTTCTCCCCTGTCTATACCTTCTCCCCTGTCTACACCCTCTCCCCTGTCTACACCCTCTCCCCTGTCTATACCCTCTCCCCTGTCCACACCCTCTCATAAGCCCCCCACTGGATTTCATGCACTGTCATTTTAGAATCTTTTTAGGGGCTGGAGAGATGGCCTAGCAGTTAAGAGCGCTGACTGCTCTTGCAGAGGACCCAGGTTTGATCCCCAGCACCCACATGGAGGCTGAGAACTGTCTGTAACTCCAGTTCCAGGGGAATCCGACACCCTCTTCTGACTTCCGCGGCATTGCACGACACGGGTGCACAAACCTACATGCAGAGAGTACATTCATATACATAAAAAAATAAATAAAATTTAAAAAATATTAAAAAAAATCTTTTTAGTATATCTTTTCGTTATCAAGGCAGCACCTTCTTGATACCAAAGCTCTGCTGCTTCCTCTTTAGTTCTTACATAATTTCTGTCCTTTGAGAACTTTATTATCTATCTGCATGCATTATAGGTATAGTCTTTTCTTTCGCAATATTGGTGAGTTCATGTTTTACAAATGAAAAGTACAATTTTTGTGCTTTGTGGGAAATACTTATAGGATGCTTGGATGAAAGAAAAAGTAAAGAGTAACATTGCCAGGGAAAGGGCCGGTGTGTTTACTAGTAGTTATTACTGTGATACCTACTAATGGGACACACCACAGCTTCCCACAGCCTCCTATTGCAGAGAGGGGTCTGTAACATTTATTTCCTTTTCTTTATTATTCACAGGCCTCTTTATCAACACAGATTATTTCAAAGTTGTTTGTGTGTGTGTGTGTGCATGTGTGTGTGTGTGTGTGTGTGTGTGTGTGTGTAAACAGAATCTTGTTTCAGTGTCTCTCTGTGATGGCTTACCACGTCTCCCACCTGATGAGTTCTCTTTGTTTTTCAGACTCTGCCACTGAAGAAGATTCCATGCAAAGCCAATGCTCCCTCAGGGTCCTTTTTTGCCCGAGACAACACAGCAAATTTCTTATCCTGGTGCCGGGATTTAGGGGTAGATGAAACATGTCTGTTTGAATCGGAAGGCCTGGGTATGTAGTTCCTTCAAAATGTTACCTGATGGAGTATTACAGTTGTTTTTATTCTTAGCTTATCATCCAAGGATTTGGGAAGATGCTGTTATTACTGATTATTTTTAGACAGTGTTAGTGTTAAAAGCTTGCAGTTATGAATTTGACCCAGTCAAGGTAGAAAAATGGGTCGACCCTCTTCCTCCTACTCACCTGTCAGATAAAACCCAAGGACAGAAGCAGTGTGCCCTTTCCAAGCCGTAGTTGAGAGCCATTAATGCAAACTGGGTGTAGGATTGGAAAGCACAGGGCTGGTTTTTCTATTAGGTTCTAATCTAAAATAGAAGGGTAATAATTCATGGCCCACCAAAGGGTGTTTGTTTTGTCACCCTCTGTGAAGGCTGAAAACTCAGTATCTTCCATCAGTCCCATCTTTGTTGAAGCTGGTTTTCTACTTTATAAAGATACACCCAGTGAACTTTTTAAAAATTTCTTGGAAGGAAACATACAACACTTCCTGATGCTCTGAGATTGAATCTTCAAATTTACTATATAAACCCCACTTCACAGTAACTCAAACATGGAGAATATTGAAACTAAATTACAGTTTCAGTGAAGTGGAGTAAAGTCAAGAAAGGAGACGTCTAATGAAAAAAGGGAAAGCTTTGGTTCTTTTGCCCAAAGCTCTATAAACTAATTTACAAAAGTCACGTAGTACCAAGTATTACCATTAAAGTAAGCTGAGCACCCTGTAAGTATATAAATTACCTTCTAAATACTTAAAGTATTCTTTGCCCTTGAGCCTCAGAAAACAGAATTTCCCTGCTAGACTGGACAAGTTGATAATGTCTTTCATTTGCTAAGGTGTTTTGTATCTGCCCTGAGACAAAAGGATTTGATTTGGAAGAGACTGCCCTTAAATTTCCAACAATTTTCTCAGCAGAGAAGGGAACACTATCAACTCAGACTATGAGAATATTCTAGATTGGGGAAAAAAAGGTAAGCCTTTATAACCACACAATAGCCTGGAGCATGCTCACTGAATGGGTTTTGATTATTTTATCAAAGCCCCCCCCCAAAAAAGTGCCAGACATGTACTTCTATTGAAGATAACCCACCCCCTTCAGTCCAGTAGCAACTTTATAAATAGATTTTTAACTTCTAGGTATGTAGGAAATTACATAACAATCATGTGCTGGGGAATTACAGGAAGAGGATGAAGAGGAATTGTTTGAAACACGGAGTCTCTGACAAATGTCTCTGTGGCTGCAGTCAAATATCAAAAGTGAAGACCCACCCTGGGTTTGTAGACAGTTACTAAGTATAAAATTCTTTGATTACCTGCATTGCAGACAATGGCTACATAGAACAGATTGTTAACTGCCTATGCTAATTCATGAGTTTGTTCATTGCACAGTTATTCATTAAGGTTTCTTTTTATACTCACTAGCAAAATCAAATAGGTTACAAAGAGATCTGAAGGTAAATATGATCTTGTCTTAAATGTGTATGGATCATTTTGTTACTTGATCTAATAAAACTGTCAGGTTGAGTTGAAGGAAAGTCAATATAACACTGAGTTTTCTCTTCTGGAAATCTCACTATAGTTCAAGTTCCTGGTGGGTCTTTATGCCCATTATTTGCTCTTGTGGCTCTGAAAATCCATTTCAAGTAATCAGTAATACATTATATCCTGAAAGGACATACTTATAGCACCTTGTACCAGGACCTTGGTGCAAAAATGCATACTTTGTAGTATATATATAATTATGCCAAGAAATATTAAATATTCTGCCTCTTCCTATTTGAAAAACAAGGTAACATTATAAAAAGAAAGTCCATGATAATTTATACATAAAGAAATAGTATTTTGTTCATTAAGCATATTTGATTTTTATCTTCTATAACTTATCTTCTAACGTTCAATGAAAAGATATTTATATATCAAAGAAGGTAAGCTAAATCCAAGATTTCAAGGCTTTTAACATTTCAAAATAATTTTTCTTACTAATGCCAAAACAAATAAAATAGCAAGGCTTTCTAATTTGCTGATTAATGGGAGATGAATTGGAAATTTCTGCTGCTCAGAGTGGATGGGCATAAGAGGTGCCCCCGGGATCCAGTAAAAAGGGGCAGTGTCTTAACATGACTTTAGGACCCCTTGGAGACAAACCTGGGCCCCTGGATCTTAAGGGTAATCAAGGGAAGAAGGGTGAGCAATCCATTTTCCAGAGGAACCCTCTCTGCCTGATTTCCTTGTCATTGGTGGTGGTGAGGGGGAAGCCGAGCAGGCTGCGGGAGGTGGCCGGTGACCGTGGCCTCTACAGCTGCAGGCTTGACTTTCCTGTACCCAGCACTGTGAGCTGGGGCCTTGCACGGTTCGCTTTTGAAAGCGAATTTAGGGCAAGGTTTTTGTTTTCTTTTTTCCTACCTCAAGATTTCATTTCAGCAGTACACAAGATGAAGAACACCCTTTGTGTCTAGTGTTTTGAAAAGAAAGTAAAATGAAAAGATGCCCCGATGAAAAGGGAAAGTGTCTGTGTGCCTGATAACTAGATCAGGGCACGCTGTGTCGGCTCGACGTTCTTCTCTGCATAAAGCGCCCTTATCTTGGGCCAGCGACTCCGCTCCCTGCAGCAGCTGCTTTGTGCAATCCTTTGTCAGGACCTGGGCTGTGCACAGCTGACTCATTCTGCCCTCTTTCCACTTTGGGGGTACTGGGATGTGTGGGATGTACCCGGCAGGCACTGGGACCAGATGTCTCTCTCGGTGGCAGTCTGATTCCCGGCAGAGAGCATCTTTTGTAACACACAGTACCCGACATTCTGTGACCAGCAGCTCATGCTCTGACTTTTCTCAGTTTTTGGAAGCAGAGTCTCGCGTAGCCGAGGCTGGCTTGGAGCTTGGAAGGACCCTGAGCTGTTGACCCAGTCCCTGGGGCTCTCAAGCTCTGGGATAAGATGCATGAATGGCCACATTTGGCCTATACTTTTGAGACAGTTTTCCTCTGTAAAAGTCAGTTTTTAAGTAGTAAGATAACTAGAACTAAATAATGCTTCAAAAAAGAGTGTAGATAAATGGAGCAAAGGTACTCATACAAAGACTGAGTTAACTACATACAAAACTGTTGGGCACCTTCATAATTGAGTCCAATGCCTTTTTACCAATGAACAATATTATAAAAACTAATATAAAAAGCAATGACAAATTTGGAAAACTGTGTAGTTAGGATTCTGGTATATTAAGAAGAAATTAAACCAATTTACATAGAGGATTATTTACTGACATGTCCTACCTTGGCATGAAGCTAAGCAGGCAGTTCAGGTGCCTGGGACATGGCCAGTGCCATAGCAACAGATGATGTGGACTTCACGCCCAGGGCTGACCTGACTCATTAAATGTCATCTCAGTATTTATGATTATACTTAAGGTGGAAAACACAGTCAGGACCATTTTCTTGAATTTTGAGTGCGTTATCAGCCCAGTATCAGAAACATGTCCCATTAATTATTTTAGTATATGTGACGTTTTCATGTGGCATAAAATACAGAGTGGAGAAGGCACCAGGAATAAAAATATTTCTATTTTTAGTTTCAAAGAGATAAAAAAAAAATGCCAATAGGGCATATTAGGCAATAATCTTTGCATCAATAATTTTTTCAAATGTCAATTTAGATATTTTACCCACCTTCAAAATAACACCAAATATTTTTAAATGGCTTGTTTTGGTGGTTTGAATTAAAGTCAGAAATATGTGATCTATTCCTAGCTTAAAATGCTTCCAAATTATGTCATAAAACTCACGTGAATTTTTCCAAGACTTCAAAAGTATAATCCATTTTTTCAATTAGTGGAAATTTTGTTTGTAAGTTGCACATCTTGTACATGTAACCTGCACACTGGTTTAGAATTTGCCAACTTCATATCCTCCCCCCCACCAGGTGTGCTTAATCTTCTTTATTTGTACACATTTTTGTGATCTGGGAGATGAAGGGAAAAGGATGGGAGAATTCTAAAGATGCCTTGGCTTGCTGTTACTGTGTCACTATCACTATGTTATTGGCTGATCACAGGCCCTGGAGCGCAATGACTATTCTCCGTCTGTTTCTCTGAGAAAGAATCTGCCCAGCGAGGAAAGGGTTTGGTCTCTGCTGTGTAGCATGCACCTGTGAGCTGTGTGTGGATTTCTCTAACTCTGATTCCCTGTTGTCTCTGTGCTTGTTTTGTGGTTTCTGTTCTTTTGATGCAACACTGTGATGAGCAGGATCTTACACAGGCTTTTAATCTGCACAACACGGTCCTGCCTCTTGTTCCATTGCAAACATCCTCTAATTTCAATATTGGTTTCTACATGGCCTCACTAAAGAAAAAGGGACTGTGTGTGGAATTGTCAGCTGACCCCTCCCAATCTGAACTGTGGTCACTAGTTGCATCAGAAAAAGACTCCCCGCCTGCTTCCCCATGCTTGATAATCACCTTGTTCTTACTTTTCTCTGTTGAGAAGTGTAAGGATATGTCTGTGGGAAAATGCATGTCTGTATTATTAGCTAGTGATTTATTATTACCAGTATTACTACTTATCAGTAGTGTTAATGTAGGATTCCTCAGGATTGATTCAGTTTCAGGTTGTTAATGTTACTTTTATTTTGTTTCCAGACTTAAAAAAAAACAAACAAAAAAAACTTTTGTTTTAAAAAATACTCATTGTTTTAGCATTTTAATTCATCCTCCTTTCTCCCTCCCTCCCTCCCTCCCTCCCTCCCTCCCTCCCTCCCTCCTTCCCTCCCTTCCCCCTTCCCTCTCTCCCTCCTTCCCTCCCCTCCCCCTGCCCCCACCTCTGAGTGCCAGGATTGCAGCTGTGCACTACCATACCCAAAGTCAGCTTTTACCTTGAAAGTCATTTCAAATTTAGTTATTTGCTCTTTATCATAAAAATTTCAAATAGAATAATATAATTTAATTGAGGTAGTGGGATAATGATTCTAAGGCCCTTGAGGGAGTCAAGTAGACTCAGGAGAATGGGTGGCTCTCTGGCACTTCCAGGGTGTAGTTTCCATGCTCCCAGGTTTGATGCGGTGGCTCTGGGCTCACCAAGGTCTGCTAGTCAGAGCACAACCTTTGCCACCTGTGCAGTGCCCAAAGACAGTGCTTTACAATGAATAGCTGAGACTTGGAGAGTTACGTCACTTGTCAGTGTTACAGCTTTCAAATGGCCCAGCCAAGACTTGGCTTCAGCTTTATTCACCTCCAAATATCGTGCCACTTTTGTAGAAATTAATGACTTGGAGAAATTTTAAGTTATTCTAGGATTATTACACATGAAAGGAAAATAAGTAAATATAAGTTAAACCAGCTTCACTGGCCCTGATGGCCCTTCTGAGTGCCAAGTGCTGCTGAAATAAAGGACACTGCAACTGCCACGTCTTAAGCACATACTAATGTGATTCATGGCATGCATTACTTATGCAACTCTTCCATCACCAATGAGTTAGTCAGTGTACATCTGTATGATTTGGATGGGTGCCACATTCTTCTTTGAACAGTTTAAATGGATAATCTGTGGACTTGGTATCTTAGTTTCCTGTGGCTGAGCTCTCATACCCTGACACAAGGAAATTGAAAGGGAGAAAGAGTTTATTTGTCTAATGGTTCCAGATCACAGTCCACCATGGCAGAGATGTCACAGCAGCAGAAACTTGAGGGCGCTGGTCGCGTCCACATCCGTGCTCAAGAGCAGAGAGCAGGGGGTTAGCACAGGCAGGTGAGAAAGGTGCATTCATTACCACGAATGTTGCCTCCTTTCTTGTACCAAAACCAAGTGGACATCAAATTCTTCATGCTTTCCATTCTTTGCCCATCTGTTAAAACTTAATATATTGAGCTAACCTTGTTCATGGTCCAATGCATTTTATCTTAGTGGATTCTGAAACCCTACCCCAAGCCTTAGCAGAATGCCTCCCTTCTATTCCTGGCGTGAACAGCATTCTGACATTTGATACCCAGGAGCTTTTCTAGACTCTGTGTTATGAGATGGAGTTTCTCATGTATAATTTTTTTTTCAAGACAGGGTCTCACTGGGTATTCTGGGCTGGCCTAGAACTCGATATGTAGACCAGGTAGGTCTTGAAATCACAGAGATCTTCCTGCCTCTGCCTCCTGAGCTCTGGGATTAAAGGCACTCGCCACCATGCCCAACTTCAAGGTAAGTTTAAATTGTGATACATGCTGCTTTTCTAGGAGACTCTCAGCATTATATATTTTTCTATCTTACGGTTTTAAGCATTTTAAAAAACCCTCCAATAATACACTATTTTTATTTAATAATCACTGTCAACCAGAGATCTGTTCTATTTGTCTTATAGAGAATCAGTTCAGAGAAAAGACAGGAAAATTAATCCCTTCTTCTACTCTGAACTCAAAGAAAAGCCATAAGGTCCAATAATATAGTGGGGGAATGCTTCCTCCTGTAAATTACAATAGAAGTTTCTTCTGAAAAGACAGCTGAGGAAATATGTCCAAAATGAGCAGTGCCTGTGACCCACACAGGAGCTTTAGCTCAAGCACAGTGTGCTGAGATTCTTCCAATCCTTCCTATAGAGACAGCATTCAGTTAACTAGTCTCCTAAAACACACACTGTGCAACCTGTCTAGATGAGCTACTGTAATTAGTGGCAAGGTGTTTAACATGGTCTATAAAATGTCTCCCACATTTTTTTTTCCAGCAGACTTAAAATAGCTTAAGTAAATCTGGTTTATATTGGCCTATATATGCTGGGAAAATTGACCTACAAACCTAAAGTTTATGTTAGAATTATCTAGCTCTCTGAAGTAATATAAATGATAAAATATTTAGTGTCTTCTCATTGGCATAGGGCCGCTCTAACTTGGTATCTACCAACAGGAAGTTCTTTTTCCCAGAGGCTTTTTTTAACCACTAGTGAATGGTTCACAATATAATGAGGAAGAGCCCAAAATGAATGAACTTGCATCCATTCAGCCAAGTGAAGGTAATCTTAATAGACACATCATGAATAACAACAACAAAAACAACAACCACCACCAAACACTAAAGATACTCAGACCAGTGTTTCCTGTGCAGAGTACTACACTAAGCAGAAGACGTAGAATTCTGTTGAATTGCCACAGAAATATTACGACATAGAAAATGCCGGCTTTCTTTAGAAAGGTGAGGTTTTATAGAATGACTTCCCTGCATAGCACAGATAACCCAGGAGCAACCACTTTCACCTCCAGACCGCCACACCTTGAATCCAGAGCCAAGATCCTTCCAGCCCTTCACTTCAGTATAGAGCTTGCTGCAGTGAAAAATCCAGGTCAATTCCTAAGTAGTACATATGCCTGTGCTCCTAAGAGCTTTTACTCTGACAGTAGTACTCTGAAAACCTGCTTTATTTTTGTTATCAAATGTTTCCCTAATTTAAGTCCTTGGCCACTTTTTAAATTGTTGGAAAATTTAGTCTTTAACTCTGTTCATTGTGACAATTGTGGTCACTTCAAGATTGTCTCCATCTCTTGTGCTCTGACAGGCATGGTGAGGGATGGGCTTCTCTTTTACAGATACTATACAGAGTCAGGCAAGTCCTCAGACAGTCTCACTTAGGGCCGCTGCTGGCCAGCAGTCACAGTCTTTGTCCATTTTTAAAAAAAAAATTAATTACATTTTTAATTAATTAATTTTTATATGAATGAGTGTACTGTCTGCATGTAGGTTAGTACACCTGTGTCGTGCAGTGCCACGGAGGTCAGAAGCAGGCATTGGATTCCCCTAGAACTGGAGTTAAAGATGGTTCTTAGCCTCCATGTGGGTGCTGGGAATCGAACCTGGGTCCTCTGCAAGAGTAGTCAGTGCTCTTAACTGCTGAGCTATCTCTCTAGCCCCAGTCTTTGTCCATTTTAAACCAGACAGTCTAGTCAGTATTTGGAAAGCCAATGTCACATGAGACAATACTATACACTGGTAATATTCTGAAGACATTTTATTATTACTTTCTAAGGGATGCTAATGCAATGAAAGCTTGAAATTAAAGCCTTTTCTGTGAACATTTTCCCAAGAAATGATGCTGGAGAAGACATTCATTTGTGTTATGGGTTTCACTATGGGGTTCTCATATATACACCTTATTAGATTTTCATTTTTATTCATCCCCTTCTCTCATTCTCCTCTCTGTCCCAGAGATAGTTCTGTTGCATCCCATGGCCATGTCTGTTAGGAGGATGGGGGAGCCCTGAGTGTATTCTCCTCTTTGCCAGGTTTATTTCCTCACAGGTGCACATGTAATCAGTACTAGGGTTTCAGCAGGCAAAATATTTTAATAATGGCAAATGAAGCAGCCAAGACATGTGTAGTGGTATTGTGTCCTTTGTATCAAACTTCTACCACTTGTCTTCTTCAGAACAAATTTCATTTTCCATGTAATAGTCTTACTTACACACCAATGCCTAAAAGTCCTCAGAATGTCTATATTCTCGTGGTTAAAGAACCAGTATGGTTGTCATATATTTCTGTTTGTGGTTGGTTATTGTCTACACATGGACATGCGTGCTCTGGCCATTAATATTTTGACCCCATTTCCATGGAAAAATTCGTGACTTCACATTTAAAGCTCCTGGGGCTTCAGCCTCTGCTTCACGGTCTGCACTTGAGGTGAGGGTGTCAGCAGGACCCCAGACGTTTATTTAGGTTTATTTATGTTTTCTCCCACGCAAAACTCCTTTTTGTTATTTTGGTACCATGTTAAAAAAAAAAGAGGTCAGACTACAAAGGAATTGATGACTAAGAAAGATCGCTTCCTTTGGGTTGTTTCTCTTCCTGTGACATTTGCTGTTCTTCTGTTTGAAATGGATGAGTGATGTCACAACCTCCAGTTCAACTTGCACTGAGGTCGATTTAGCTATTAAACCTTGTGAGGTCTGTATCATCCAAACCACAGTCAGCTGGCACATTCAAAACTGGGATGGCCAATATACTTCTGTTAAGCCTCTTTAGTTAATTAGAAACAAGTCAAGGCTGCCTTATTGAGGGTCTATTACAATTCTTCAGGGGTCAATTGAGACAAAACTGTGTCATTGAGAATGAGAATATCGTTTGATTCACCTTTGCTATCGTCAATTATATAAACATTTCTGACAGCATGGGTTTAGTTTTGAACATTTAAAAGTGAAATTTAAAAGTAAATTATTTTTATTTTACATGTATGAATGTATTGCTTGTGTGTGCATCCATGTTGTGCAGTGCCCACTGAGGTCAGAAGAGGACATCGGACTCCCCTGGAACTGGAGTTGAAGAAGGATGTTAGCCACCATGTTGGTGCTGGGAATTGAACCCGGGTCCTCTTCAAGAACAACCAGTGCTCTTAACTGCTGAGCTATCTCTCCAGCCCTAAAAGTGACATCTTTATAACTAAATAATAATCCCATATTTGAGTATCTGCTTGAAGTCAGATGAAATCATGTATTTTATTTTTTTATTCATACCCATTTCCCAAACATCCCTTTATGTTATCCTTGGACCAAATGTAACTGTTCACATCATCTGTGGGGAGCATTAAGGATATTTAAATTAAAAGTATAATAAACATGGGAAATTGTCACAAAATTCTGGGTTTATGAATTAGGGCAAGTTTTCTGTTTTCTTTTTTTTTTTTTTCTTTTATCAATAAGTAGTATTTTATGGGCCAGGCGTGGTGGTGCACATCTTTAATCCCAGCACTCCAGATGCAGAGGCAGGCGGATCTCTGTGAGTTCAAGCCCTGCTTGGTATACAGAGTGAGTTCCAGGCCAGCTGGGGCTACAGGGAGACCCTGTCTCAAAAACACCAAAAAAGTATTATTTTATTTTATCAAAATGAGAGCTTTAATTTTAAAGGCTATTCTCCATGCAAAAACTTTATTGCATTTTTTTATTTGATGTTGAATATAACATTAAAAATACTTCAGTCAGGGGCTGGAGAGATGCTTCAGTGGTAGAATGTTTGCTGCTGCTTTTCCAGAGGACTGGAGTTCACTTCCCAACATCCATGTCTGTGTCTGTGGCCCTAACTGTCTGTAACTCCAACTCCTTCTTCTTACTCCCATGGGTATTGCACTCATCTCTCTCTCTCTCTCTCTCTCTCTCTCTCTCTCTCTCTCTCTCTCACACACACACACACACACACACACACACACACACACACACACACACACACACACACACACACACACACACACGCATATACACACACACATACACACACATTATAAAGCAATTTTGGCTAAGAGAGTATAAACTGCACATGCTCCTCTGGTAGGGTCAGAAATATAAGTATGGCCCATCAGCATGTTTTAACTGTCCAAAGCTATCCATAAAACAGCCTCACTTGATCTTTGTGTTACATCAAGATAACAACATCAACTCAAAAATTCTCATTCACTCATCTGATGGACAAAACCGACTTTTGGTTAGTTGGCATATATATTAAAAACCTGGTCAGTTGGAAATGTCTCTTTCTAAAGAATTACTTAATTAGATTTGTTTAGGAGAGAATATCAAATTCAGATCCCATTTGATATTTGCCTTTATTTGGAGGTGAACAAAGAATAATGGCTTATGAATTTTATCCTTATTAATTTTTCTGCTAAAATTAAAGGTAAACCCAGGATATTAAAAGTATAATCCCTTCTGCATAGTTTTAGGCATGCCATCTATTTTAAATATTCATTAGCTCTTTATAATTATCATTATGAATATATCCAATATTGACTTACTAATGTTAGCTAATTGAAAAAAATGGTTTCAGAGTGAGAGTTCACTAGGTTAACAGAGTTTGGGAGATTGGGCAGACAGCTTTAGAAAACACTTTAGGCCTATAGTAGGGCATTGTGGGATGAATTTACAAATGACAGGATGGAAATCTGTTTATCTTTGATCAGGGCAGGCAGGGGAGGGGAGGCTGTCTCTCACAGATACTGCATAGTCCCTTCTGTTTTAAAGGTGTCTACATCTGTCTTGTCTTCCAGTCCTGCACAAGCAGCCCCGAGAAGTGTGCCTCTGTTTGCTAGAGCTTGGCCGGATTGCAGCCAGGTAGGTCAGATGCCCGCTGTCACGTCAAGGTATGGATGCTTCTCAGCTGCCAGCAGCAAAGGAGTGCAGGTCCCCCTTTAGGGTATAACCTGTATATCAGGGAGCCGCTCACAGATACCATAGCTGGAGATGTCTTCAGAGCCATCATTGAAATCAAAACCTTGATTACCACCATTCTTAATACACAGTTTTGGTTAAAGACACTATGCCTGAGAATTCACTGATGCCTTTAATCAAATGCATTTTCCTTTCAAGGCTTGAGGGAGTATGGAGGAGAATCCGCTATGCTTTGTAAAAATCTTACAAAGATGGCTGGAGAGATGGCTTAGTGGTTGAGAGCACTGGGTATTCTTGCAGGAGACCCAGGTTTGAGTCCTAGCACTCACTGCATGCACATGGCAGTTAACAACTGTCTATAACTCCAGTCCCAGGGAACCCAACACCCTCTTCTGTCCTCCATGGGCATTGCATGGCATGCATTCATTTACATAACATGCAGATAGTATACTTCTACATATAAGGTAAAAATAAAAAAATTCTCATTTTTTATGTGCATCTATGAGCCTGCTTGTCTGCATGTGTACCACATGTGTACAGTGGCCCCAGAGTTCAGAAGAGGGTTTGGATACCCCTGGAATTGGAGTTACAGTTGTTAGCTCCCATGGGGTTGCTGGAAGCCAAACTGGGTCCTCTGCAAGAGCAGTCAGTGTTCTTCTTAACTGCTGAGCCATCTATCCAGCCCCCCTAGGCATACTCTGGACATATGACTGATCCTTTCATCTCAATTCCCCCTCCATCACCCTTGCTCTCTGTCTAATAATTTAGCTTCTAATCTTTTCACCTTTTCCCTACTATCCATAATTTCCCTAGATTCTCATACTTGATTAGCATTCCTCAGAGCTTTTAGTTTCAACTTCTGAGTGGGGGATACTTTTGAAGACTCAGGATTTAATTTTTTTTAAATATATTTTTATTTTTAAGTGTGTGTGTGCTTGTGTCTGTGTGTAGGTTGATAAATGTGTATGACACTGACAGTGGAGACCAGAAGAGGGCTTCAGACTCTCTGGGTTTAGAGTTAGGAGCAGTTAGGAGCTGCCCATCATGGGGGCTGGGAACCAAACTTGGTTCTTCTGAAAGAGCAGTATGTGCTCTTATCTGCTGAGCCATCTCTCCAAGCCCCTTCACTACTGCATGCAGATGTAGCTTAAACAAGTTCTGCAAGGAGGGCAAATAATCCAAGTAATTGTAGTAAGCACTGCTAAATAAACCAAGGAGGGTCCTTCTTAGTCAAGCCAACTTACTTTGGTTTCATGTTTTTTTTTTTTTTTTTTTTTCTTTATACAGAAAGACATATAGTATATACAACCCAAATAGCTGAAGGACAGGAAATGCAAAATCTAAAGTTAAATATTATAATGCAAGGATATCTTAATCTCAACTCCACTATGAGACTGATTTCTGTGATGTGGTTTGGACAAGCACTGCCTTTTCTTCTGCTCATGCGGTCATAAAATATGGGTTTTCATAGATGAACACAGAATAATCAGCATCTAAAATGGTTGTGGTGGGCTGAACCTGTAGGTTGGCATGCTTGTCTACATGCAGAAGCTGCTTTGCTCTTCAGCACCCCGTACACCTGGTTGGTGCTCGTACTACAAGTCCTAGCACTGGGGACGTAGAAGCAGATCAGGGTCCTTGTCTCAAAATAAGCCAATTCATTAACTGATTTTAATTAACTCATTAAATATTTGCAATGAGAGGGAACTCTTCATATATTTCATTTTGAAATTGATGAATCACTTGTGATTCTCTTCAATAACCAAGATCTTCATTAGTTCTGCACCCTAAATGAAGCAGTAATTGATGGGAGATCTGAAGTAGGAGGGAAGATGATGCTTAAAGGTACTTTGACACTTGGTAGCCAAGCTTCACTTTTGATACCACTGCCATAGCTAGAAATGCAATTTCTGAATTAATAGTATTATGTAAATAAATATAGTGCAAAATATAAGTCTAATGCGGAAAATGGCTCTCAGCTAGATGGAGGATGAGCACAGCCATCCGGCAGCTGTGAACACGGTAGATGGAGGATGAGCCAGCCATCCCGGCAGTTGTGAACAGGTAGATGGAGGATGAGCAGCAGCCATCCCGGCAGTTGTGAACAGGAGATGGAGGATGAGCGCAGCCATCCCGGCAGCTGTGAACATGGTAGATGGAGGATGAGCGCAGCCATCCCGGCAGCTGTGAACACGGTAGATGGAGGATGAGCACAGCATCCCGGCAGTTGTGAACACGGTAGATGGAGGATGAGCAAGCCATCCCGGCAGCTGTGAACACGGTAGATGGAGGATGAGCCAGCTCCGGCAGCTGTGAACACGGTAGATGGAGGATGAGCACAGCATCCCGGCAGCTGTGAACAGGAGATGGAGGATGAGCGCAGCCATCCCGGCAGCTGTGAACACGGCAGATGGAGGATGAGCGCAGCCATCCCGGCAGCTGTGAACAGGCAGATGGAGGATGAGCGCAGCCATCCCGGCAGCTGTGAACACGCAGATGGAGGATGAGCACAGCATCCCGGCGCTGTGACCGGCAGATGGAGGATGAGCACGCATCCGGCAGCGGACGCGTGGGGATCCGCCCGGCAGTGTGACACGGTAGATGAGGATGAGCACAGCCATCCCGGCAGTGTGACACGGTAGATGGAGAGAGCACAGCCATCCGGCAGCTGGAACAGAGATGGAGGATGGCACAGCATCCGGCAGCTGTGAACACGGTAGATGGGTGACCAGCATCCCGGCAGCTGTGAACACGGAGATGGAGGATGAGCACAGCCATCCGGCAGCTGTGAACAGGTAGATGGAGGATGAGCACAGCCATCCCGGCAGTTGTGAACACGGTAGATGGAGGATGAGCCAGCCATCCCGGCAGCTGTGAACACGGTAGATGGAGGATGAGCACAGCCATCCCGGCAGCTGTGAACACGGTAGATGGAGGATGAGCACAGCATCCCGGCAGCTGTGAACACGGTAGATGGAGGATGAGCACAGCCATCCCGGCAGCTGTGAACAGGAGATGGAGGATGAGCGCAGCCATCCCGGCAGTGTGAACACGGAGATGGAGGATGAGCACAGCATCCCGGCAGCTGTGAACAGGTAGATGGAGGATGAGCGCAGCCATCCCGGCAGCTGTGAACATGGTATCCTCCTCTGTCTACTCGCTCCTCTCAGAGCTTCATGATTGGAGAACGCATTTACATTATTTTAGCATGAAATGAAATCTGGCATTTTCTAATATTCCAGTGGTTTAATTATAGTGCATTGTGCTTTCCTCATAGAATTTCTAAACCCTCCACACTCCACTAGGATACTTCCGAGTTATCAAGTTATAATTATGATTTTTCTTAGTGTCTCTTGCTGAATCCCTAACTGGTCCTCCTTTGCTTCAGGCTGTTGTTTCTGAAGGTGAGAAAGGCCAAAGGTAGAGACCTGGCTGGTCCGAGCTTGGCTGGCCGAATCCTGGAAGCACAGAGCCTCTGTCCTACCCACTCACTCTCTAAAACTCAAGGGTGCTGGGCTGAAGAGGCTTCAAGAACTTGGCATTGCTCCTGACTACTGGATCAAGAAAGAATCTATCCATCAGCATCAGATTTGTTCCCACACTACGGTTTCCTGGTGTGCATGGTTGCTCTATTCTTTCTCCTGGTTTTCCACATAAATTCTCTAAGTATACTGAGCACTGTCCCTCAGTGTATTTTCCTGGATCATCTGATCTCAATCCTAAGAGTTTACCTAGATCTGGATCAGAAAACAAGATCTCTCTAAATTCAAGATCTCTCAGAACTTAAACTTTTTATATTCATTTCTCTTTCTTGGGTCTCAGAACTATCAAAAACATTGTGCAATGGTCTGCAAGACTGCAGACAAAAAAAAAAAANTTTTTTTTTTTTGTCTGCAGTCTTGCAGACCATTGCACAATGTTTTTGATAGTTCTGAGACCCAAAGAAAGAGAAATGAATATATAAAAGTTTAAGTTCTGAGAGATCTTGAATTTAGAGAGATCTTGTTTTCTGATCCAGATCTAGGTAAACTCTTAGGATTGAGATCAGATGATCCAGGAAAATACACTGAGGGACAGTGCTCAGTATACTTAGAGAATTTATGTGGAAAACCAGGAGAAAGAATAGAGCAACCATGCACACCAGGAAACCATAGTGTGGGAACAAATCTGATGCTGATGGATAGATTCTTTCTTGATCCAGTAGTCAGGAGCAATGCCAAGTTCTTGAAGCCTCTTCAGCCCAGCACCCTTGAGTTTTAGAGAGTGAGTGGGTAGGACAGAGGCTCTGTGCTTCCAGGATTCGGCCAGCCAAGCTCGGACCAGCCAGGTCTCTACCTTTGGCCTTTCTCACCTTCAGAAACAACAGCCTGAAGCAAAGGAGGACCAGTTAGGGATTCAGCAAGAGACACTAAGAAAAATCATAATTATAACTTGATAACTCGGAAGTATCCTAGTGGAGTGTGGAGGGTTTAGAAATTCTATGAGGAAAGCACAATGCACTATAATTAAACCACTGGAATATTAGAAAATGCCAGATTTCATTTCATGCTAAAATAATGTAAATGCGTTCTCCAATCATGAAGCTCTGAGAGGAGCGAGTAGACAGAGGAGGATACCATGTTCACAGCTGCCGGGATGGCTGCGCTCATCCTCCATCTACCATGTTCACAGCTGCCGGGATGGCTGCGCTCATCCTCCATCTGCCGTGTTCACAGCTGCCGGGATGGCTGCGCTCATCCTCCATCTACCATGTTCACAGCTGCCGGGATGGCTGTGCTCATCCTCCATCTACCGTGTTCACAACTGCCGGGATGGCTGCGCTCATCCTCCATCTGCCGTGTTCACAGCTGCCGGGATGGCTGTGCTCATCCTCCATCTACCGTGTTCACAGCTGCCGGGATGGCTGTGCTCATCCTCCATCTACCGTGTTCACAGCTGCCGGGATGGCTGTGCTCATCCTCCATCTACCGTGTTCACAGCTGCCGGGATGGCTGTGCTCATCCTCCATCTAGCTGAGAGCCATTTTCCTGCATTTAAGACTTTATATTTTGCAACTATATTTTTATTACATTAATACTATAATTCAGAAATTGCATTTCTAGCTATGGCAGTGGTATCAAAAGTGAAGCTTGGCTACCAAGTGTCAAAGTACCTTTAAGCATCATCTTCCCTCCTACTTCAGATCTCCCATCAATTACTGCTTCATTTAGGGTGCAGAACTAATGAAGATCTTGGTTATTGAAGAGAATCACAAGTGATTCATCAATTTCAAAATGAAATATATGAAGAGTTCCCTCTCATTGCAAATATTTAATGAGTTAATTAAAATCAGTTAATGAATTGGCTTATTTTGAGACAAGGACCCTGATCTGCTTCTACGTCCCCAGTGCTAGGACTTGTAGTACGAGCACCAACCAGGTGTACGGGGTGCTGAAGAGCAAAGCAGCTTCTGCATGTAGACAAGCATGCCAACCTACAGGTTCAGCCCACCACAACCATTTTAGATGCTGATTATTCTGTGTTCATCTATGAAAACCCATATTTTATGACCGCATGAGCAGAAGAAAAGGCAGTGCTTGTTCCCAAACCACATCACAGAAATCAGTCTCATAGTGGAGTTGAGATTAAGATATCCTTGCATTATAATATTTAACTTTAGATTTTGCATTTCCTGTCCTTCAGCTATTTGGGTTGTATATACTATATGTCTTTCTGTATAAAGAAACATGAGGTGACCTATGCCTCATGATGTTATTTAAACAGTTGAGCAGATTCCAGTTTCCAATATTATCCAGGTACAAGTATCTACTTAAGCTTTTCTGTGAATAGATTTGAGATTTCATTTCATTTTATTTTTTTTATTAAGAGGAGATATTTTCTTTTATATATATATATATATTTTATTTTTTATTTTTTTATGTGTATGAGTGTACTGTCTGCACGTAGGTTGGTGCACCCGTGTCGTGCAATGCCATGGAGGTCAGAAGAGGGCATCGGATTCCCCTGGAACTGGAGTTAAACACAGTTCTTAGCTGCCATGTGAGTGCTGGGAATTGAACCTGGATCCTCTGTAAGAGCAGTCGGTGCTCCTAACTGCTGAGCCATCTCTCCAGCCCCATATATATATTTTTATACAAGATTACATTACAAATTAAATCTAGACCTGTGTCCCCCTCCCTACCCCCCACCCCACCAGAGCTCATATATTTATGGAAGTTCTATTAAACTTTATGGGTCAAAACCTAATATAATCTTTCCCATGGCCATTTCTTTGTATTGAGTGAGTTCTAGCAGTGTTCTAGAAGCACAGAGGAAGAAAAGTTGGTCCTCCAATCTAATTGTCCACTCAAGTCTGCCAGAGGTCAGAGAAATAAATGAATTTGAACAGTTTCAATCAAACTAGGAGTGGTTTTCCCAGATCACTCAGAAGCCACATTAATTTGCACACAGAATCGATGAGTTTTGACTTTAATGAAGCTCCCAAAGTGATCATGTGAATTTTGTATTTTCTGTCACAAATAGGGAATGCTTTCTTATATTTCGTTCTGTATAAGGGTTTATTATAGATTTTATAAATATCTCTTAAAAACACGAACATTGCTTCAGAATGATTTCTGGAGCATTGGAAGCATTGCCATGTTCTTCTGCCTGGGGACACTCAGTAGAATGCCATCATGGGCTCTCAGCTGCCCGAGCTCTCAGGCGGGAAGATAGAATACTTATTTTGTTCTCATGGCAAACCTCTCCGCTGACATTTCAGAATATGAAAGACATTGAACAAAGCAGTTCAATCACATAAAAAGTTTTCTAAATCGACCTTTTCGTATTCATTTTTGTGAAATGAGAAAATAAATAACTATAAATTCAACATATTTTCAACTGAGAATTAATATTATCTTTACAGTAAAAATGAAAACATACTGAAAGTTGTGATTTGGCACTAAGGTTGATTATGAGTGCATTACTGCCTCAGTTTATGACTATTGCTTTTAGGGCTTCCTTGATTTGGAACAAAGTTTGTGACCATTCAAAGGAAATATTTCATGAAAGTTTTGTCTAATCATCAATTCAAGTCCTGGTCTAATGAAATGTTACTTAAAATGAAAACGTTCTTGGGTTAGGATCACACATTGATTCATTTAGAGCACATGAATTGACTTCGAGCAGTAATTCCAGTTCTTTTATTTGAATGGAACATTTTCCAGATGTAAATCTAAATTTAAGTTGCCTTAGAAAAAAATTGGGCAAAAATTATCTGACAAGAATCTATAAACTATCTGTTACATGCTTTAAAACCAGGGAGTTTCATTAGTCTATAAAATCTGTCCTCTGACCCTATTAAAATAGGACCCAGATGTCTTTTGTTTGAAAAGTAAAGTCTGCTAAATAGTTTGAATACATTTTCTAGTTAGGACTAAGTTTGGTAATACAATTATTTCAACTAGCTTAATTTAAAAAATGGCATCAAGTGCCAAAAAATGGAAAAATCCATTCTTCAATCTCATCCTGCATTTCTCAATCCTAGAACTACTTAGTTTGTACTTTTTTTTTTTGTCTTTTTTTTATTTTTTTTTTTTTTTTTTTGGTATTTTTGAGACAGTGTCTCCCTTTTAGTACCAGCTGTCCTGGAGCTCGCTCTGTAGACCAGGCTGGCCTTGAACTCACAGAGATCTGCCTGCCTCTGCCTCCCGAGTGCTGGGATTAAAGGCATGAGCCACCACTCCCCAGCTAGTTCCTCCTCTTTTATTCATCCTCTTTTCTTTGTCCTCTTTTCTTGAGATGTAAATACGTGGCCAATCCCCTAGTATTTACACTATGTGTACCTCACTGGTCTCTGTATGTGTACTAATTTAGATTTATTGAGTTCAGCCTTCTTAATATCTTCAGTGGACCCTCACGCAGCTCGGAAAATCTCTGAAGGTCTAAAGGGGCTCTTCTGTCCTTGAAAATAATGGTAAAAAATGCAGATTTTTCAAAACTCTATAGACAAAATTGAAATGTAAAGTGGTATAGGGTTAATCATGGAGCCCAAGTTGAGGTGGCCTCCTGAAGAACAGAAGAAAGTATTTGATGACTAAATTGGCTTGCAGGTGCAAGTCCCCCTCACCAGGGGTCAGGATTTACAGCCTGCTGACATCTCCAGACAGACAGGAAGCCAATGAATCGCAACTAAGTGAGCATTTCAGTACTGGCCAGACTCTACCTTAAGCAGCTTGAAGTATTCAAAGCCAATATAAGCAAAGCCTCAAAACCTCGTGCTGCATTTCTGTCTTCAGTGGCATAGCTAATTTGCAGCTTTCCCAGATAAAGAAGAATCTCCAGGGAAAGATTTTCCATGTGTGACTCTTAGCAGTTTTAATCAAACCCAGTCTGCTTTGTTTGCATTGGACATAGAGTTGAGCCTGTTGCTACTCAATAGCATATTAATTATTGTTTTGTTTTGTTTTCTTAAGGCAAGGCTTAGGCACCTTAATTGTGAGAAGGCAGTTTTCATCCACCAGCAATGGCAAAATGAAATCATATTTTCCAGTCGATCTAATTTATGTTTTCAAATATGATGCTTTCACTTATGACTGGCTTGAAGTTGGCTGTGATCCCAGAATCTCAAGTTTCCCAGACTCACAACCAAGTTTATATTATTCTCTTAAGAACATTAAACACAGGCAAGTTTTATACCTTGATGGAACTAAGAATCTATAGAAGTCTAGCGCAGTTGAAGAGGGTTGCCTGCCCAAGTCCCTCTGGCCTGCTTGCAGCAGAGCTGCAGTTGCTGAGTGTGAGGACCCCCTCTACTGTGACAGTTGAGAGCATACCACAGTGCCAGTAATTATGGATTAAGTGGTGCATGCCACCTTATTAAGCCACGATACAGCTATGCCCAAATAATCAGCCTGACTCGGCATTAGTTTGAAAAATTGTATTTATTGTTTTTATTTTATGTATATGAGCAGATTGCCTTTGTAAATCTGTATACCTGGGTAGACAGAGGCCACAGACATCAGAGGAGTATGTTGGATTCCCTGGAACTTGAGTTATGGATGGGTGTTAGCTGCCATGTTAGTGCTGGGAGCTGAACCCCGGTCCTCTGCAAGAGCAGCCAGTGCTCTTAACTACTGAGTCATCTCTCCAGCTCCTTAGCATTAATTTCAAAAGCAAAGAGTAGAGCCAAACTCAAAGAATTTGTCCCTTCAGATCTGTCACAGAAGTGTGCTCCTGAGCCAGGCCTCCTGCATACTCTTATTCACATAATTTCTCCAGCATGAAATGGAAACTGCAGGCTTGGCTCCACCCTTACGTTATGGGGAATCTTTCCTTTGGATCCTAGTCATAAACTTATCCCTCTCAATTCTCCCTACTTCCGCTGAGAATACAAATATGAACATGATGCTGGTAGCTCTGTGGTGTGCTAATCCAAGCATACCCACATTTCATTCACTATCTTGGGTAGATGGCTAGGTGGGGTCCCAAGGGATCAAGGTCAGGTGCCCAAAGCACGTGACTCAGCAAGCTTGTTTGCATCATAAACCGTAGCTTTTGGTTCCAGATTGAATAAAGTCGTTAGTCCAGATTCTGTCCATGTCATAAGCCATTCCTACAGGTGTGTGCTTATAAAAGCCTAGAAATACAATAAGTAGGGGCCAGGTCTTCATAGCAAATGTTTACTCATTATGTAACAAAAGTTAGTCCCAGGTTAGATAGAGGCCGTTGTATCAGCTTATGCTGCTTTTACTGAATTCTAATATTAGTTTTCCAGCTCTCAAGGGGCCCCTGCCTTCTCTATTATCTAAATTCTTTAAAAAAAGGAAACAAAAGAACAACAGGTGAACAATCAAGCATCCCAGTGAAAATGAAATGTTCAAGCAGACAGACATGTCTCATATCTAAGCTGAAGTCTACAGTGCGGCCATTGAGCTCCCTAGTCACCAGCAAGGGGGATAAAGTTATTGGCATCCTTCCTTCTCATGCAGAGTCCTGGGTACTGAGGTAGAAGCTGGGAACTGGGCACTCTCCTGAGCAGCATCATTGGAAAGAAAATCAATCACCTCCCTAGAAATGTTTGTAAAGAGCAAAATTTTGGTTGCCAAATTCCAAATTTTACATTTGATGCTGTTTAACACAGCATTTGGTCAGAGGCTTTAGAGTAAACTGTGTCCACATCTTAATCCTCTCAGTATAGACCACTTACCTTGTATGGTATCTGTAACCTAGAACATTTTTACATTTTGTTCTGAGGCAGAGTCGCACTGTGTAGTCCTGACTGGCCACAGGTTTATCCACCCCCAGTGCTGGGCTTATGGGTGTGCATCCCCACATCTGGTTTAGACCAATTTATTAACCTCTAAGTGGCTTTGCTATCTCCTTTATAATAATCCCCTGATGCAAAGGTCCGGGAAAACTGGCTTTAACATCTCCAAACCTACATGCAAGCCTTCATCCTGCATTCCCCAACCTGGACCTTCATCTTTTTCTGTTAAAAGGAAAGGGTGGCTGCATGACTTCTCCAATTCTTCACAGCTCTCAAATTCTAGAGTCATCTTTTGCATCCCCCTCTAAGAACAGCTGATAAGAATCTATAAACCTGAACATAAGTTTAAGTTCAGGTTGAGAATACTCTGATTATGGAAGGTGAGCTAATAGGACCTATTCTCCCTCTCCCTCTCCCTCTCCCTCCCCCCCTCTCCCTCTCCCTCTCCCTCTCCCTCCCCCTCCCCCGTCCCTCCTCCCTCCCCCCTCCAACCTCTCCCTCCCCTCCTCCCCCTCCCCCTCCCCCTCCCCGCCCTCTCCCTTCCCCCTCCCCCCTCCCCCTCTCCTTACCCTCCCCTCCCCCTTCTGCCCTTCCCCCCCTCCCTCCCCTTCCCCCTCTCCCTCCCTCCTTCTCTGCCTTCTCATCCTTTAAGCATTTATAATTTACAAATATCCTTAGATGTTGTTGTCCTAAATTATTCTTGTGTCCTCTTCATTTTTTTCCCAGTAATGGTGTTCTTGATATGCATCCTTAGGATGGTGTTTAACAGTAGTGCAGAAGTGCCCAGTTAGCAGTGTGTTGTCACTCTGTAGAAACAATGAAGCTGTTTTAGTTTGGGGGTTCTGCTGTTTTCAACTTGACATTGGCCCTCTGATTTTTTTTAAATGTATTTTTATTGAATTGTGGGGCATTTCATACAGTACATCTTAATCATATTTAGAACCCCTCTCCTATCTGCACCCCAGAGCCTCTCCCTCTCTGACCTGCACCCCATAGCCTCCCCCTCTGATTTTTATCTCCATCATTAACAAGATTATAATCAAACTAAGGGCTTAATTATAGCTCTGATATTGCTAATTCTGGTAAAACAGAAGTTAAAGCCTAAATTCAGTCTAGGTGTTCATGTTGTTGATAGAGCAACATGTTAAATTGAGTATTTTCACCCTGCACACCCTGCACACACATATACAGCAATTTTGTTTTGGTCTTCTTCAAATGTTACCTCAAAACATTCCATTTCTTTTCCTTTAAAATGTTTTGTTAGTTCCCTAAGAATTTCATATGACATATTTTGACCATACTCACCCCTCCCCACCTCTCTCCTGGTGCTCCCCACTTCCCTACCCACCCAATTTCATGTCTTCCTTTTTTGTTTTAAACCCATTGAGACCAATTTTGATCCCTGTGAAGAAGTTCCATTTCAGTGTCAGAAAGGACAGAGATTTGCTGTGATGCTGCCCACAGTCCAGTGCAGCATATTACTGTTAAATCCTTACACTGCATTCATGTCTAACAACCTCATGTTCCTGAAAGGTACGGTGTGGAGCCTCCTGGTCTGATAAAGCTGGAAAAAGAAATTGAACAGGAAGAGACCCTCTCTGCGCCCTCCCCATCCCCTTCTCCTTCATCAAAGTCTTCCGGAAAGAAGAGTACAGGAAACTTACTCGACGATGCAGTAAGTAAAGTTGGACAGACTTATCAGCTGGTGTTTGTTCCCAACTACAAAATACTCTGTGCAATCAGAAATCCTCCCAACCTAGTGGCATTTCAACTTCCTTAGAATTCGTTTTAACTCTTATGAAAAATTTTATAGTCCTATATAGTTCAATTTGAAATTCAAAACTGAGACAGATATTTAAAGTGCTACTTAATTCTGTGGAGTAGTGTGTCATGCTTCAGGAAAATAAGCTAACTCCTTGAGACTGGTTTTTGAAAACACTTAAACTTTAAAATCAAAGCCCTCGATTCCTCTTTTCACAGATAAAAAGCTTGAGGCACAAACTCTCAAGGAGTGTTGAAGAGGGGAGCACAAGCATTTGGTGAAAAGATATCTGTACTTTATTGATTGCCTGGTATTGGCCAGAGTCCTCATTATTTTCTCAAGATCTCTCCTATCTGAAAGGCACATTTCTTAGGGAGGATGTGGAACCTTAGAAGTTGTGCAACACAGAGAGGAAAGCAGCTTAGATTCCAACGTAGCTCATCTCACTCTGTGGGACCCATCCTTCTCAGTCCTCCCTCACAGGCTTTGGTGTTAGCAACCTTTGCAGTGGTACCCTCAGCATCCTGATCATTTCGGTGGTGTGTCATTGTTGCCCTACTGAGCAGTTACTAGGCATGGCAGAAGCTGGAGAATTGAAATCCCAAAGCTACCCCTTTGCCAATTAAATTCTTGTGTGGTAGTGGTGTGCTGGATCGTGTACCTGCATCTGACTGCACACATGTATAATTAGAATGCATTAAACTTTAATGAACAAGAGAAACCAGGAGTGCCTCAGTATGGCATTGATGGAGTTGGCAATTGCAGTGCTAGTGACATTAGACTGGAGTGTGTCTTGCATGCATGAGCAGAGTTTTTAGAGACCACCAGCCTCAGTGCCAGGTGTTCAGGGAAGGAACTGGAGAATGGCTGGTGAGGGTGAGATGTAGAAAATGGTAGACTTAGATGAGCAGAAACTTTACAGTTTTCCCTAGCAGCTGGCTGTGAGCTCTAATGTCTGCCAAGTGCAGCAAACTTAAACTGAGCCCATCCAGATATCTTCTCCAATATATTTTAATGCCATCTCTTTTCAGTAAGATTAGCCCCACTCAGAATATAATGAATTGATGCTATAGAAGGCATTGCAGAATTCTTCTGGGCCAGTCACATTCCTTGCTTTTCATAGTGCTTCCTTTTCAAGTTTTAAGGGAAGATTTAATTTAGTTTTATTTGTATGCCTGTGTATACACCATGTGCATGCAGTGCTCACAGAAGCTAGAGGAGGGTGCAGGAACCCTGGAAATGGTGTTTCAGGCATTTGGGACACAGCTAATTTGATGCAGGGAACCAAACTCTGGTCCTCTGCAAGCTCATCAGGTGCTCTAACCTGGTGAGCCATCTCCCTAGCCAATTTTCACACTTTGTGCAGGGTTGAGGGAGATTTTGTATAAAAGATGGCTATATGCTGACAGTGATGTTTCTATGGTCTGTTACACTTTTTCATTGTGTAGCGTAAATTCAGTCTTACCCTTATGAAAGTTTCTCCAGCCACCACAACCATCCACCATCCTTCTACTCTCAGCTGAGACATCTACTCATGTTCTTTTAAAAAATATTTTTATTAAGTATTTGAGAATTTCATACAATGCATTTCAGTCATGTCCAGAACCCTCCCTGCTAACTACCTCCCCTGTCTACACCCCTGTTACTAACCCCCTTCCCTGTCTGCACCTCTCTTCCTACCCCCTCCCCTATTTGCCCAATCGCAAGCTCTCTACTTTTACTTTTAAAGGACTGTTGAACATGCTCTGTGTGCCCTGTTGCCCTTCAGTGTGGGTCTGTCAACCTACCCAGGTTCAGACCCTTAAGAAACAAGTCCTCTTCCTTTCCCAGCAGCTGTCAGTTGACAGTTCTTTAATGTACCCATGGTGCCCAGCAATTGAAGATTATCAGGCCAACATTACCATTTGCCTCCTAATTACTTACTGAGTGGAGTGAACTTTCAGTTTTTAAATCATGAGCCTCTTCCTGCATTTGGCTTTATTTTACTAGTGACTTTTAGAGTTCTTCTGTATAGGTATTCCCACAACCATCACCATCTGAGCAAATACACTTTGGGTTCAATTAGGATTGAATAGGAACCCCCTGAGGTCCAGGCTGTGTTAGCGTCTCATGGAAGGTTTCCTTGTTGCCTGTGTGCTCCAATCTCATCATCCCCTGACCCAGGCTTCCATGTGAGGTATCAGCATTATTTCCTCAGCCCACTTCTCAATAGTCTTTCTACTCTTCCTTTAAATGCAGATTTTATAGGTTAATTCCAAAACATGTTTAGGGATTTATATTTGGTAGAGTTTCATGCAGGTAAAAAGAAATTCTACTTTATGTCCCTAAATTACATAGCAATTTGATGTATGTTTTAATGTATGTTTTATGTTTTAATTTTTTTAGATTTTTTAAAAATTTTATTTATTTTTGTATGTGTATGAATGTACTGTCTGCATGTAGGCTTGTGCACCCGTGTTGTACAATGCCACAGAGGTCAGAAGAGGGTCTTGTATTCCCCTGGAACTGGAGTTCTCCTGGAATTGGAGTTACAGACTGTTGTTAGCTGTCATGTGGGTGCTGGGGATCAAACCTGGGTCCTCTGCAAGAGCAGTCAGTGCTCTTAACCTCTAGGCTATCTCTCCAGCCCGTAATGTACTTTTTTAAAAATTTTATTTCTTTTTGTATGTGTATGAATGTACTGTCTGCATGTAGGCTTGTGCACCCGTGTCATGCAATGCCTTGGAGGTCAGGAGAGGGTCTCGATTCCCCTGGAATTGGAGTTCTCCTGGAATTGGAGTTACAGATAGTTCTTAGCTGCCATGTGGGTGCTGGGGATCCAACCCGGGTCCTCTGCAAGAGCAGCCGGTGCTCTTAACCGCTAAGCTATCTCTCCAGCCCCCCTAATGTACTTTTTTATAGTAGCAGCAGGTATTATATTTGCTAAAAAAGAAAAATAAAATTACTCAGTTTGCCTTTAAACATGTTTTTAATCTTTTTAATATTCAGCTTGTGTTACCATCTCTGAAAAATGTGTTCATATTTGTATGTGTGCGTGTGGCGTGCATGTGTGCATGCATGTGTGTGCATGCATGTGTGTGGGGTAGAGGCCCACATTGGTAGTCTTCTGTGATCCTAGAGGCCTACATGGGTCTTCTGTGGTCACTCTTTGCCTTATTTAGGGGACACGTTGTCTTGCTAAACCTGGAGCTCACAGTTTCTGCCAAACTAGCTGCCCAGAGCCCTAGGGACCCCTTTCCCTTGAGCTGGTGTGGCAAACAGGAACTGGCTTCTTTTGGAAATGGAGCCTGGGGATTCTAGTTCAGGTCTCCCTCCTGCCCGCACTCTAAGAATTTTACCCCCTGAGACATTTCACCGCCCATATATGAAGATGTTTTTCTTGCTATTTCTCATCCCAGACTCATTTGACCACTTGTCTACAGTCAGTATTCTATGTACCTGACAGAGCAGTCATCAATGACTCCTAAACATCCATTCCTCTCAAGGTACAATCTAGTTCTCAAATGGGGCTAGAGAGATGGTTCAGCAGTTAAGAGCACTAGCTGCCCTTGCCGAGGACCCTTGTTGGGGTCCCAGCACCCACATGGCTGGTAGCAACAGTTCCAGGGGATTTATGCCCTCATCCTGTCCTCTACAGGCTTTACACAACATGGGTGTACTTACATACAGGCAATACGGTCATATACATAAAATTTTTAAAAGATAACTGCTGGAGAGATGGCTCAATGGTTAGGAGTGCCAACTACTCTTGCAGAGGACCCAGGTTCAATTCCCAACACCCACATGGTGGCTAAGAACCCTCTTTAAGCTGAGCATGGTGGTACACGCCTTTAATCCTAGCACTTGGGAGGCAGAGGCAGGCGGATCTCTGTGAGTTCAAGGCTAGCCTGGTCTACAGAGTGAGTTCCAGGCCAGCTGGGGCTATAGGGAGACCCTGTCTCAAAAAAAAAAAAATTAAAAGATGAATAAAACATTTTTTTTGAGACAGGTTCTCCCTTTAGTCCCAGCTGGCCTGGAGCTTGCTAAGTAGACCAGGCTGGCCTTGAACTCACAGATATCCTCCTGTCTCTGCCTCCCAAGTGCTGGGATTAAAAGTGTGCACCCCACACCCCAGGGAATAAAATATTTTTAAAAAACAATCTAGTTTTCAAAGGCAAGGAAGACATTTCATTAAGCTGCATCTGTCCAGGACCCTGTTATGCATTACACCGTGAGTAATTACAGTCTTGCTCATCTTTATTTAACCTATCTTCTGAACCTCATGTTCTTTGGGGTTCTGCTGGGGCCTTGCAGAAGACAGAGAAGCTTCCAACTGGGGCCAGTCATGTGAGCCAGGGAGAAGGGTCTAGAATCCTTTAGTTCCTACACCAACCTGTCCCATAGCTAGCCAGTTTCTATCTTTGGGAAGGGGACACAAAGGGAACCACAGGGCAGTACAGTAACTTTGGAAGGGATTAGGTGACATTTTACCAATATTCCAACTTAGAAGAAGCAAAAACCAATGAGACAGTCCACAGACAGCAAGGTGGGCACTCTAGGGCTCCAAATTCTGGTCTCCCAGCTGAAGGTCATGTGGGGCTCTTCGGGGGAGCCCTGAGCCCTTTCTAGCTTCACCAGAGTTTGACAGTTATAGCAATTAGTTTAATTCATGGATTTTTAAGTGAAGGCAAGAAATGTGAAATAGTAGACATATTTGAGCTCCCACCACAGAACACTGTGTCCTGTGAATCTTCAGACTGGTATTCTTAGGGGGATGCTTACTGAGACATGACCCCCACAATGCCCTGTGTGGAAGGATTTTCGGTTAGGTTAGTTTGAGAAATACAGTGTACTGTTACCTTTTCCTAGAATTCAGAAACACATATTATCACTACACAGGCTCTGGTGAGTTCCAGATTAAGATGCTATTTGACCCAGTGTTTTCCAAATTTATTCGATCATGGAACATCCTTACAGTTTTCTTTCCACATTCAGAGAAACTGCATTGAATTTTTTGCATTGTGTTTAAGTAATAGATTTTCACTGACACATTTTATTTCAGGGACAATGGAGCAGAGAAAAAAATACTTTGAACCTCATTAATGGTTTAAATCAGAGTTTCATATATCTGATATGAAGGTAACTAGTTCCCATGACAGCCACTTCACTATACACGAGGCATGTATAATTGATGGGAGCGGAAATTGAAGGACCCCCAACACACGCATCAGAGGAAGGGAATCAAACAGATTATCGTCCTGGTTTGTGTGTTAGCACTGGCCTAGTTTGTGCTCTGTCAGTTATTATGTGCCGCCCTCAGAAGGAAAGAAGACGGGGTGGAGGGGAATAAAAGACGGAAGCAAGGAGAATGGAGACAAAGAAGAAAAGCAGATCCATCCTAAGATTATCGTATTCCTGTGGAAGGATTCAGAAGGAGCCTGATCCACAGCGCCTGTGCTCACCCGCATTTTCTTGTCTGATTCTTAAGGGAATTGCAGGGAAACAGGTGACCTTATGTGGACAAAGCAGCCCACCTTCCCAGTCAAGGTCTCCCGAAGGAAGCACAGTGGTACCCATTCAGACAGCTTTACTCCCTGATGTCCTGATGCAGCGATTCAGCCGTGATAAGTGGCGTGTCAGGTTTAGCTCTCTTTATGCCCTTGTGTTGAGCTGGCTCTCACAGTGAGTCGAATGCAGTTCTAAGAAACCATTCTTACTGTCTTCCTCTTCTTCGTCAACTTCCTCAGTCTGGGGATGATAGATAGTATAATTCTGAGTAACGAGGCTCCTCTTGAAATTGCATTTCAGCATGAAACTGGCTGAGTTCCTAGCCAAGGACAGAGTGCCTGCCAGACAGGCTTGTCCCAAGGTAACTTAAGAGGGGCAGATGCCATCAGTCATCGTTTGCCTAACAATGTTTTTCCACTGGCCCTGGTCTGGCCTTTTCTCTTCTACATCTGCCTCAGCCTCTGATACAAATGCAAAGAAAACAAAAACAAAAACAAAAACAGCTCTTGGTTTTAAAAAATCAAGTCCATTTTGTAGTGAGGAGGGAATGAAGAAAGGGCAGGGCACTTGAGAAAACATTTCTTGAGCTTTGCTCCACACAGGATCTGTGTTTAGTCTGAGAACACTGGCAGGTGGAGATGTTTCTCACAGACTTGAACTTGTCTTCCCTGGTAGAGGAGTCACTCAGCCAGTCGGGAGGTAAACTGGGCACACTGTGAGGCTTAGGCTGCACGATCTGTTGCTCCCTGGTCTTCTGGGGACAAGTCTTCCCTGCCTCACTTCTCCATTGAGTCTTACCCACTTTGCTCCTCAAAGCCCTTATGGTGTGGGTGGGAGGACTGCAGCACTGGTTGCTGATCCTGGGGTGCATCACCGCCAATCCAGAGTGCACCTCTGTTGTCACAAGGGAGCACGGCACCCTTTCCCATGACTTAATGGGTAAGTTTATGCTTTGTGGCAGGTAGTGCCTCACTCTTTGCTCCAGTGATTCCCCTCTCTATCTTGTGTGACTCCATTCCACTCCAATCATGTATATGTCCAATGTCCATTTATTGGACATTTGTCCATTTCATTGACTCATTATACTCTGTGTCAATGGTTTTAAAAGGAGATAAAATATTATGTTAACTTTCAAAGAACTTAAACAAAAACAGAGATATTAAGATTAACCAATAACTGAACACTGTGTTTTGATCACAGTAACTTTAGGCCTGGAGAAGAGGCTGCTGGGAATCTGTCCTGACTTTGCCTCTCCTGCTCCTTAGCCATCACAATAGTGTTGATTTCTGAGTTGCTTTATTGAGGCACAGTTGGGTAGTTCATAAGAAAAATTTTGTTCTGGCATTCTCTCACCATTTCTGGTTTTTCTTTACCTGTCTTTCATTTTCATACTTCTGGAACCTTCCATTCTGTAGCAAAACCATTAATGTATTCCCTTATACCAACATGTAAGGGAGTCCAGGCACTAATCTCGCTATTGCTTTGAATTCAATCATTGTACCATTTAAAGACTTGGTTGAGGGCTTGAGTTTTGTCTCAGTGGGACGAGCTTACCTTGCTGTACAGGCATAAGGACCTGAGTTTGGACCCAGCACCTACATCAACCCCAGCCTGGTCCCTGTGTGCACTTTACCATTCAGTGTGGATAGCCTAATACACTCTACTGCTCAGCGTGGATAGCCTACTGCACACTACTCCTGGTCTGTGTGGATAGCCTACTGCACACTATTCCTGTTGTGTGTGGATAGCCTACTGCACACTACTCTTGTTCTGTGTGGATAGCCTACTGCACACTACTCCTGTTCTGTGTGGATAGCCTACTGCACACTACTCCTGTTCTGTGTGGATAGCCTACTCCACACCATTCCTGTTCTGTGTGGATAGCCTACTGCACACTACTCCTGTTCTGTGTGGATAGCCTACTGCACACTACTCCTGTTCTGTGTGGATAGCCTACTGCACACTACTCCTGTTCTGTGTGGATAGCCTACTGCACACTACTCCTGTTCTGTGTGGATAGCCTACTGCACACTACTCCTGTTCTGTGTGGATAGCCTACTGCACACTACTCCTGTTCTGTGTGGATAGCCTACTGCACACTACTCCTGTTCTGTGTGGATAGCCTACTGCACACTACTCCTGTTCTGTGTGGATAGCCTACTGCACACTACTCCTGTTCTGTGTGGATAGCCTACTGCACACTACTCCTGTTCTGTGTGGATAGCCTACTGCACACTACTCCTGTTCTGTGTGGATAGCCTACTGCACACTACTCCTGTTCTGTGTGGATAGCCTACTGCACACTACTCCTGTTCTGTGTGGATAGCCTACTGCACACTACTCCTGTTCTGTGTGGATAGCCTACTGCACACTACTCCTGTTCTGTGTGGATAGCCTACTGCACACTACTCCTGTTCTGTGTGGATAGCCTACTGCACACTACTCCTGTTCTGTGTGGATAGCCTACTGCACACTACTCCTGTTCTGTGTGGATAGCCTACTGCACACTACTCCTGTTCTGTGTGGATAGCCTACTGCACACTACTCCTGTTCTGTGTGGATAGCCTACTGCACTCTACTCCTGTTCTGTGTGGATAGCCTACTGCACTCTACTCCTGTTCTGTGTGGATAGCCTACTGCACACCATTCGTGTCCTGTGTGGATAGCCTACTCCACACTACTCCTGTTCTGTGTGGATAGCCTACTGCACTGTACTGTTCTGTGTGGATACACATACAATTGTCACAGGTGTTTTTTCTAGCTCTGTAACTCAAGGTTGCTGCCAGTCACCTCGACCTCATCTACATGATCATCAGCTCAGAAGCACAACTATATCAAACCTCTGCCTCTCAAGGCTCCGGGATCTTTGTTGGAAAAGGGTGGAAAGAGTGTGGGAACCAGAGGGGGGAGATGACAAGGAAACAGCCTCCTCCAGAGCTGCTCTGTTATCCATAAAAACAGCAGTGCTGACAGTGAGCATAAATCATACACAGCTCAAACCAGACAAATCCCAGCATGGACATGGGTAAGAGGATAAGAAATTACATCCGACCCAAGGAACTTTGGGCAACTAATGGCTGCTGGGATGGAGAGAGACAGTCTGTTTCAAGGATGGGACTCTGGGTAGGTTAAACAGGCTCCAGTGGATGGGCCTGCACCGAATGACATCTGGATGTGCATATTAGACTTATACATACATATCATAGGTACATTGAGTTAGGTGAAGGGCAATAGGGGATATTCAGGATAGAAGAGGGGTCTAAATGCCATCAAATTATATTACGGAAAAATTGCAAATAAAAACTGTTCAATAAATAAATAAAAAGGAAGAAATAAGGGGCTGGGGAGATGGCTCAGCAGTTAAGAAAACTGGCTGTTCTTGCAGAGGACCTGGGTTCAATTCCCAGCACCCACATGGCAGCTAACCACTATCTGTGACTCCAGTTCCAGGGGAATCCATTGCCTTCTTCTGACCTCTGTGGGCATTGCATGACACAGGTACACTTACACATGTAGGCAATATACACACACATAAAATAAAATAATAAATGAACTTTTTAAAAAAGGAAATGAAAGAAAGATGCTTCTAGACCTTGACCTTCATAGCTGTAATTCATCTTGGGCTCATTAGCACATAGCCTGTCTGTGTCCATACATAAAGAACAAGTTCAAATTATCAACAGCTCAGGCATTTTTGAAATAATGGAAAAATTAAACAATGCAACTCACTATTATTCTGTTTCAGGTGAAAAGAATCTCTGAAGACCCTCCCTGCAAATGCCCAACCAAGTTCTGTGTGGAGCGTCTCTCTCAAGGCAGATACAGAGTGGGAGAAAAGATCCTCTTCATTAGGGTAAAGTTCACTTTCTTCTTAGCAGCTGGGCGGGAACTTCCGGTGGTGCCATAGAGGGGATGAAGCGGTAAGGTCTGGACATGTATGAGCTCTGGACACAACATCAAGAGAGCAGTACCTTCCCACACACAGACCCAATGAGCAAGAGATACCAACTACAGGGGAAGACGTAGAGAATGAAAGCTCAGTACGGGAACTGAAGGCATAGTCAGGTGGTGGAAGGCTTGCCGTGCATGCATTCAGTCCCAGGGTTGATCCCCCGAACCAAATTCACTTTAATACTCATTCAGTCCCAGGGCTGATCCCCCGAACCAAATTCACTTTAATACGCATTCAGTCCCAGGGTTGATCCCCCAAACCAAATTCACTTTAATACGGTAGCCTGTTTTAATAGTGATTAGTTTTCTAAGTTATCAGGGAACCCTTGCCGATAGATGCTGTCCATACACAAAGGCCTCGTGTGTACCAGCCCTTGATTCCAGTGCTGTTTCTCTAAGGTGATACTGTAGGCCTTCTACTCAGAATCTGTTTTGCTAGTTATTAAGAAAATTTAGTCTCTCAAAATAACTTTGTGATATTTGCTAAGACCGAGAATTCCCCTTTAAAAAAAATGAGAATTTGTCACTCCGTATGTGTAGAAATCTCAGCTCATGAAAGTTTATTTTTCTGCTTTATTTTTAGTCTTTTTCTAAGGTAGGGAGTTTATGATTCAAAATAATTCTGTGTTTATTTGACTATATTAAAATATCTAGATTTTGTGTTCTAAAACAGAATTATTTGAATGTATGTATCCAGTGAAATCAATGAACAGTCTTAAAATACGCAAACATGAGATAACCCAATAGAAAATAGAAAATTTGTCATTATGAAATTTCCTTAATTCAACTTGTAATTAAATCTTATTTGTGTAACAGGTCTTTAAGGATCTTTAACATGGATTCAAAGACACATTTTATCATAATTCTACTTTAAACTATGCAAAATATTTTGGATTTTTACCTAATTTTATGTTAGTTTTAATGACTTAGAAACAAATCCAGGTAATAGTGGCTGTTCTGTTTGGGAGGGACAGCCATTTGATATGAAAGTAAATGATCGGGGCTGGGCATGGTGGCGCATGCCTGTAATCCCAGCACTTGGGAGGCAGAGGCAGATGGATCTCCATGAGTTCAAGGCCAGCCTGGTCTACATAGCGAGTTCCAGGACAGCTGGGGCTACAGGGAGACCCTGTCTCAAAAAGACAACAACAACAAAATGATCGTAAGAGGTTTGAGAATCACCCTGGACTACAGCCTCACTGGGTTGCTTATAGTTTTTGCTCTTTATTCCAAGATAATATATACTTTTTAAAAGCTCAACCACTTGCTTTCACATTACCACATTAAATAATAATTTAGAATCTCTGTGGCTGTATTAACATTTTTCCAGACTAATTGCCCTCAGTTGAGAATCAGCCTCTACTAGAATATTAGACCCCAGAGCCTACAATCAAAACAGAAGGCTTTATTAAACAACTATTCCTTTTTATGATAGAAATGTTAATAAACCCATGGTTTACAAATCAAACACTATACCCTGAAATGTAACCTAGAATCTTCAGACAAAAAAATATTACATACTTACTTGTACCTGACCTTCATGGTTGTTCAGTTGTCAAAGAGTTTAATATCCATATGTATAAATAAGATTTACAACATTTATCACGTGAGCTAATTTTTGGTACTCTGTTTATATTTTCAGGAAATGTTTTCCTTTCAATGAGTGTAATTCATCATTTTTTCCTTGAAGAATTGAGGCTTATCAGGTTCCTTGGTGATAGCATGTTAACATCTGTCACTGAAAATGTTAGGATGCATTGCATATACTTGGGCAGGCCTTGAGACTTTGAAACACCATGAGATTTCCATGCCTGGCTCAGCAGCCACTGGCCTGGCAGCCAGCATCAGGCTGCTAGGACTTGCTTAGATTAGTCTTAATGAGATGGAACCTCTATTCTCTTACTTTTGGGGACTATTAGATACAGTTTTACTATTATAAAACAAATCTTATGTGAAAATTTATGAAAACATATAAAGACATTTTCTATCACTGATTAAATTCGAAACCTAAATAATTTGGCCATAAAGCTAAATACATATGAACATACATTTGTGAATTTTTTATCATATATTTTTTATTCTTTGAGAATTTCATGTATATGGTATAATTCAATCAGCTACTCTTCTCCCATCCAACTCCTGCTGTACTCCCTCTTAAACAATCTCCTTCCCAATTCCAAAGCCTTTATTTGTTTTAAAAATAATCCATTGAGTCCAATTCTTCAACTTACCCTGCCTGCATGTGTGGGAGTGTGGGGTCGGCTACAGGCACATGGTCAAAGGGCCAGGAGACACATTGCTGAAGAAAGCTGACTGTCTCTCTGAGTAGCTAGCAACCGCCAATAGCTCCCCAGCTAGGATGGAGCCTCCTGCTTCCCTCCCCTCCATGCTAAAGTGCTAACTGGCTAGGCTGTTATGAGCTCATAGTGCAGTGGTCTGGTCACATCCTTAAGACACCATTTCCACTTTTTTCTTGGGCCTCTACAAGCTTGCCACCCCCTTTTACAGGATGTTCCCTGAGCTTTGTGGGAATGGCTGTGATGCAGAGGTTCCACTTAAGGTCGAGCACACCCAGACACTTATTCTCCACACTTGAACCATTTGTGAGTCTCTGTGTGAACTGCCACATATTCACAGATGTTTCTAACATTTGTTCTGTGAGTCTGTTTCCACCCTGATGTAGGGAAGTGACTCTGAGACCACTTCTCCTCTTGTTTCTAGTTATCTTTAGAGACTTCAGAATTAAAACTTACTATACACACCTTATTCTACATCTTCTCTATTTCTTCCAGGTTGGATGGGCAGAGTGAATGCATTCTGATGATAACATGTGGCTTCCCAGAACTTCTGATTTGTGTCTGGATGGCTCCTGTTAACCAGCTATCATTGTGATTTATGTTATGGTGGGGAAGTGGCAGTTATTACCTGAAAACTCAGTGATATTTATCTGCTGGTCATTTTAGACAATATTTTAACTTTATTTTTGAATGCTTGGATTAAATGGCAAGTCTCACAAACAGGAGGCTAGTGGCCACTTCCAGGGTCTTCCTTATAGTTCTACATTTTAAGTTATTTATTTATTATTTATTTAGTTATTATTTTATGTGTATGAGTGTTCTGCCTACACATATGTGTGCTCATGCATGCAATACCAGTGGAGGCCAGAAGATAGCTTGGATCACCTGGAACTGGAGTTATAGAAGGTTGTTAGCTACCATGTGGGTGGGAACTGAACTGGGGTCCTCTCAAAGAGCAGCCAGTGCTCTTAACAACTGAGTCATCTCTCTAGCCCCAGTTCTACATTATTTACAATTTGCATTTTTAGTAGGAGAATATTTTAAACTTCATAACATCTCCTCTGAAGCTGTCTCATTTGACTACATTTTCTTTGATGCATTTATAAATATCATTATTTGTAATATACAAGGAAACATAAATGCTTTCTTAGCCTTTGTCTCCAACTTATCCATCCAACCTGGGAGTGCCCTGCTTTCCTGGGGTCATAGCGAGCCTGCTGAATTCAAAGAACACTGCAGAGTCTTCAAGGTCACTTAAAGCCTCTGACTTCACTCAAAGATAGCACAATGTTTTGTTTTGTTTTGTTTAAAAAAAAAAAGGCTCAAAAAGAATTAGCCCTGAGAAAGTCCTACCCACAGGATTCTTTAATAAGTTCTTATCTGATTCAGTGAGAGCCAGAATTTTAACATTTGTATGGCTAGTCTTCCAAGGTTTGGAGACAATACCCAGTCATTTCTCAAAACCAAACCATTAATATAGTCTCTAGCATAGGCAAAAGCTCTGAGGTTTTGGAGTTTTGATTGGGCAAACATCTTAGTGATCATCTGCCAGATGGGGGATTTAGCTTCTTTGTTTTTAGCTGATCATCAAAAATTTCTCAAAGCCAGAATTTTGCCTTGTTGTGTGTGGGCTGCATGGTATGAAGTGAGCTCAGATCCTCAGAACCCAGGTGATGCATCTGTGAGCTCAGGGATCCTCTGGTGAGAAGGCAGGCCCTGCAGGTGAATTCCTGCACTCCCAGCTCTCCAGTCATGCAGCAGCAGATCACAAAAGAGAATCATCACCACAGAGGGGGCTGCCTGAGGTTGTCCTCTGACCACCACATATGCACTGTGGCCTGTGTGGCCACTTACACATAAGAGCGAGCGCATGAGTGCATGTATGCAAATGCACAGAAATCATTCATTGCCACCAAAGATTTTTAAATTTGTTGTTTTAACTATGGAAATTTGGCATCTATTGGGCACATAGAAATTCCCTGTCCTGCAAAGTACATATCTGTCAGTTATCTCAGATTTTAGATAATGACAAAAATCTCCACAATTTCTGCAGTAAGTGAGAGCTGAATATCACCAATAAGCCAATGCTTCTTTAAAACAAAAGGATTTCAGGCAGCCGTCTTAACAGTGCCTATTCAGCCTCTTGGTATCTAACAAGGCTTTGCAATGTTGAAAACTCAGTTGGCATGTGAGCTTTGGGGAAGGGACTTCAGACATGTGTCACAGCGGCAGAAAGATAACCTCTGTATTTACTGTTCACCCCCAACCTGATGACTAGAGTCAGTGTATGTAATCTAACAGTGACTTGTAAGATGTTCTCAGATGAGCCCCATCAATGTCCGGGAACCTGTTAAAATGCAAATTCTTGCAGTTCCTCCAGTGAACCAGAATCCCCAAGGTTATGGTGCACCTACCTGTGTTCCACCAAGCCCATGGGTGATAAAGATGTGTGCTGGAGTTAAAAGTCTCTAGAAAGAACAACCTCCATGGAGGAGAGCCACTGAAGTACCACACAGTCAGAATCACTTGCATGGTGGACCAGGAAGGAACACTAACTTGAGGTATAGAAAATCATCATTTCAAAGATATTTATTCATCAGGCAGAGGAAATGCTTAGGATAAACAGATAAAGACAAATAAGGGTAAATAAAGCTATATGTGAGATAGTTTATGTGGAGACAACTAATATGAATAGAATGGGAATAATTGAAAATGGTTTTTAATTGCCGAGGACACAGATTTATGATAAATTTTTCTTCTGTATTTTTTCTCATGTGTACAATTAACATGTGACCTAGGTGAAGTGAGGAGACAGGACTAGTTATAAATTTGGAAATAATCGATGTCCTTTGAAGGTTGCCAGTTCATTAGCTGACTGCTCCGTGTGATGCTCCTGCTAAGCTCCCATCTTCCGGGGAAGGGTAAGGATCCTATTGGGGTTCTGGTGCCTTTATTTAGACCAGGGAGGATTTTGCATTTCATGATGAATGTGTTATACATCCTCCCTGTATTAGTCAGGGTTCTCTAAAGAAACAGAAGCAACAGGACGAATATATAGCTATATACAAATTTATTGATTTGCTCACGTGACAGAGCTCAAGTAGTCCAACAATAGCAGTGCCACACTGGAGAGGCTGAGAATCCAGGGAACTGCTCAGTCCCCAAGGCTGGATGTCTCAGTAGTCCCAATCTGGTGCTGAAGGCCCAATAGATTCCAGGAGATCTGCCGGTCTCAGTACATGTTGGGATCTGAAGGGTTGATTATAGCAGCAAGACAAACTCACCAGTAAGAGAGAGGCAAGCTGCAGGAAAAAAGGGACCAGCTCCCTCTGCCATGGCCTTTTATACTGCCTGCCGGCAGAAGGTAATGCCCGCATTTGGGGTGGGCCATCCGGGTTGAGGTAGTCCAATCCAAAGATCCTTTTTCTCTTATTTGTTCCTTAGTCCAGTCAAGTTGACACCCAGGATTAACCATCACACTCCGTATGGAGCCGTTTACCTTTCTCATCACTGTGAACAGATGCCTGACAGAATCATCTTCAGGGAGGAGTATTTGGGTTCACAGGTCAGGGATGGCATGGTAGTGGGTGTCTTCCAGCTATCTGGGAAGACCACAAATCAGAGCATAAGAATGCTCATTCTCCACTCTCTTGAAAGCTTTTTTTTTTCTAACTGAGGGGACAGTACTGCCCACATTCAAGGCAGGTCCTCCATTGTCAGATAAGCCTCCCTGGAGATGCCCTGGAAGACATGCCCAGACATGTGTCACCCGAGAGATTCCAAGTCCACTCAAGCTGACAGTGGAAAGTGACCTCCTACTCACCTGATCACCTCTGCATTTCTCCTCTTGATTTTGAAACCTACTTTGTGGTTGATTATCTCTAGGAAACATTCAGATATCCAGTATCCATCTAGTCTCTGGATAATGTGTTCTGTCTCTGCAGACCCTGTCAGTGAGCTGCTTGCACAGTCTGTTAGTCAGTAGAGCTTTTACCACTTCAATCTCATTTCTTTAGGGTTGAATATCTAGCAACATCTTCATAAGTGAAATGGTTACAAAGGCCCTAAGATGACAGAAACATCTATGGGGCAAAGTCTCTACATCAAGCAAGGTTGCTCTAGGGAACAGGGCTTTTTGGCAAAATAGGTGCCTGTGATAATACATCTTAAGATAACTGACTTGTGTTACTTGCTTGAGCATTAATATGAGGAGTTTTTTTTTTTTTTTAATCATGTCATTAGACATTAGGGTTAGTCAATGCATATTCTAAAGAACAGCCCTTCTGGGAAGTGTTCATCTGTAAAGGCTGAGATAGTGAAGTGTTTAACCAGCCTTTTAAACGACACTAAATTTTGATAACTAACTTTGTACGCTTGGCATGTCTCATCCCAGTGAGAGAAACATGGCTGCCATGGCCTGTTTAAAATCAGGAAGCTAAGACAGAAGACTAGAGTAACTTCTAAAGTTACAAAATATGACCAAGATGGCACATTCTTGTGATGCCAGCATTGGTGAGATGGAGGCAGGAATACTGTCAGAGGACAAACATGAGGTCCATAGTGAAATTAAAGCCAGCCTGGGCTATGCAATGAAAACCTGTCCCAAAAACCTTTTTAAGATTTTATTATTTCTATTTTATGTGTATGAGTGTATTCTCTCTGTGTATGTAAGTAGACCTGTGTCATGCAATGCCCACATAGGTCAGAATAGGGCATCAGATCCCCTGGAAGTAGAGTTACAAATGGTTGTCACCTACCATGTGGGTACTGGAAAAGGAACCTGGGTCTTCTGCAAGAGCAGCCAATGCTCTTAACTGCTGAGCCATATCTCCAGCCCCTTAACTCTTATACTAAGTGTTCTTTATCACTAAATAATAGAACTTCTTGGAGCAGTCACTGTACTAAATGCCATCTTTAATCCGGAGGGAATTGTGCTGTATAGCATTTTCCAAATATATTATCATAGACTTGGTTCCCCTTCCTTGATTTCATGCTCGGCATCATCTTAGCCTAGGAGATAATGAAGAGACCTCTGGGAAGGACATGAGTACATGCAGATTTTAATTGAATTTGTAATTCAGAATTACATTGAAATGAAAGTTGTGTAGAACTTTCTTACCACAGTTCACACAAACACATTTCAAGGTGCTTCCTGTAAAGATACTGAATCTGTACGCATTTTGCCGTTTGGAACTAATGATTCCCAAGGAAGTCAATGGAGAATGCAGGAAGATAATTGAGTTAATGAATGGTTTCTGCTAAATATTTTTCAAGGTACTTTACAAACATCTGAGTGTTTTTACCTTTTTTGTTCATAGGTTATAAATAAAGTTTTAGAGAGTTTAAGATTTCAAGTGAGTGTTGTGACAAAGTTCAAGACCTGCCCCCCCCAGCACATCGCAAACCAGTTCAAGACTCTTCTTATGGCATGCCCATTAAATACCAATAATTTATAAAGTGGGCATGGTGGCATACCTGTAATCCCAGCACTTGGGAAGGAGAGGGAGACAGGAAGATCAGATGTGCAGGGTCACCCTTGAACTTGCTATTTAGTTGAGGCTACACGAGACTGCCCTAAGAATCCAGTATTTTACTGACAACATTAGTCTTTTTAAAAAGGATCTGTCAGGCTGGAGAGATGGCTTGGCAGTTAAGAGCACTGGTTGCTCTTGCAGAACACACAGGTTCTGTTCACAGCAGGCACCTGGTGGCTAACAACCTTCTGTTCTAGGGGACTCAACACCCTCTTCTGGCCTCTGTGGGGATTCCATGTCAGGGCTACATTTACATGCATGCAGGCAAAATACTCATACACATAAACCAGAAATAAATTGAAGGGATCAGTACAATTTTATTTAAGGATCATCCATAAAAAAGCATCACATCTGCCATTTTTCCTTAAAGTACTCAGAATACAAATGGTGTTGTAGGGGCAAGATCAGTAGTACATACAGTAGAGGAACAGAGTCTATTGCCTACCTACATTAAAACAGTGACACTTATAACAATAATTTTGGATATTTTTTATTTTATTTTTTCGTATATGTATGAATGTACTGTCTGCATGTAGGTTTGTGTACCCGTGTCGTGCAGATGCCGCGGAGGTCAGAAGAGGGTGTTGGATTCCCCTGGAACTGGAGTTAAAGACGGTTCTCAGCTGCCATGTGGGTGCTGGGGATCGAACCTGGGTCCTCGGCAAGAGCAGTCAGCACTCTTAACCACTAGGCCATCTCTCTAGCCCAATAATTTTAGATATTAACATATGACTCTGTTCAAAATACATTATGTTGCACTTTTCCGTTTTCAGAATGAATTAGGACTTCATGTAATTTAAGATACATCCTTATCTGGTAGGGTACCTGCTTAATAGATCTCAAAAGAGAATTCTCAGATTCCTTGTATAGGATTTTTTTTAATCTTCTGTTGCTAAACTCAGGGATTTAAAAACTGGGTATTATTTTGATCCATTTCCATAACATTTTTCTGCATTTTTGTAAAACGATGCTCTTCAATCCTAAAATTCTTATAGTTTAAAGACTTCTTATTCCTTATCTTAGGAAATATGAAAACTTGGGTTCCCTAAATAAGAGGCAATGAACGAGTCTGTTGGAAGCCAGTAGAGAGGTTCACAGAGCTGCTTTCTTCTTTGAGCTGCCTTGAATTAAATCATCATACATCAGTAGAAAGGTCATACATGTTATCACCTCCGTGAGATTTTTTTCTTTACCCTAAAATTCCTTTAGGATTATACCTGTGTGGTTAAAATGAACGCACTCTAACAAAAGAAGCAAGAGAGGCAAGGAGCTCTGTTGCCATGGCAACGGGCCCTGGTGCTGTCTTCTGGGACCCGCTCCAGGGAAGGCCCAATGAGAGATTCCTATTACCTGCCTTGCTGCTGTTCTGACACGTATTGATTTACGGGGAGTAAAAAGTAGCCTGGCTCAAATTGCAAACCTTTCCTGTGATGAAAAATGGGCTGTTGTGTAAAAACGCAGAGGAGCTCTGAATTAGTCAGGAGGAGATTAAAACCTCCATTTATCTTTGTGAAAACATCTCAGGAGCGGCCATTACTGAGCAGCCAAACATCAGAAATTCATGGTTTTGGAAATCATTCCTTCATCTAATTTGGAAACTTCTGAGAGCAGTGCTTGCATTTAAAAAATTAGACTATGGGGCAGGGGGTTGCTTGTTTCTATGAAGAGCTTCCATGGATGTAAAATCTCAGACGACCCTGACAATGCTCAGATCCTCGGAGACGGGCACAGGACGTGAGCCTTTGCAGACACAGTCCTGTTCTTGATCTTGATCATTTGCCACAAAGTGGCTTCAGCTTAGGGAAGGAATCAGGAGCATTGGAAATACATGGAAGAACTTTAATTTCAGCATTTAACCTCATTTCTTAAATCATGCCTTTGCTACCTTAATGACATTTTAATTTGTCATTTACCCCTGGTCACTGAGGCTAATAGCAGAGATGTAGCTTACATTTTGGTGAATGTCTCTCGAAGGACCTTACAAGAAAACCTTCAAATATGGAAGCATTCAAGCCAAGGTTTCTCCCAGATTATAGCCATTTTATACCACTTTTAAAGGGATGAAAAATGAAATTTTATATTTATTACAGGAATGGAAAAATAGCTAGTTAATGTAACCAGTCCTCTATTGTTGCAAATGTTGTGGCAGTTCTTCTCTTCCCTTGGACTTAAGACGTAAATTGAATGTACAGTGACTAGAGGAAGGCTCAGTACTAACATCTGCCACTTTGGGCCATTAGCAATGACTAGATCTGTCCCTGTGAACTGATAAATATTCTTTCAGCTCTGGCACACTTAGCAAGGCTCACTGTGCTTTTTAAATTTTATTATTTTTATTTTTTATGTGTATGACTTTATTGTCTATAGGTAGGTAGGTACACTCATGTTGTGAAGTACCCATGGAGGTGAGAAGAGTGGGTTGGATCCCCTGGAACTGGAGTTTCAGATGGTTGTTAGCTACCATGTGCACTTGAGTGCAGGTATCTGTGGAGGTCAGGAGAGGGTATCAGATCTCCTGAGCTCAAGATGGGTGCTGGCAACCCACCTTGGGTCCTCTGGAAGAGCAGCAAGCTCTCTTAACTGCTGAGCCATCTCTCCAGCTCCAGAAATATTTAATCTTAAGGAGAGGCTGAAAAAAACAAATTATTTCACTGAGAAAATACAATGCTGTAATTTGCACTCCCAGTTCCTGAGTTGCTCTAGTGTCCTTGCCAGGAAGAGAGAGATGTCACATATGTGAATATGTGCACGTATATGCACTGATATAACCTCATATGCACGTATGTCTGGATATTGAATTAGTTGACAGTTTAGTTCAATGTTTTGATACTTTAATCAGTTTTAAAGGAGTTCAGATAATGTAGATTTCTAATCAATAATTTTATGGGAAAATGCTCCAACACACATTTAATATTTTCTGAAAGTTAACTATATAAGCTCTGTTCTTGCATTACTCTCAGACACACATAATTCTCTTTTCTTGAACCCATCACACACACACACACACAATTCTTTGAGGCAGACAGTTCTATTGGCCTCATCTTAAAAATGTGGGAACTAATTATTATAGGGCTAATTACTTGTAAAGATCTCATACACACATGCACACACACAAACACAAACACACAACTAGTGTGTTTTTTTAAATTGAGTCTGATTTCTGAACTCACAGTCCTAACATCTGTGATTTATTCAGTTACACACTAGATTGTCCTTTAGGTATACCATTTATGATTTTGAATATTTCAGCTCGGCCTTTTAGCATCCATTCGTAACTAATTATTTGGTATGTATCTTTCTAGATTTCTCCACCTCTGCCTACCTATGTGCTTTGTAGAAAAAAAGTGGAATTTTATAGCCAGTCTTCTTTGGAGATTACAGAGACAGAAACAAAGACTGACATGCAGAGAGAGGCCTACAGACCCTTACAAAATAGTGAAACCAAAGAAGTGTTTTTTTAAAAATATGTTCAACAAATTTAACTGAATTTCTTTTCAGTTTATTGACTATGGTTGAAAACTCTACCAAAAGCAAAACTATACACTATACTGTAGATGAAAAAGATTAGGAATATTCTCAGTTTACTGCAATTGTAAGTTTGAATTTACAATTGGCTTTTGGTCTATGAAGATTATATCTTCTTTGTTTTCATATGGAAGAATTTTCTGAGGCAGAAATACAATGATAGCTTTTGTACATTTATATATTAAAATAAAAGATCTAGTTTAAACTCATTATCAAGTACAAATTAAAAAAAATATCAGAACAGCTAGTACTTCAGAAAGTAAATTGCCAAAAAGCAAATGTTTAGAAATTTGTAGACATTTTTTCTTCAGGAGTTTTAGCATTCTTACATAATAGCAGTGTTTATCTTATACTCTGAAATGACCTATAAAACGGTCACTTCCACATTATCTACTTTAACTCTATTACCACCCTTTGAGAAATGTCAGTATGATCATTAATTTGCATATTGTACTGCATGGACCTGCAACTAATAGGGACTTACTTAGTACCTTCCTGAGGTCATCTAGCCAGGAAGCCGATGATCCAGTTTGAATCATATTATAAAATTCTGAAACCCAGTTTCATGTGTTTTAAGTCCACACAATAAAGTTTCTCTTTGACAGTTTTCTCAAACTAAGTATAAATGTAAATATGTTTAAAATTTATCAGATATTTGCCTTAAACAACAACCTAGACATTATACAGGAATGTGAAATCACAAAGTTAATATTTCCCTTTGTTTCTCAGTCGTCTGAACAAGAATAGTTTTGGTTGATATGTTCTGTACTTGTCTAAATGCGGATGATTTTTGCAGAAGGGAGAGGAATGAATCATTTATACAGAATTTGCTACATTCTTATAAATTATTGATGAGACTTGTCCCAGGGAGAGTAAACCTGTGAAATATGTCTTTATAAATCCTATGGAGTTCTCCCATGGGCTCATGCTGCATAAACAGAAAGCAGCCAGACTCATTAAGAAACACACTTTGTGCTGGGCCAGTGGAGCTTGTGTTGAAGACGACTCAGCTGTGTGATACGAGTACCGCCATGACACTGCTCCAGTAAGGAGACTCATTCTTCTAGTGTTGTGTCTCCTATGCAGTTAGTGAGTTGTTTCTGTATGACTCGGCTAATTTGGACCTTGCTTTTCTTCTCACTCTCATACTTGAACTTTTGAATTTCAGCTCTTTAGTAAAGATGTGTAATCTTGTGGTGAACACAGCAGGTTCCTTCTTTCCCTGAATCACCAAGCCTCCCTCACACCACAGCTTACTAGAGTGTTGTGTTTCAACACTGTTAGCATTAGCTTTACTAACTGATGCTTTTAAACTCTTCCAGTAATTAATACATGATCAATATTTATTCAAAGCTTGGTTGTAGGTTGTCTCACAATGTATCTTCTGCTTCCTGCCACCTTGCTAGAGGAGTTAGAGGCACAATGGGAAGGTGAAGTGTTCTTCAAGTAGATGATGCAGAGGAGGAAGCTCTAAGAGTCTGAAATGAATATTGCTGAATTACTTTTCTTGTTGCTGTGACAGAATACCTGACAAAACAGTGAAGAAGGAGGGATCTATTTTGGCTGATAGCTTGAGTGTGTAGTCCATCATGTTAGGGAGGCATGGAGGCAAAAATTTCCCTGAGAAATGGTGGCAGGACGAAGCAGTACCTGACACTGTGTGTGGAGATGGAATGCAGACAGGCGTGAACACTGGTCTTCCTCTGGCTCTTTCCTTTCTCTCTTTTATTCAGTCCTTCCAATGATGGAATGATGCTGCCCACATTCAGTGCATCCACATCCAGTGCATCCTCCCTTCATCATTCAGCCTCTCTGGAAACACACTCACAGATGTACTTACTTTAAAGTCAGGTTGACAACTAATATTAACTATCACAATTGATCTTAAGATGTGTCACTTGATTTTCTTAGCATTAAATTCCTGAAATTACCAAAACAAACAAAAATGTGTGAGTAATATTTGCCTTTTCCCCCTAGAAAGCCCTAGAGAGAAACCACTGCATTAAAGCTTCATTGCACAAGTGTACCTCCTTCCTGTTCTGTCTGCTGTGCACCTTAGCTTTCCCTTCCACATTGGCTCATAACCCCTGCCCCCAACATCACTAACCATTATGAACTCTTCAGAAATACCTTTGTGTATTTAGGACAGTTTGTGTTAGAAAAAACATCCAGGGAACTATGAATTCCATGAAAAATTACTAGTATTCGAGACACCACGAGGGCTTCTTGTTTTCAAGCCAATTTATCCAATGTTTCCTTTTCTTTCCTAGCAGCTGACTTCTGGGCTAATGATTTCTGTCTCTTTCTCTAATGTTTTCATTCACCATATTTTCCTGAAACCTGGTCTCATGGAAAGTGGAGGGCAGAGATGACTGCATAGTCTTTCTTACAGCTCATTCAAAAGGAGACAGATGAAGGATGAGCTTTCAGATTTTCTTGGGACCTTTGCATTGGGCATAAGGTCTCCAGAGTCCCAAACTAGAGCAGTAACACACACAAAGATCTTCATATTAACTTGTCTGTGTCTATTAACTCCAGAGTCAGACAATGTTACACAGTCCAGAACTCATTTTTGCTACTTACCATCCCTTACAGTTCTGGATTATTAGGGGAAAGGTGGCCACTCTTGTGGCATATGTTTTCCATAGTGTCACTCTGCCCACCCACCTGGAGGACTATGGTTAAGCTAGGTCTTAGCCTTGCAGGGAGAGCTGCTATGGGCCACTGTGCCCATGCACAAGTTCTTCTCACACAGATGTTCACAGAATGCCTGTGTGGCCCTGCACTTGAGGCACAGCTTGCACCTACCTTGACTGGGATGTTGCTAGCAGGAGCTGTGCTTTCAGCTTGTGTATTTTCTCAATATCCTGTAACAACAGCAGAATAATTCTCCAAGGAGTGCTCCAGAGGAACCTGAATTTTAACATTCATCTTCAGAGCAAAGATAGAAAAAGTTTTGTCAGAGTCTCATGTCCATCACCCATAAATTTGTCACCTTATTTGCCTCTTTCAACTATGAAATACTCTAAGAATAAAAAGTTGGCTTTGGCAAGTAATCAATCAATAGCATGACAACCATGATTGCATCCAATCACAGGAAAGGAAACACTTATTCCTCAAAGATTGCCTCCTCTAATTTCTTACCTAGGCAGAGACTCTGGGACACAAGCTTCAACTCTTGCCCAAAGCTTTTCTCCATTTGACCTTACAGATGGAACAGATGTCTCCTTGTAACTACTATGACCTTGGAATGCCTTGGAAATACACCTTTAATGAAAGCTGAAGGAAGTGCCAGGGAGAGAAGAGTGCTCATGTTTCACACAACTGGAAATCACTAAAATGGTGGGACTCAAGTGAGCAGGAGGCTGGCATGATGGAGCCAGGGTGCCCCAGGGAAGTTAGAGCAAGATGGCAGGACAGTTCCCCAGAGCAGAGGTTTCCTTCCCTTCACAGCTTCCCCTAGATTTTATTAGACATCCTTGTGTTACTTGTGGAACTGAGATCAGGCTTGATATCTTTCTCCCTGGGAAAATAATTTCCTTTACTTGCATCTTTTGTTTCGGAACAGGAGACCAAAGGACTCTAGGAAAGTGATCATTTTAACATTGTTTCAAAAAAGCCAACATGGTATACAGTGTATCATTCTCAGACCATGTATACCTTGCTTATCAGTCATTGCATATCACAATGTGACAAAACTTCCCACCACAACAGGATTTAAAGAGACAGAGAAACAGTCATTCTTCTGTACCTAAAATCTTTAATCTTGTCAGGAAAGATCAGTTTGCATTTTCAGATGATGTCCTGGGCCATCTGCAGAATGGAGATCCTTTTATGAACATTGTATCTTCTTGTCTCAGTAGGGTCTGCATGGTTGTGACTATGTCTCCACAGCCAAAGCAAAGCAGATTCTGAAGGTAATTACCTAGATAATTAGGGGAACCTCTCCCCTGTGGGTTCATTGTAGTGCCTTGACCGCCAATCAAAGAAGGGCAGTTGGGTATCCAAGATGCATAGTCACTTTTTTTCTTCAGTGAGGTATAAAAGATGTTTTCGCCTTGTTTTTCCATAATATTTGTAAAATTTCTAGAGTTTTATTGTAGGAATGTAGACCATTTCAGTGGCCCTGCTGATGCATTATGGGACATGTGAGTTAATTGGCAACTATTTGAGGAAGCTGCCCAAATCATGCTACCTTAAAGAGCATGAACCCAGTCTGCAGAGCCCCTTTGACCATGACAGGTTTGACCCCTTGATCCCATACTTTTTAAAGGTGACTGGACCACTGGGGCTGGCTTATCTTGTTTCCCTTTTCAGGTATTGTTTAGTTAAAGAGAATGTTGTCTGACATACATTCTTTGTTTAAACAGTATGAATACATGTGTTTTTTTAACTATTTAAATGGCTGTACTCCTCAATGCTTGATGCCTTTAAAAAGGTGTGTGTAAAAAAAAAGGCGTGTGTGTGTGTGTGCCTGTCTATGTATGTGTATGTCTATCTTTTAAAGGGGTGTGTGTACTGGACTAAAAAGATAAGAATGCTATGTGAAAATTTTAGTTAGGACTCTGTATTTTAGGGAGAGCCTTTAATGAAAACCTTTGAAATTAGTCAGATCTTACTAGCAAGAGAGTAAGTGTTGATGGAGTTGGCACAGACTCTGGACAGTTCACATCCCCTAGGTGAGGCTAAGGAGATGGCTCTGACTTCCGGGCAGCTCATATCGTCTGGGGGGTAGAGAGGCTAAGAGACACACTGACTTCTTTGTTCTTCTACACCATTATTTTTCCCAGGGAAGATGAGTAGAAGAAAGGGCACCCCAACATGTTTCAGGGGCATGTTCTCATCCAGATTCCTTTTATTTCAGTCTTTCTAAACCGAGTCACAGGACAGTAATCCCAGCAATGTTTTTATGGACCTTAAATGCATAAAACCAGAAGGAAGACTTGCTCTTTGTTTTACCCAGAAGCTCTTGATACCCAAACAACATTAGATTAATGAGAGGATTAATCAGAGAGGTCTTCAGTGAGTCAGGCCCCTTTCTGGGTCAGCTGTCCCTCTGGCCTTGAACTTAGGAAGCTGTGGAGAGGGTCATGGGCTTCCTACACAGCAAACAGCGAACATGGCATGCAAGGATGCAATAAAGTCTGAAGAAGGCTGCATGCACATTCCTGTCCACATGACCCTTGAGGCTGAAGTCTGCTTCTTCCCCTGTTTCTGGGAGGAAGCTGAGCAATCTGGCTATCCTCACTTTAGTGGACAGCTGGCCCAGTTATCTCCTTTTGTGTGTCTGCTCATCACGACTCCACAGTTTCCTGTTTGCCAGGCTTCATGTTGAACCCTTTCCACAGACTGGACTCCAGTCTAGTTGTCCTGCTCCTTACATCCCACGCTGTCCCTTGGGGTCCCACCCTCCTGCGTGGAATTTTCTGAACTTACTCCACCTTTCAGGGCTGGACTAACAATTGTCCAGCGAGCAGATGGGGAATGAAATGGCATTGTCTCTGAATTCTGTGCTGCCCAGACATTCTGAGCTAAACACATCAGCATTCCATTCTCGTTTTATGTGATTTCTTGCTTTCTTATCTCTATTTACTGTGCTTCAAGACAGTCTTCAGGAAGCCCAGCACTTCCTCCAGTCACTGAGCTGCTTCCTTGGCTTATCTTCATCATGTGCTGGCTTTCTTTAAATGAAGGGCTTGATGCCAAGATATTTTTAAATTTCATAACAAGATGTCTTTTGATTAAAAAATCAAAAATTTTAATCAAATGCTTTGGCTGCAAAACACTTTGATGTTTATCTAAGAGAGCCACAGCTGAATGCACATGAAGTGGCATTTGGAACGGTGACTACGAATGGCTGCTTTCTTAAAGGGGAGAGCAGCTTAGTATCAAATTTAAACTTTTAAGCTTGAGCTGTGCGTTCATTAATCTTTCATGAGATGCATTTCAGGTTGGATTTTAGGTGATAGTTCCTGAAGGGTTTTTTTTTGTTGTTGTTGTTACTTTTGAGACAGAGTCTCCCTGTAGCCCCAGCTGGCCTAGAACTTGATTTGTAGACTAGGCTGGCCTTGAACTCAACAGATACCCACCTGCCTCTGCCTCCTGAGTGCTGGGATTAAAGGCATGCACCACCATACCAGGTATTCCTGAAGTTTTTAATCATGAGATGTGTCTGTTAGTCTTTAAGGACCAAGAAAGGTCATTGGGAAAAGTAAACCCCAGATTGAGAATCAAGAAAAAACAAACAAAAGCCAGATGTTAGTCAAGGAGTAGAAAATGTTTGCATCAGAGTTAGAAACACCATGCGCAAAGAGCAGTTAGCCCCAGAGGGGACAGTATAAGGAATACACACAATAATCAGACATGAGAGATGCTAGCAATGCTCCCTTGGGCACAGAGCATAGAGAGGAGGGGCGGCTGCTGTGAGGGGGAGTTGAGTGACCAGCCAAGCATGCAGGACCAACCCACAAGCATCTCTCCACCAGAACATCCACTTTATCTTCAAGCCATAGGAGATTTTAAAGAGCTTTCTAAAGGAGGAGAAACCTGAATAGATGGCACTGTACGTCAGCCAGGTTGTAGCACAGAGGATGAACAAGAGGTATGGCAATTGGAAGCATGCTGCTGTTCAGCCATATTGGGTTGGGAAGTAGGTGGGTCAGAACTGAAGCAGTCCACCTGGAGCTCTGGGTAAAAGGGGTCAACGAGATGGCTTGATGCCACGACTGACACCTGAGCCGGGTGTCTAGGACCACAAGTGGGAGGAGAGGACCACCTCCTCTGGTCCTCTGACCTCCACACACACACCATGGCACGTGTGCACCCCCTCCACCCCATACACACACACGCACACACACACACACACACACATGCACACACACACACACACACACACCAAAAAAGTTAAAATAATTTCCAGATACAAGTATCACAGCCTCCAGGGGGTGGCTTTCACCCGAACGTGTCGACTGAACATAAAATCTTGTTGCCCTTCAACAACAACCTGTTCATGCTGGCTTCTGCTTCCACACCCATCTGACTAGCTTGGTGTAATTGGCCAGGTTCCAGTAGGTGGTGATTTCTAGTTGTTTAAAAGGTGTTGCTTTGGTGAGAATTTTACACAGAATAAAATTGCTGGCTACCACAGAAACTGAAAACAGAATGACAGGAAATGGTATTTTTATATTTTATAATAGGTTTTTTTTTTTAAACCTCTGGGTAATATCAGTTGACAAGATTCAAATAAATTAACAGAAAGGCACTGAGTGGTGCTTCTATCAACAAGTTTTCAGAAATTTCCCACTCTGCGTTCCTGTTCTCCAGATGTTCTCCAGACACTGAGTTCCTGTTCTCCCACTGATTTAGCACAGATTTTGCTTAGTACAGCAAGGCCATAAAAATGCATTCTCTGCTCCCACCAAGCCCAGCAGTGAGAACGAATGCCATTTGTATTAAAATTGTATCTTGGGCCAAAATTCCTCTCTGGAGTATTCTTTGGCGATTTACAAATTTTTCTATATGAGTTCATTGCACACTTGCCCAGAATGCAGTGGCTCCAGGTCTGTGGCTGAGTTGAGAGCTTTGGGTGCAAGTTAATATATTTTTCGCTAAGTCTTAAGGTTGTCTGTAAGTTGCAGATATTCTGCACCAACTGTTCATCTGACATGGGTGTGGGGGACAGAGTAGTGAATGATACATGCTTTCATATCCTGGGAGTGAGGGGTTAGGGGACAGTCAACAGTCACATACAGAAAGCCCAGATATATTGATTTAAAATTCTGAGAAAATATGTGTTCTGTCTCAACTACTTAATTCTTTTGTTTTAGCTCTAATAGGTAATATATAATAGTAATACTTTATTTATATAAGTGTGTGTGGGCCAGATTTGTCCTCTGGGCTGTTTTTTTTTTTTTTAATTCCTTCTTTATGTAGAGTATCGAATATACTTATTTTAATGTTAATACGAAAGAAAGAAAAGAAGAGCTGGCTGAGGTGCTCTCATTGGGGTCTGGAGGTCTCTTCCTCCCAGGAGGAACAAACTTTTGTTAATATTGTTCTCTTATTTTTCTTCTGTAATGCAGGGAAAGTTAAAGTTCAGTTATAGTTTTATTTACAACTCTTTAGAACCATGGCATGCTGAATGTGCACAGACTAGGAAATTACACTGTGATCATTTCAGAAAATAGTTTGCATGTAGCCAGAGCCTCCCCAAGCCACACTACTTCTGTGTGTCTCTCGGCGGTACTTACCAAATGGTGGCACTCAACACTGAGGACTTGGACAGTGTTTGCTCCTGTTCTGTCCCTGCCGCCTCAGTGGTATTCTCCTGCCCCTGGCACCTGACCTCTGGCTAGTCATGCCACGAGGAACATGAAAGTTCAAAGAAGTGGCCTGGGGTGTGGCCACTGCCTTTCACAGTATATCAGAAACATTAACTGCAGAAAAGGGGGCCACCTTCCTGAATCTTGGCCGTCTCCCTGATGATACAGGTGGTTGAATTGTGTCCTGTGCAGTTTAAGTGCTGGGCCAAGGACAAAGCAGAGGGTGTTACATGGTTAAACATGCAGAATAACCCATCAGGTCCACAAATGCTTCTGGCATCATATTGTCTATATAAGGAACCCAGGAGAAGCCATGGCTATAGACCCACAGGATAGGAAGAGACTCAAGAGGAACACAAAAGAGGTGAGACCAAAATAAAAGGCCCTGTCTAATCTGAACAACAGATTTGTTAATCTGAACAACAGATTTGTTAATCTGAACAACAGATTTGCTGAGCATCTTTAACAAATTGGGTATGTTTTAGGCACATGTGAATTCCGAACGGTGAAAATGACTTGAATTAGACTCACCTGGAAACCTCAGGTGCAAATTCACCATTGCCTTGAGAAATACATGAGGTTCAAATGTGGAAGATAAATTTTAATGGATAGTTAGAAAGGGGTTGTGTAGGAAGAACTCTGGAAAATGGGGGGAAGACTCAAGGGGAATTTGAATAGTGGAGGCCAGTTTGGTGGAGATGGCTTAGAACATGGTATCAAAGGCAAGGTGATTTAGAAAGAAAACATGCTTCTGTTTACTCATGATTTGGAGAGTACTCTGTTAACAGCACACAGTGGGGACTGTCCTCCAGCATTAGTTTGGAGAGACAGACCACAGTGACAATGACATAATGGAGACAAGTGGGGAGAAGTGCCGACTGCCTTCATGTCAAGGCCATTGAGGACATTTTGTCCTGAGGTTTCAGACAGTACTTGGAGATCCTGAGCAGTGGCGGATAGGATGGAAGTTAAGACAAATATCAGACAGAAGTGTGTATATAAAATCCTACTTTAGTGATTGGCAAGATGTGGCTGACAAGAGAAGGCACTCACCACTAAACCTGCCAAGCTGAGTTCAATCCCTGGGATCCACATGGTGGAGGGAGAGACCCAACTCCCCAAAGTTGTCCTCTGACCAGAAACACATGCCCTGTCCCATGTACACACACACACACACACACACACACACACACACGCACACACACAAAGTAGGTAAATTAAAAATATAATTTTAAAATGTTTTTTAAATTATAGTTTAGAGTTCAGAGCAGAAGGAAGCTGAAGGGCCTGCTTCCAATTAGGAAATCATCCCAGCTCTTCCTGTGACATGACTATTAGCCAAATCTTAGCCAAGAGATTGAAAGAGGCTACAAAGTGTGTGCATGTGTGCCTGCAGGCCAGGGTCAGCCGTGGGTGTCCGTCCTCAGGAGGCTGCCCCCTATTGGTTTGCTTCGGAACTTGCTGGCCAGCCAGCTCCCAGGGACCCATCCGCAGTGCTGCATGTACCGGTGGGAAGACTCCTGGCTTTGCATGTGAGTTCTGGGGAATGAACTCAGGTCCATATACTTGGGTTCTGAGCACATCATCCATGGAGCTGTCTCCCCCGCCCCTGAAAACCCAAAATCACAAGTGCTCTGAAATTTAAAAGCCTTTTAGCACCAGATTTTGAAGTTTTTCACATTTTGGCATTAGAGATGTTAAAATCTATGCAAAGTAAGTAAATAAATAAATAAATCCTCTGAAATCTGAAGCATTTTTGATCCCAAAGATTCCATGGGCTGTCCCACCTGTGTAGTATTTCATAGGTAGAAGTGATTACATAATGCTACACCTGAAGACAGAGCAGAAAGTGGAATCTCTTGAAAAAGATGACTCCTACATAAAAAGTTTAGTTAGGAGATTCTTGGTGATGGTGAGATTTCTTAGTGGATAAAAGCAACTTCTGATTATGCCTAGAAGCCTGAGTTTGATCCCTGGAACCCACAGTAAAGGGGAGAACTTATTTCTGAAAGTTTTCTTCAGACTGCTTCAGGTATATGTGCCATGTAATGCATACATGTGCACACACACACATACACAGGGCTTTTTTAAAAAGGAGTTTCTGAAATCATGTGTTTCAGTTTGCTGCTTGACCCTGATAAAGTTCTTTGATTTCTCTGTGGCTTGTCTGTAGGGTGCTTGTAGAATCTATTTTTAGAGGCCACTGTAACTCACCTAGCTGTCACTCTATGAACTCCTTTCTAGTCCTCGGGACTTGAGTTGTGGTGAGACAGAGCCCCGGCCTGTAACAGGTAATCTTTCTTATGGAAAGGGATTCACTTCCAAGTAAGCAAACACAGCAGCTAACTTAAAGTTCTGATGAGTTAGAAGGGAACATTTGATGTGCTGTGGGGAGGTGGGCTGAGGAGTGATCAAGTTCCACCAGGTGACCTTTCCTGTCAGAGAAGTGCAAAGTGCTGGATCCCTATGCGCTGTAGCTGTAGGGGCCTGTTTGGATACCTGCAGGAAGCAGTTCAGGTGTGACAAGAACAACAAAGCCTGGGATGAGATCACCAGAGGAAGGGGACCAGTAGTTTCTTTGCTCATTTTGAGCAGTTCTGGAAAGTGGGGCCCTGAAGCTGCGTGCCTGTGTTGATCTAGTCCCTCCGTGTGTAGGAATCCTGGTGGAAGAAGGGACAGTGCCCTCTAGTGGCCTCCCAGGCTCGTTCACACCCATTCGTGGGCTTTGGCCCATCTTTGCTCAGTATCAGAAGGATGGTAAAAGTCTGTTCCTGCATATTTGTTTTGTGGAATGCATTCATATTTCTTAATGGAAAAAAAGAAATTCTGGAAGTCAGCTTTGGCTGAAAAGGCAAAATCTATTTTTGTAAACGAGCAGGGTGGATGCAGGGACAAGGACTGGTCTGTTGAAGGGATGGCTTGCAAGCTGCCCTCTGTTTATTCTTACAGAAGCTGGAGGAAAACAATGGTTCTATTAAGTGTTATCTTTTTTCACTTCACTGTTTTTCCTTTGGGGAAAAATGCCCCTAGGATCAGAGAATAATTTTATTCTGTGGTATGGGCTGAAATTCTTTCTCCTCACCCACAAGAACATTCTGGAATAGAGTCCTGGAATGCATTTGGTCCTGCACCCTGACCCTCTCCTTCATTCAGGGCCATTCCTCTAGTGGAGAAGGAGATGGGAGAGCAGAGAACAGGGTGAGGATTTGGGACCTGCAGAGCCCTCTGAGTGCAGCTAGAAGGGGCTTTCTCCTACTTGGCACACTGCTAGCTCTGAGGAAAGAGTTCCTCTTTCTGGTTCGAGTCTCTCCTTTGCCCATTGCTGAGCACCCGATGACATCATTGTTTGTATGGCTGTTGTTACTGTTATTTTATTTGCCACTTCTCCAACGAGCCGCCCACCTCTCTTGGGCCTTCGTTAGATTTTTTGTGTTGTGGACTGCTCCTTGGGACACCTCACCACTGTCATTTAAAGCATTCACCAGGTTGCATTAATCTATGCTATCACTTCTTCTGTCACTGTTACAAACCTTGCAGTACAGCATTCATCGGACCTGCCACATTCTTGCCACTGGCTCACCTGCGCAGAGCTGTTTCTTACTCATTTATTAAATGCGTTGAGCTAAAGTAAACAGATACTGACTTTCTGTAATATAGAACTCTTGAATGCTTTGGAACTCTGAAGATGAAGAGGGAGAAAAGTCGTTTCATTGACTATCATTGGAACTGACTGAAATAAATAATGAAGGAGATTTGACATAGAGAAGCGAGAGTTTATTTCTTCATCCTAGAGGTCTGCTGGAAACACAGCTTCCAGGGGGACTGTGTCCCCTTAGCACCCTGCAGAGGTACTGGATCTCTTGGTTTCTCCCTCTGTGAGTGTTCCATGGGAGTGTTGGGTCTCCGACACACATGGTCCAAGATGGTTAGAAAGAACTTGGAGAGTGAGGAGCACAAGTGACTTTGAAAGAAAGCGTTGGAACTGCCACTTAATTTTCTCATTATGACTCATTAACTGCAGGTTAAACCTGTGGGCAGATCTAGGAGATGGGAAAAAAAGTAGAAAGTGGTTTTGCTCTGGGAAGGTGAACGTTCTGCACTGGAGGAAGAAAAGAGATGCTAGGCAGTTTCTTACCCAGAGGCCACAGAGCTCATCATGTGATTGGATCTCTGGAGTGATCACAGAGCAGGTCACCAAGCATTATTTGAACCCTGGAGTTAAGGCATTGAATTTATGATTAGTCATAAATTAATAGACCAAGAGTTACTAATATTTGAAAAAATATTTTATTAGTAGTATTTTGTTTTTGTTTTCACTGTGTTGAGGGATTCACAGAGGAGCCTTACAAATAAATGAATCTAATAAGGAATAGCATATGACTGTGGTAAAATGTACTGGATGAATTACATGGACCTTCATCTAATTTGGACTCAAGTCTCAATTCAACCAAGTACTTAAGCAGTATAATATTAATAAAAGGGCAAGGTATGGTCCACAAAAATTAGTCACAGCAGCTTCTGTTTATTTAGTAGCTGACGAATTTGAAGCATTGTGAACTAGGACATTTGGCCTTACAATTTCTCCTTCAAACTAGACAGATTTACACATAAGAACCTAAGAAATGAACAGATCCATCCGGAGAAAGAAGTCTGTAAATGGCAGGGTCAAGACTGAGCCATGTTCATTCAAGTTAAGTCCCTGATCTTCCTCCTGACCTGTGGGACCTGCCAGAGCCTGGGGAGGGAGTGTGGAGGCTAAGAGAGGCATAGCCCCCCCCCCCCGCCCCTGCCCCGTGCTGATTTTGTGAGTATCTCCTGTGGTGTTTACACAGATACTTAGTGCTCGCCACTGTAGTTTCTAGAAAAATTGCACAGGGAGCCCTCTTTAACAAAAGCAGGAGGCCTTGTGCTGTCGTTTGAGAACTAAAGGATGGCTCCCCTCACTAAACACTCTGGTCTACACTGTGGTGTCACTAAGCAACCAAGAGCAGCTTGCTTTGAATTCTGAGCTATTCACAGAGGCAGAGGATCTCCTCCAGACCCTTCAGAACTGGGCCTTGTGGAGGGCTAGATTAAATGACAAGCAAGGACTCCACAGCCCCTTTCGCAGAGTATTTCCTGGCATGGGTCCCTGCACTGTAGTTGCAGGAGGTCACATGGGTGCAGCTGCCACTTGGCCTGATTCAGAATTTCTCATTCACAGCTTTAATTAAAATTTCTATCAAGGGCTAGCTATCATTTCTCTTTTGTAATTTTTCTCTTGGAGAGAAAAGCTTGGTACTCATTCCTGATTGCATGGTTACAGTGCTTTCTTTCCCTAGGAAGACTTTGGTGACCCTTTTAATGGCCCATACACTCGCATAAGGAGCCTTCATTAAAGAATAAACCATAATTTTCCATCTGAGCTTTGAGCTAAAGATACAGGAGCAATAAACAGTTTTATTTTAGCTCAATGTAATATATCATCAAATCTCAAAACAAAATTTCAGTAGCAATCATTTTTAGAATAGTATAAAAAATTAATTCTCCCCTGGAGGAATGCAGAGTTCTTGATCATGTGCTCGGTGCTCAGAGAACTAGGGACCAGGGGTTAGAAAGTGCAGTGGAGCCTGGACTTGGCCAAAGGTGAGGGTGACAGTGCTCATGAAACACCACCCACGTTGGGCACCAATATGACCCTGTCTGCGGGTCATGTAACATCAGGTACCCGAGAAGGACCCCAAAACCTGTGGAGATGAGCGAGAGAAAAGAACGAGACTTTGCATTGGAGGTTGTCAAAGTCTGATTTATTGAATTATGACAGCAGTATATATTTGGCAAAAGGCGGGAAGAATCAGGAAATGGGGAGGGGGTGGGTGAAACAGGGTCTGGCGTCAGAGGAGGGTCTGTTCTTGCAAGATCACTGAGTTGAGACATCAGGCTGGAGTATCTGGTGACTTTTACTGCATGTTCGCACCCAGCTCTTGAGAAAGGCTGGTGACTTTTACTACACGTCCGCACCCAGCTTTTGGAAAAAGGCTCGAGGTGACAATTCACAGAGTCAACTTCCTTGTAAGTAAGCTCAGCGTAAGCAAGCTAAAGCCTGCAGCTCCTTACACCAGATGAGGCTAGATAACAGTTGGCTCTTGGTGCTAACCAGTTGATACCCTGTGCAGAGTGTATCCTTTTTGACTTACTAAATAGGACTAATTTATTTCTTAAATTTTGGCAAAATTCTTCTAACATGATACTGAAAAGAGTGCAGATGTTAGACTACAGTGTGGCCCTGGGAACTGTTGTTGTTTGCTTTGTTCTGGTTTTGTTTGTTGAGACAGTTTTAGTACCAGGCTGGCTGTGAACTCACATAGATCTGCCTGCCTTCCCTTTGGAATGCTGTAATTAAAGGCACTCACCACCGTGCCTGGCCTGATACTGTTTTCTCTTTTTTTTTTTTTTAAATTTTATTTATTTTTTTATGTGTATGAGTGTACTGTCTGCATGTAGGTTGGTGCACCCATGTCATGCAATGCCGCAGAGGTCAGAAGAGGACATCGGATTCCCCTAGAACTGGAGTTAAAGACGGTTCTCAGCCACCATGTGGGTGCTGGGGATCGAACCTGGGTCCTCTGCAAGAGCGGTCAGCACTCTTAACAGCTAGGCCATCTCCCCAGCCCCCTGATACTGTTTTCTCAATATGAATAAGTTACACACCAGCTGTGAGAAGGAACCACTCATTTAAATGGGATTCATAATATCTAGGACACGTTAATTGTGAAAACCAGAGGAGAGAATAGCCTATAATCATACCCAGGAGCTTCTTATAAAGGACAGTCATTGTCACCACCACCACCACCATCCTCACCATCATCACCACCACCACCACCACCACCACAATCACCATAATCATCACCATCACCACCATTATAACAATCACCACCACCACCATCTTCACCACTACCATCACCACCATCACTAATATCATCATCATCATCATCATCATCATCATCATCAATCAACACAATCACCACCACCACTAACATCACCACCATCATCATCTCATCACTATCAGCATGAGCATCGTTATTATCACCATCATCCTTCAAAACCCAGTGTTTAAAATACAGTAAAAGGATTCCTTTGTTCCCAGCCTTTTGGTGGCCACTGTGAGTGCTCACCAGAGTGAAGACCCAGGTGATCTGGAGTTCTGGAGTTCTTGTCTATTCAAAAGCTAACTTGGAGGCATCTTTCATGTAAGGGGTCCTGACTGTCATCTGCAAGGGAGCTCTGAACAATGCCTGATGTACTTTCACCTCCAGTCACTCTCTTCTGCTGGGCCATCACTGTCCTGTCTGGCAGGCCACTGATCTGGGACTCCAGTTTCCATATCTATGAAGTAAACATGGATGTAGCATCTTTCCAGTTCATTGGCATGAAGAGCTGATTGTTATCAGAGACACTGCTCACACTGCATCATCTGATCAGCCCTCACACTCCAAGTGTGCCGGGATCCTCACCATCATGGCTACCTCCGTGATGTGCTGTTTCTCTATCTCTCCATCAGTTCATCTCAAATGTCTCCATCCTAAAATGTGTTCCCACAAGCGGTCCAGAGCCTCTGTGTGTCTTGTCTTCTCCCATGTGAGGACTTCCAACCTCATGCCTGCTCTTCCTGATTTTTCTGAACATGCCTTCAACTCTAACTGTACAGACCAGGGTGACAGTTTAGACTCATGTGCTGACTCTAAAGAGGCCAACATGAGGCTGACATGGAAAATGCTGTAGCCAGCAACAGCATTCTCCTGAACAGTAGACAAATAGGAAAATAAGAATAGAAAACTCCAGTTTCCTCCACCACGCTCCAAGCCCTGCATCTCTACTGAGTCTAAATGCCAAGGGCTTGAGCCGGGGAAGGTTTTGTTTTTTTCATCCAAGCAGGGCTGACTTTGGAGATCACCTCATTAAAGAAGGAAAAGAGAGAGAAACAAAAACAAATAAGAAAAGCAAAATCAGAACAAAAGCATCCACAGCACACACAAAATACACCCTTCCAGTGAGTACAGAGAATGGAGACCACGTGTGTACAGCTGGGGGTGCGCCTCCCATTCCACTCATCCTGTGTGAGGGAGCTTGGTCCTCCCCGACACTCCTACACACTCTCTGACTCACTCTGATGCATGACCTCTTTGGAAAATGCTTTCTCTTACTCCTGACACATTCTTATTCTACCAGAGCTGTGCTCAGCCAGGAAGTGCCAGATGGTACTGAATCACCAGCTGTTTAATATTCAAGAATGAGGTGATCCAACACACAGCAAAGGACGTGTTGATTTAAGGACTTTGTTGGTGTCTGGAGAGTGTGGGATGCCAGGCCACCTCCACAGCTGCGTCATGACAGTTGTATGAATTGCAGTCCTTGCTGCATGTGCCTCCACCTCGGCTTTGCGATCCCATATTCAGAGCTTGGGTGTTTGGCTGTGAGCCTCTGTTGTTCAAAATCCCAGATTTTGGTGGTGTTTGGAATGTCTCCATTCCCCTCTTGAGGGTGACAGAGTCTGCAGAAAGAAGAGCAGCCAAGAAACTACAAAGGGTCGATCTTACTTTTGTTGGGGGAAGTGGCTTGAAACTTGAAGGTGTTATCCTGTTGCCTACTTGGGAATTTCTTTCAAAATAGCTGAGCATGGTGGACACTTCTCAGTGAGTCTGAAACAAGGAACATAATCATAACACCACACTTCCATAAATCCTTAGAAAGGGGTTAGTTTCCCATGGGGAAAGTGGGTTAAAAATCAAAGCAAACCAAAACTAAATCTCACAAACTTGTATTTCTGCCTTTCCAAAGACAGATCATCTTTGTGAGACAGCTAGCCCCCAAAAGCTTAAAATAGTCCTTATTATGTCTTAGTTGCATTAAACAACTGCAGTGTTAGCCCAGCATTAATTTCTGAAAGCAGACTTCCGTTAATATCATTTGACTTAAACATTATACAAAGGATCTTCACCCTATTTCTAATAAGGCCTCTAGAAATCCTGTGGGGTATGCCATAAAAACTACCTCTTGGAGTTGTTTAAGTGAGAGGTATCCCAGACTGTTCTGAGGCATTCTGATTTGTATCAGAATGGTTCTGAATCTCCCCTTATATTTATTGAGCAGCACATCCTTCGGAGTACAGGAAAGAGGCAAGGAACTTCTTCCAAGAATCTATAATGGGAGTTGACAAGGGAAGGCATTATTTTACTGACCTGGGACAGCGTCAAAGTTGCAAACAGACATCACCAGCCTAAGCCCACATTGCTCTGAACACTTGTATAGAATGCATTGTTTCCAACTTTATCACTGCTTTTAGAGGAGCTTTAGGTCTAATCGATTTTGTATTCCTGTGTGTGAACTGTTTCTTCATCAGTATGAAATGGGATTGTTTCTTCAGCTCTCTAAGATGTTTGCTGAGCTCTCGTCCACGTTTGATGAGGGAAAATAGAAGTTAATAAGATTCTTGATCTCAGAATCTTTCCACTTAGGACTCTGTGCCCTCAGTGCTGGGGATGGAGCCCAGGGCCTCAGGCCTGCTGGGTAAGTGTTCTCCACCCTCCATCACCATGAATCCCACTCTGCAGTTGCTCATGGTACATGGCCCTGTCCAAGAGGACCAGTGGCCACCGTCTTCAGCTATCAAACCACAAGGGAGAAAGCAGCACATTGTCTTCATGTTTGTGAAAGAATTTGATGAGGGAGAGAGTGCACAGAGTAACTTAACTACTGATACTGTGCTGCAGTCGTGCACTCATTATAAATTCAGTTACATAAATCACACGGTTATGTATTATATGTGCCATTTACAAACATACACATAGTTATATCCACACTATTTCTGTGTACCTTTGCTCTAATACAGAGAAGTACTCAGGATGAAAAGCAGATTCGTTTAGAAGAGTAAGCTGTGAATATAAGCAGTGAGGAACGAGAGGCTCACATTGGCTTCTTGTTGGTAGAATTTCAGAAATGTAGCACTAGCTGTTTTTGCTCAGGAAAAACCCACGCACTGTATGCTGCTGCCCCCTACTGCTCAGACTAGAGAGTTGCAGTTCCGGTTTAACCACTGCATGCTCGAGCTGGAAAAGACTTGCTGCCTCTTAGACTTTTTTTTTTAATTAATTTTATTTATTTCGGTATGTGTATCAATGTACTGTCTGCATGCAAGTCTGTGCACCCGTGTCGTGCAATGCCGCGGAGGTCAGAAGAGGGTCTCGGATTCCCCTGGAACTGGAGCTAAAGACCGTTCTCAGCCGCCATGTGGGTGCTGGGGATCGAACCCGGGTCCTCTGCAAGAGCGGTCGGCGCTCTTAACCGCTAGGCCATCTCTCCAGCCCCCTGCCTCTTAGACTTTTTAAAAAAGTGTTTATTTTACTTTATTTTTGAGAATTTCATACATGAGTAAAATGAATTTTGATCATATCCAGCCTTGCCTCTCCTCCTTCAACTCCTCTGGTGCAACCCTCCACCATTCCCCTCTTACAGGTAACAGATTTGTTATTAGGCCTGGGGATACAGATCATGGTTCACAGACAGAGCAATTGCTAGCGTGTGTGAGGTCCCAGACTTGAGCATTACCCCACAAAACATAACAAAACAGGACATAGCACAATTCAACTCAGTACTTTTTAAAAAAATTATTTATTTTTATGTGTATGAGTGTACTGTGTGCATATAGGTTTGTGTACCCGTGTCGTGCAATGCTGTGGAGGTCAGAAGAGGGTGTCAGATTCCCCTGGAACTGGAGTTAAAGATGGTTCTCAGCCACGCTGTGGGTGCTGGGGATTGAACCCAGGTCCTCTGCAAGAGCAGTCGGTGCTCTTAACCGGGATTGAACCCAGGTCCTCTGCAAGAGCGGTCAGTGCTCTTAACCGTTAGGCCATCTCTCCAGCTCCGGTACTCACTCTTACTCAGTATGTGCTCTGTTGTTCTGGATCCTGACCATGGCCATGCTTATCAAGTGTCTCTTTAACTTGCTGTTCTTTTTGAAACATGTTACAGACCTCTTGGTCTGTGTGTGACAGTGTGTTGATCCTTTTAAAACATGCCACAGTGCCTCTGCCGCTAGCCCAGCTGGAGGCTTCACTGGCTGATTCTGAGATACGTTCTTTAAGGTGCTCCGTGCCTCTACATGGTGCAGCAGTGCCTGCCTCCACCCCTGTGCTTCAGCAAGGTGTGCGGCTCTTGGAATCCTTCCCATGAACCAGTGTATAATGCTGACAGTTTTAAGTTCAGCCCTATTGACATAGAGACATTTCCTTGTTGAGAATTTGCAGCTGTTCTGAGTTGCAGGAGTTTCTACACCTCTTGCCCCCTGGTGGAAGAAAAAAAATAGTTTACAGATTACTAAAGGAAGGCCTGAGGATTGTCTCAGTTGGTAGGGTGTGTAGCATGAAGTACTGAGTCACATACCTAGCACCACATAAACCTGGTTGTGGGGGTGCATGCCTGTAATCCCAGGAAATGGAGGTGGAGGACAGAGGATCAAAGGTTAAAAATCATCCTTGACACAGCAAGTATGAAGATAACCTAAGCTATGATAGAACATAGGAAAATAGGAAGGAAGGGAGGGGGGAAGGGAGGGAAGAAAGAGGGGAGGGAGGAAAGAGAAGAGGGTGAGAGGGAGGGAGGGGGATGGGGAGAGAAGGAAGAAAAATTTCTCAATGCCTCCTGGGCTGAGGACCAGAATTTAAAAGCACTCTGAGACAATTATATACAAAAAGTAATTGTTAACATATTTTGATGCAATTTAGGGCTTTTAGTAATTGGGATCTTGCCTGATACAGTGACTGGCTGGGAAGCTCAATTAGTTCTCTCACTCACTTGTCCCCTAACCCTTGTTGGCCACAGACAGAATGGAATGAAGTAGCAGTAAGTGGTCTGAGCTCGCACCCCTCCCTGCAGGCACACTCAGCAGACAGCCTGTCTCTGTTTGCCTGTGCTAGAGAGGAGGCGGGAATCTTAAACTCTTCTAAGCTTTCCTTGATCATGTTTCCCCTCAGCCACAAGCCTTGAGATGTCTGACAGGAAGCTGTCCTTGCTTCAACTATTTTCTGAAACTTCCTTTCTGAAACTCAGGCCTGATCCTGAAAGCCTGCAGCCACCCCCTCCTGATTAGCAGTGAATAGCCAGCTGCCTGTGCTATCTAGAAATTTCTGGGATTAAATCAGTTGACATTGCTAAGTGTTAATGTGATTTTCTTCAACTGTAAATTAGAGATAGCAATTGAATTACATCATACTATTCGAATGAAATTTAAATGAGATGCTGCATTTAAAGTCTTTACCACAGTGGTTGCCACTTATTAATCACAGAATCATTATTGCTTATCATTTACTAGTCATTTTAAACTCCAGCTACAGATCATGGTGGTCACTTAAGAAATAACAGTGCTTTGCCTGGGAGTTTTCCAAGGTATATCAGAATTATAGTGAAGTGAAATATTTTTATTATAATTTTAATTGAATTTTTGTGTATTTCATATATACCATCTCGATCAGTCTTAATTTCCTTTTATACCCTTGATACCCTCCTGCAGCACCCCCCCCCACCGTAGTGCACACATTCTATTATTTGTGCTGGGTCCGACTGCACCAAACTACTCTGCCTGGTCCCTCCTCAGTGCCAGCTTATTCCCCGAGCTCCAGTCAGCCTATCCAGAGGCCCTTTCCTTAAGAAGGCCAGTTCTTCCTCACCCAGCTCCAATCAGCTGCCAGTATTTGTTCAGCCAAGATTGGGCTCTGCTACCCATTTCTTCAGTTCTATGCTGGCTTTTTGTCCAGCTGGGCTTGCACGGGTCTTGTGCATGCTGGCACCAATGTTGTAGGATCACATGAACAGGGTCCCAGAAGCTCATAGGATTCATTTATTTCTGTTTGGTCTTGCATCACCTCCCTGGCTCTTACAATCTTTCTGACCCCTTTTCTACAATGTTCCCTGAGCCCTGGGTGGGTGAAGCTGAATGTAGGTGACCTGTCCATGTACTCACACTCTGTAGACTACTTACTAATCTTCACGGTTTGGCCATGCAATGCTTTTTTGATTTCCTGGCCTCCTGTTGCACGGGGGGAGATTTCTTAACAAGAGTTAAGAGGTTAATTAATGTCTTCTTAGCCCCTCATTCTATTTTGTGTGGGCCTAGGTTATAGAGGTTACATTGTAGATGTGTCCTTTAGGCCTGAGCAATTCACAGGCCATATCTTTATATGTCTAATTGTGGGACTCTGTACTATTCTTCATGTAGTACAAAAGAAGCTTCTCTTTTGAGTGATGTCTGGGGTATTTACCTCTAAATATAAGGATCCCTATTTTGCACTTAGTAAGACGTTACCTTAGCCTAGGGATGTGTCAACCTTGGGGATTTCTCTAAGATCTGTGACCTTTCCAATTGTGTGTATCTGGCCATGTTTACAATATCACATAGGCATTTTCTCCCGCTGAGTGGGCTTTAATTCCAATTAGTCTATCATTGATTTCCTCCAAGATACAAGTGCTGCTATTGCACTGATGTCCTATGCTGTGCTGGTCATTGATGTGGATATTTGGTCTTAAAGCTGATATTGGCCCATTGATTGTTCTCCCTTAGTGCTTGCATAGTGCTCTCCAAAGTGAAATGAAATTTGATTTTAAAAGAAGCATAGGGTTTGGGACTCTTGTGGCAATATTAATTTTTCTTTTACAAAGGAAGAAGAGAGAAGAGCGCTTAGCAGTTCCATCAGGAAACTAACCAAAGTCAGAGTTTCGGTAAAGTGCAATGGATCAATTAAATAATATGTTCATCAACTGGCTAATTATTAAATACCTCTGAGTAGACAAGAGTAAAAAAAAACAAAGATAAAACAAAGTCCTTTTAAAAAGTACACATAAGTATTTTAATTATTATTGTGATGAAGATTACTTTTGTCGGTATTGATATTACTTGATAGAGAAACCCGTAGGAATCGAACTACTTGGTCAACAGTCAGCTGAATTAGTAAAAGTTGATCTTCCTGGCAGTATCAGGGCTCCTAGGTTTAAAATACAGGCCCTTTGTCCGTGTTTATGTGTATGTCACAGACAACAGCCTTACCTCTAAAGGCTGAGTGCGTTGTAAATAAGAGTCACTTTAGAGGGGAGGTCATTGTAAGATGTTAGGCGTGTTCTAACTTGGTGACAGGCAGACCTGACTCTCACAGCCAGTGCAGGGGGTCACGGGATATGAAGAACCAGCTTGTGTCTGATTCCTAGAGTCACACTCATCTCTGTTAAGTGGGCTCATGACTTCAGTTCTTCAAATTTTGTATCTCATCAGAAAAAAAAAAAGGCTCAACCACTTCCTGAGCATCAGCAGTGCATTCTGGGAAGATGTTAGCATAAGTGTGATCAGAACTGACTAAGACAGGTACAAAGTAATTACATTATTATATGAACCATTACAGCAGTCATAGGCCCCAACTCCCCAGCCTACAAAACACTTGTGATCAGTTGGATCTAAAATAGTTTGTGGTGGGGCTAGAGAGATAGCTCAGTGCTTAAGAGCACTGGCTGCTCTTGCAGAGGACCCAGGTTCAGTTCCCAGCACCCACATGGCAGCTAACAACTGTCTTGTGACTCCAGTTCTAGGGGATCTGGCACCTCTTCTTATCTTCCTAGGCATGTCAAGGATGAACAGTCATATACTGTTCTGGTTTGCTTTCAATCGCTATGACAAAACACTCTGACCAATACCAACGTGAGGAGGAAAGGGCTTATTTGTTTTACATCTCCCAGGTCACAATTGGATTCATGAGCCCATACTATCTTCCTCCCACCATAAAGCAGCTTGACTGAACCTTTAAAAATATGATTATCTTAGCCCCCTCCTCATTTGGTAATTAAGTACAAATCCTTCTGAGGGCTTGCATGGCGTGGCGGTCTTCAGGCTTCCCTGAGGATATGGGCTCTTCATTTTCTTCACCATCATCACCACACACACACAGCAGTGTGATCTTTGGCAAACTCACTGGAGTTTTATCACCACTAGAGGCCATGGCTGCATCCATTTCAGGTTAGCACATGTGCATGTGCTAACCTGAAGCATGGCGATAAGGTTCATCTCCCAGGAAGTGCCTTGCCTGATGCTGCATTGTTTCTTTTGGACTCACTTCATTCATGCAGTTGCAGGGAACAGAAAGGTGTTGCTGGTGGGTGAAATGTCAGTGCTGTGAAGCTCAGGGACCAGTCTGAGCTGCCCTTGCTTGGTTGGCACCCTGATCCTATCAGGGTAAAGCACCTGTCTCTGTTGTGCTCTGCCATGTCCTTGGTGTGTTTCCTGCCTTCTTTATTTCTGTTTATGCCTGGAAGTGACTGTTACAGGTGAGAGTCTGAGTTTCAGTGTAGAAGAGATGCAGCAGGAGGAAAGAAGGCCTGGATCCCTCTAACGTCCCCTATGGCTCCCTCTAGACCTCCCTAGATCCTTCTAGACCTTCTTGAGGGCTGTGGGCAAAGAAGAAAGCTATGAAAAGAAGTCTTCAGACTCCCCTGCCCCTAGAGTGGAGTTAGAAAACAGAGAGAATTACCAGTGGGTGTCAGTCTATGAACCTAATCACGTTACATGTGAGTTCCAGCCTCAGCCTCCTGCTTGTCATTGATGGCCTCCTCATATGTGAGTCTACTCGCTTAAAGTCTGTATATGCAACAGACTGTTAGGCTTCATAAAAGCAAAATTTAGACAGCTTCTGTGTGACATGCCTAGTGGTTAAGGTACTATCTGTGATACAACAATTGTGCTTAGTATATACATTTTTTTTGTATTTTTATTTTTAACATTTGGTCCTCTTGAGACAGTGTTTCCCTGTAGCCACAGCTGGCCTAGAACTCAATATGTAGACCAGGATAGCCTTGATCTCACAGAGATCCACCCACCTCTGCCTCCAGGGTTCTGGGATTAAAGATGTGTGCTACCACACACATCGAATATATACAACACAGAGAACTCAATGCTGGATATGACTAGACTGTTAGGTGAGAATCCTGAAAATAAAGATGTCTATTTTGTTCTTCATCTTTCTTTGGAGATGGATAAAACAAATAGAGAATAATTTCTAAAATTCTTAAGATTCCGAGGAGGAGCGGATAGCCTCTGATTTTGAAACTGGAGGGTCTGAAAATTATTAACTGTAGCTATGGCATAAGTAGATTTCAAACAATTCCTATGTTATCAGAAATACACATTCTATTCGAAGAAAGAACAGCTTTCATGATACAGGAAGTAATGCACTTGCCTATGCTGAGTTAAATTGTTACATACATGGAAGAATATGAGAAGTCATATTCTTGTCTTTTATAAATTCTAGAACCTGTGTGTCAAAGATTTTACAGGAAAGGACCCCATCTTCACTGTGTTCTATTAAACTAAGACTACATTGAGGACATCAAACAGATACACCCTGATACTCTTAAAGATTGTGTGTGTGTATGTGTGTGTGTGTGTGTGTGTGATAAAATTGAATGTGCTGGAATATGTTTAAATTTCAATTAAATAGCAGATAATTCTTAGCATGAATTTGTTCAAAAGATTGCAGAAAACATACTTTTATATTGAAAATATGCATTGTTTATATAAGAAACAAATTTAAATGGTTGTCCTGTATATATATATATATTTATATATATATATATATATACTATATATTATATGATATATATTAAGCTATCAGTCCTAATGGGCGACATTGGACTTGTATTAAACAAAATATCTACTATGTAAATGTGAGCTTTTTAAAATGTAACAAATGACATGGTAGATTGGGGAGGAAAAGCAGAGCAGGCCCAGCACACTGGGGCCACAGGAGAATGGGCAGTTAGCAGAGTGGTTGGAGTATCAAAATGGGCATGTGGAGAATGAGTGAGCTCTATGGTTTTCAGGGGTAAGTGGTTCTAGACAGAAGAAACACCAAGTTCAGAGTGCCTAGAGTGGCCCACTGCCTGAGAAACAGCCATCAGACCTGTGCGGCTGCAGCAGACCTAGGAAGGTACTGTCTGAACTCTAATCAATCTGAGAGAGAGAAAGGGTGTGCAGGGTGTGAACAGCTCTGCATGGCGACTTGCTGTGCAAGCTCCTCTAGATGTTCAGAATACACAGGGGAGGGCTGTGCAGGGTGTGAGCAGCTCTGCATGGCGGCTTGCTGTGCAAGCTCCTCTAGATGTTCAGAACACACAGAGGAGGGCTGTGCAGGGTGTGAGCAGCTCTGCATGGCCACTTGCTGTGCAAGCTCCTCTAGATGTTCAGAATACACAGAGGGACAAGGAAGATGCTGTGGTAATCTGGGAAATTCACAAGTTTTGGAATAAGGAGGCACCTCCAGAGATGGAGAGACCAGGTGGGACTCTGGATGCCTCTTCCACTGTCTGGGTTCTGCAGTGAGCATTTCATTGGCCTGTGTTCCCTGTCTTCCTGTCCTGAGCCACTGTCCTCTTCTGGGCTATAACATCTCTGGTTCCATCTGCAGAGATGTCCCTCCTTCCCCTGCTGTGATTGAGACGTGGTCATCAGTCACTGGCCTGTGAGTGTGGAGCATGTTCAGTCTGAGGACTCAGCGACCTTCGATTTCTTCAGCTGCATCTAGTGGAGGGAACTGCTGACACTAAAACCCAGATTTTCTGTGGTTTCTAGGCATGATCTGGTCACTTCTTTCAGACAGCTTCTCCTTTGGGCCCTGTGACTCACCCTCAGATAAACCTCTTTCCACAGTGTTGGGGATATAACCTGGGGCCTTGTGCATGGTTCTCTCTCTCTCTCTCTCTCTCTCTCTCTCTCTCTCTCTCACTTGAGCTATGGCCACAACCCTGCTCTGATCTCTGTCTTCTGCTTGTTGGTCTCTGTCTTTGGGAATTTTGCCCTCCCCATTTCTCCTTGCTCCCTGTTTTTTCAACATTTTACTCCTTGTCTGTCTTTTGGAAGGATTGGTAAGGGAAGCAGACACGTGGTTTCAAACATTTTGTTGAAACAGTTAGATACATGCAGAAAGACATCACTTTCATTTTGATGGCTCTAACTGTACTAAAATCATTGAAGAGTTTATAGCTTGTTCAGAATATCTGGACCAGAAACTTGTGATATTAAAGACCCAGCGGGATGCCAACAGATGCCAACTGTAGGCCAACTGGAGGCTAACAGATGCCAACTGTAGGACAACTGGAGGCCAACAGATGCCAACTGTAGGACAACTGTAGGCCAACTGTAGGCCAACAGATGCCAATTGGAGGCCAACAGATGCCAACTGGAGGCCAACTGGAGGCCAACAGATGCCAACTGAAGGCCAATTGGAGGCCAAATGGAGGCCAACAGATGCCAACTGGAGGCCAACAGATGCCAATTGGAGGCCAACTGGAGGCCAACAGATGCCAACTGGAGGCCAACTGGCAGCCAGGCTTACACAGCAACACCAAGCTCTGGCCTCCCAGGGGCGTTGGTTGGGTTTTGGTATCAGATCATGGAGTACTGCTCGAACCTGAAACCTGTGCTGTGTGGAGAGGATGGATTCCTTGTGGTGTACGGTTGTGTGTGTATGTGTGTGCACATGTGTGTACTGTGTGTATGCTTGCATGTATGTGGTATGAGTTGTGTGAGTCTGTGTGTACATGTGTAAGTGGTGTGAGTTGTTTGGGTCTATATGCATGTGAATACATATGTGTCTGTATCTGCATATATGTATGTGGTGTGAGTTGTGTGTCTGTATGTGTATGTGTGAGTTGTGTTTATGTACATGTATGACTAGTGTGTGTATACATGTCTATGTATCTGCATATATGTGCCTGTATGTGGTGTGAGTTGTGTCTGTCTGTGTGTGTGATGTATATATTTGTGTTGGGGGTTGTATGTATGTAGGGGTGCATCTGTGTATCTGTGTGTCTGTGCATGGGTCTGTTTTATGTATGTGTCTATGCTGTTGGGAAAGATCATCTATCTTTGCAGTGGATGAATTCTGGTTTCCCTCTGGTGTAAACTGGAAACAAATCCTTCTGCCAACAGCCCTTCCCCCTCCAGCACCGACGTTTTCTAGCTCATTGCTCTTGCCATGTGTTCTGTGAAATATTGATTATGGCTCTGTCTTCTGCTTCTGAAATGGTGCCTTGTGCTGGTGATTAGACCGCACCCAAGCCCTCTTTATCACATCTGGAGCAGAGCTGGGCACGGAGACTTTACGTAAGGAGGCAGTGCGAGCTGACAGGGGCCAGTACGCAGGTTCCCACGCAGTCTCAGGCAGGTGCAGCAGGAACCTTCCACCTCCCGTCACTGCATGTCATGTCAGCTGTGAGCGGCTCCTCTTACATCACTGCGTGTCAGCTGTGAGTGGCTCCTCTTACATCACTGCGTGTCAGCTGTGAGCGGCTCCTCTTACATCACTGCGTGTCAGCTGTGAGCGGCTCCTCTTCCGTCACTGTGTGTCAGCTGTGAGCCGCTCCTCTTACATCACTGCGTGTCAGCTGTGAGTGGCTCCTCTTACATCACTGCGTGTCAGCTGTGAGCCACTCCTCTTACATCACTGCGTGTCAGCTGTGAGCCGCTCCTCTTACATCACTGCGTGTCAGCTCTGAGCGGCTCCTCTCCCGTCACTGCGTGTCAGCTGTGGGCCGCTCCTCTCACTTCTAGAAGCATTCGCCTGTCAACAAGCCTCACAAGTTAACTTTTTGTCTCAGAAGGAAAGACTTCCTTTTGGTAAGGGATTTCTGACTTGAGGCCTACTCATGTTGGCAGATTTGCTTTGGCCATTTGGGCCATTACAGTCTGTCCTAGTTTGTCTTCCATTGCTGTGACAAAACACTCTGACTGACACCAACTTGGGGAGGAAAGGGTTTATTCAGCTTACATCTCCCGGGTCACAGTTCATCACTCAGGGAGCCCAAGGTGGGAACTCAGGACAGGAACCTGGAGGCAGGAGCTAAAGCACAGGCCATGGAGGAATGCTGTTCACTGGCTTGCTCCTCTGGCTCATGCCCAGCCCACCTTCTTATACAGTACACAACAACCTGCCCAGGGTGGCACCACTCTTGTGGGCTGGGCCCTCCCACACTGCTCGACCATCAAGACAATACTCCACAGATGTGGCCACAGGCCAATCCAATGAAGCCAATTCCCCAGTTGAGGCTCCCTCAACCCAGGTGTGTCAAGTTGACACTAAAGCTATCCAGCACACAGTCATTCAGGCTTCAAATGAGGGCCTGGGGGCTGCATTCCCTCCATGTGTGATTTACTACTAAAGAGACCGCCTCACACCACTGGTTATCAGAAGGCAAGTGTACATGGGTGACAGAGTCATGGCTAAGGCAGTTCTTTCCAGATGATGGTAACAGTAGCACCCACCTGTCAAAGTGGGGTCATTATGATAACAGAACACAGTAGTCAGAATCTTGATAGTTTCCTTCTGCAGGGCCCTGGGCAAAGCATTCTGGCTGCAGCTTCTTCAACAGTTACTAAGAGCCTTTCAACAGTTACTCTGGGCCCTGTGGCTTCATGTTTACACCCATCCTTAGCTCTGTCTCACTGAACCTGGGAGGAGAAATCCACTGTAGTTCTGTTGTTCAGAAGGGAAACTGAAGCACATGGAAAGTCAGTACATTTATCACAGAGTTAGCAGTAGTTTTAAGTGGCACGCTGGTGCAGGCTGAGAAAGTGGTAGTCTCTACTCTGGTTACTGTGACTTACCGCTCTGAAGTTTATGACATGAAAGGGTAGGACACACCAGAGGAGTGTCAGGAAGCTAAGTTGATGTAACATACATGGAAAATTCATATAACCAGTAGAGGGTTAATTCCATGAAAGTGTTTATTTGAGCTGTGATTAACTGTTTGCAGAAAAGCTAAGATGCAATTCCTACCTTTGATAAAGAAGCTTTTAGATGCCCCATGTTGTCACTGGTGCCTCAGTTTACCCTGCCGACATATAACTTCATCATTTACCTTGAAAAATCCTGGCATCAAAACATCTGGGGAACAAATGCTGTCTCCCACCTGAAGTGCCAGTGAACCTGAGACAGACAGCTCAACTCCCAGTGGCCTGATTGTGACATATGCCACTTTGGAGTAATGTGAGATGCAACAGAGTCTGCTGTCCTGTAAATTAACCTAACCCTCTTCTCTGGAGAGCAGACCACTGCCTTCTAAATATATTTTTGCTCAGGTTATGATGCCTTGTAAAAACATGCAGTCGATGGGTTTGACAGGGAGGCAGTAGGAAGCGTGTGATATCCCAGGAGGCTGAAGAGATCTAAACTTGTGGGCTAGCTCCTTTAGGCAGCAGAGGCAAAGAGTTCCCACCCACTCCAGTGGAAAGCAGTTAGCAGTCTGTGTTGAAATATGGGTGTCTGGACTGTTAATCAGATAAAGGCATAGTGAGGCCCCCAGAGGTGCTGGGTGACCCCCAGAGGTGCTGAGTGACCCCCAGAGGTGCTGGGTGACCCTTGCTGAGTGCCCCCACTGTTTAAGCATCATGTGTGGAAACTATTGCTCAGTCAGGACTCCTTTCCTGTCTTCTCCCCCTCTCCTTTCTCCATCCACTGCTGTTCTGGTTTTCATTCTTCTGCAATTCCTGTTACAGGTGCATTCTTGACTTCAGATCTCTTCCTCAATGAAATCCCCACACACAAAGGTTGACATGGATTACTACTCATACCTGGTTTTCTGTAGAACATAAATTATGTCATCTTTCTCTTTTGTACCTTTCCATGAACATGGCGGATATATTTCAAATAGGCAGCAATACTTGGATGGGGCAATACTAAGCATTAACTTGTTAATTCATTAAGATTTACTTAATATTCACTTAAAAGGTGTTTGCTGCTTGGCAAGTAATGTGTGCCCAACACTATGAAAAGCCCAAATTTCACCAGGTGTGGTCTTTCTAGGCACTCAAACAGTTTTTTTTTTTTTTTTGAATGGTGAAAGGAAAGGATTGACTTTAATTCTCTTAGGAAATGTGGAACGATTATGTACAGGGAGAAAGGCACGAGATGGTCTGAGGATTTCATAATAACTTGGGAAATGCAGTGTTGAGGCTTGAGCAAGCACAAGTGTGCTCTGAATCAGGCCAGCAAAGTTGGGGAGGCAGGCATGTTGACACCGGCTAACCTGCCAGGGAGAAAGAGTGCACGCTGGCCCTCAGTAGGAGCTGTGCCTGCCAGGAAGCAGGCCAGACAGTGGACAGCTGCTCACAGACAGTCCGCTGAGGGGGTGGTGATCAGATGCCCCTGATGGAACATGGGGCAGATGAGTGACAGTAATGATGACGGCACTCCAAGAAATGTCTCACAGCCTCGGCTCTGCTGCCACTGAGCCCGTAGCTCCTGTTCCAGATGTCCATGGTGCTGGGGTCATGGACAGAAGTGGAGTGAAACAGCTTGTCGGTGTCATCCTGAGAGCACTGAATGCAAGTCACAGGGTTGTGGGTAGGGACACACATGGACATCCATGCAGACTTCTGCTAGGGTATCATTGAATACATCCAGCTATCTAATATGAACATGAAGTTTTTAATGTTAAAGTTGCTCATTCAAAGATGTTGTCTGCTTGGTGTTTGTCATACTTAACTTGACACAAACCTAAAGTCACCTGGGAAGAGGGACTCTCAGCTGAGGAATTATCTCTGTCATATTGGCCTGTGGATGCATTTGTGAGACATTTTCTCAATTGCTGATTTGTAGAAGGGCCCAGTACACTGTGGGCGGTGCAATCCCTGGGCAGGTGGGCCTGGGCTGTTGAAGGAATGCAGCTGAGCTGGAGCCTGGGAGCAGGGCACTATGTCTGTGGTCTGTGCTTCAGTTCCTGCCTACAGGTTCCTGCTCTGATTTCCCACAGGGACAGACTGTTACTTGGAAGAGTAGGCCAAATAAACCCTCTCCCCTAAGTAGCATCTGGCCATGCCATTTTTCCAGTAACAGAAAGCAAACTAGGACAATCTTCTTTGGTTTTGCTGAGGCAATTTTTCTTTTTTTTCTTTTTTTTTTTTTTTTTTTTTATGTCATACAGCCCAGTGCTTCACACAGCATGGTCACCTGGAAACATAAACACATTGGCAATGAACTTCTGATATGTCCATGTGACTGTTTTTGTCACTTAGTAAAACCCATGATTATCTGTGATCCACATAAATAGTGACTTTTCTTTCTAAATGAAAAGTGAGTTGGTTTGCTACTATTGCTAAGCACTAATGTCTCTGAGGAGAAGACAGTCTTCTTATTGCCTAGTCTCTTGGTACCTGAACATAACCTGACTCCTATCTGCCTCTCCATGATATGTGGTTAGAGAGGAGCTGAGTTTCCTTTTGAAATCCTCTTGTTATACACACAAGCCAGAGCCCTGGGCCTTTGAAAGGGCAGAGGCTTCTAGCTAGATACATGGCTATGGCTGTGTTTCATCCTCTACTGCACATAGCTACTTTGTTTCTGAAGTAATTAGAGCCACTGGAGGATAATCTCCTGAAATTAAAGCTGGAATTTATTTGGACATAATGCTAAAAATTATTGTAAATGAGCACGGTTGATCTGCTCAAGCTGGTACCTCGGGTTTCTGATATTGACATCTGTTCTCTGATAAACCCTTGCTGGCCAAGGACTAGCAAGCATGAAAATTCGAATCTCAGCTCTGTAGGGACAGTGAATGCGGGTAGGAAGCGATCCTCTGTGCCCAACTTCTGCCCACTGCTTTGTGACCTTTCACAAGCTGCTTGCTCAATAAAAGCCTCAGTTTTCCTAACTACAGAATGGGAGGAACACTGGCAGTGATGTCACTGAATGGTCACGTTAAGGCAATGTTCAGCCTGTGAAAGCAAAATAGAGCATTATGTAACTGTGCTGTGGCCAGTGTTGCAAGATTTCATATGTGTGATTACAAAACCAAGGGTCACTTTGCCTTTCCTGTGGTATGAAAGGGAACAGATGAAGTATGTTGCCTAGCCTAATGTCATGTGACCATACGCCAGAGAAAAGCAATGTGGAGGGAAGGACTTACTTTGCTCAAAGCTTCATTTGTTCTGTGCATAGTACCTGGGTCTGTTGCTTCAGAGTCCCTGAGCAGCAGAGCACTGTGGAGGTGGGAGTGTGTGGCAGAGGCTAGTCACCTCTTCAGAGAGAGAATGAGGAAGGGTCTAGAGTAAGAGCACCCAGGGACCCTCTGTGAGAATACAGAAGGATCTGGAGAGAGAGAGAGAGAGAGAGAGAGAGAGAGAGAGAGAGAGAGAGAGAGAATGCAGGGAACCCCTTCAAGAATGCAGAAGGCCCCCAGGCTATGGGTGTGATTCTATTCAAACCATAACAGATAGCCCAGCAGTTAGATGCTGTGGTGGGTGGATCAATGGACTTATTTTTAGATTCAACAGTGGTTTCCCATATGGTGAGGGAGGTAGGTGATCCTGGGAAACTCCAGGAGAAGGTGATAAATGAATCATGGGAGCAGTGGTAGTCATGGCAGAAACAAGATCCCATATTTAGTAGGCAACACTCTAAGAATGAATGAATGAATGAAAGAATGAAAGAATGAAAGAAAGGAAGGAAAGGAAGGAAAGGAAAGGAAAGAAAGGAAAGAAAGAAAGAAAAGAAAGAAAGAAAGAAAAGAAAGAAAGAAAGAAAGAAAGAAAGAAAGAAAGAAAGAAAGAAAGAAAGAAAATATGCTAACTGGGAGTCTAGAACATCTGTGCCCTGGAGCTCAGGGAAAGTCATTTAAGGCTGGTAGGCTTGACAAAAAATAACAGGTAAAGAAACTTGAGGGCTATTGGAGAAAGCAGATGGATGCAGGGAATCAAGCAGGAGACAGTCAAATCAAACTTGCATTTTTAAAGAAACCCCTTTTGATGAAGGTTTGCTAAGTGATCAGAAGGGACAGTACTCCAGGCGGTGACACACAGCACCCATAGTAGCCTAGGAAGAAGCCAAGGCCTTGGGAGGAACAGTGGCAAGAGTAACAGAGGCCTTAGGAACACTTAGGAATGGTGTGCAAGGAGCAACGCCTGTCAAGAAGTGTCTGTGCATCTTCTGGTGGGAGGTAGTGCCCCGTGTGCCTTTGAACTTTGAAGCTCAGGGCTCAGGTGGAGAGGTAAGGAAAGAGCAGATGATAGGGAAGCTAGACTGCTGAAAATGAAGATCTGACTGGGGAGAGAGGCAGAGAAAGAATTACCCAGAGTCCTTTAGCAGTGAACAATTTCAGAGGGTAAAATAAGAGTAAGTCATGGAGGAGGCAGGAAAGGAATGAGAAGTTGGCAGCCAGCTATCCAGTGGAGTGGTCCAGGCCAGGGAGCACAGATGTCAAGGAAGAAGTGGGCAGATACCATCAGATACCTTACTGGGCAGGCTAATGAAGAAAAACAAGGATTCATATGGAAACCTGGTACTATAGAAACTTCTAAAACAAACACCTACAACATAAAATTAGCTTAAATGGGTTAAAGTGTAAAGCAGTTCCCTGGCTCTAACAGACACTGCAGGTTAGCAGATAAGAGCCCAATGCCAGCAATGGACTCTCTGCTTTGAATCTGTTCACCGGGGTCCCACAGACTCTCCGTCAATACTGCCTCTGGCCTCTGCTCTCAGTTCTCTGCTGGAACCTGTGGGTAAGACCCTAGTGCTGAAGATACTACTTTCGTGAGTCAGGGCGAACAAAGCACCATCAGGCTGGTGTTGGTTTCAAGGCTTCTTCTCTACTGGCTGGATGCCATAGTGCTCGTGGTGCTCTGCATGCTACTGGAAGAGAGAAGGAGTCATCAGCCTTGCCCAGCTGGGAATCCTGCAAGCTACAATGAGGACTGGCCTGGAGCCATGTGCCACTACAGCAGTCAGGCCACGCATGCTATGGGCTAGCCATCTGCATTCTGGTTGGATTGAAGGCCCACTTCACAAGATGCAAGATGGAGCCCATACCTGGCAGTGTTATCAGCCCAGAAACTTGCACTTGAGAAATCACAGGCCAGAGGGGAGAGCCTACTACTGTTAATTCTGCTAAATGGTTAAAGTGTTCTTTTTTTTTCAACGTTTTTTATTTTTATTTTTTATTATATATATTATACAAGATTACAGTACAAATCAAATCTAGACCCATGCCCCCCTCCCTATCTACCCCACCAGAGCTCATGCATTCTGCCAAACATGTTTTTCATCTTTTTTCTCAGTCTCTCAATATTTTTGATGCAGAAGTTGACTGTTTTGAGCAGAAGTTCACCATTTCAGTCAGTTCTTTGATGCAGTCTTTTCTGTTGTTGTTGTTGTTTCCAATATGCATCACTCCCAAATACTTGGACAAAAGCTCAAGGAGCCCTACACAAGAAATACAACTAGGTAATTGGCGCTAGCATCCACAGATGAGAGAAACCATTCCTCGTTTGTTTTTCTGGGACTGTGTTACTTCACTTAACATATCTTCTAGTTCCATCCATTTACCTGCAAAGTTTATGATGCCATCTTTCTTTACTGCTGCATCCATTGTGTATATGTACAACATTTTCTCTATCCACTTGTCAGTTGAAGGGCACTTGGGTTGGTTCCAGCTTTTCACTATTGTGAAGAGAGCTGTGCTTCAGGTGGTCCTGGGAAGTCCCTGATCTAAGCTCTGTGGACTCCATGGATATAGTGTTAAATGGACTCCTGGTGACTTATTGTCAGACCCATATATTAATGCATCTCTCCTAACTCTCCCGAGAGAAGCTACTTACAGCAGATAGAGATTAACAGAGACTGATAACTGATTAGCTTGCAAAGAATAAGAATCAGACATTTGCACCTTCTCCTCCCAAAGCCCCGGGATCATTGTAGAAGAGGGAGTAAGAGCCAGCCCTGGTAGATGAGTACAAGGAAACTCTTTTCCAGACAGCAGGGCAGTTGCACATATGAACTCATGAACAAGATCTTTGCAAACTCAAGCCAGACACAATCCCAGCAAGGATTTGGGGGAGGCAAGAAGCCTCAGCCTTGGCTGAGGAACTTGTGGCAGTTGGTAGTTGCTGAGAGTCAGTTTTCTATCAGGGTGTGATCTGGGGTTGATCAGGCTCTGAGGGACAGTCTTGCACAGAAGAGCATTTGGGAAACAAAAATTAGGCTCAAGAGGCTTTAAAAAATAACAGAAGCTATGAAGTAAGGGTAGAGTAGGGAGGTGGGTGTAGATCCTAGAGGACGCAGGGTGGGGGTGTTTCAGTACTTTCAAAATACAACGCATGAAATTCTTAAAGAATCAGTAAGAACAGAAAGATAAGGATCCTCTGTTGGCAGGGACTACCACACAGTCCAGTTCTCAAGGCAGTCGGGGTACAGGAAAGAGGCAGCATGCCTGTGGGTGGTCAGGTAATGCCTGCTTTGGTAGTAAATACACCCAGTGTAGGGAGAAAATTACAGATCAAGAGGACTGGTGGGCAGCAGTTGATGTGGGGAACTGAACAGTCTTAACGAGCCTGTCTGGTAAGGCGTCAGATGGTATCTGAACACTCCATCTTTGAACACTCCAACTCTGTGGCTGCTCAGATGGCTCTCTGGACTGCCTGTGGCCTAACTTCTAGTGTCAGGCATCAGGAGAGAGGAAGCAAGCCTGATGAAGTGGAGTTATCAGGAGAGCCACAGGGGTAGGGTGAGGTGTGTGTTTCAGGATAGGGGATCAACCTGACTCAAAGGAAAAGCTGTGAAAAGTGGTCTGACGCGGTGGTGCCTGAGATGGGCTGAGTGCCAGGATCAAGTGTGTAACCCTCTCTTAAGCAGCTGAGCCTTCACTGCACTGCAAGCACCAAGACAGCCAGGAGGGAAGTGAAGAGAGTTCCGAGTAACTGGGTTTAGAGCAGTTCAATTAGCTAGTAGGCTGAAAAGGAGGGGTTTTGTAATAGAGACGACATGGTGTCAAACCTCATCCTTTGGGTGAACACAAGCTAAAAGGGGAGCTTGGACTTAAGTCTCTGTAACCAGTTAGTGACCTTAATATTTTAATCTCATACCTGACACTCCAGCCAATCACAGCCCTGGCTTCTCAGCCCATTACAGCCAGGTCTAAATGGAAGAATACCTCAACTGAAAAGCCTGTTTCCTTAAGAAAAGCTTGAGACGGCCTCTTTATCTCACAAAGGGTTTGAAATATCTGATTGTAAGAATTCCCCACAGAAACTATTAGTGTCATGAGAAAAACCCTCTAACTCCCAGGTGTGGTGAAATTGAGAGAAGAGAAAGGAAGGACTGGGGTCCTCCGCTGCAGTAAGGAAGCATTTTGTTTGAAGCTGTCTGAAGTCCTTTGTGACCCAAAGCACTAGGGCTTTGAGAAGGGCTACACTAGAACAGTACTCGGGGCACTGGTCCATCTAGAAGGGATTGTTCTGTGGTGGTTACCTGTGATGTAGCTAATTAGGGTAGGGGCAGGAGAAAAACACATGTACACACACACACACACACACACACCACACCACACAACCAGGTTGCTTCAAATTAAGAAACATTCCACAGTCCTGAGAAATATCTGAATTCCATAACTGTGTCTGGGTCCATAACAAAATATCACAGGAAAATGTTTTGAGAGAGTCTGAGTCCACATAGTTTTCCAGAGAAAAAAAGCTTCTGATAGGATTTAAGTATTACCAATGCCCAGAGTCTTAAAGTTTCAAGTGTATCATTACTCAGTGTCTGATGAAAACCCATAAGAATATTTTACAGGCAGCTAGTTACTGTCTGTTTCTAAAAGAGAAATACCTCTTTTGTCAAATTTGTGGTAAACATATTTAAAGACCGTGTATTATAGTATCTATCATGCTTATTTCCCTTAATAATTTAGGAGTAGGGCATGGCCAGTCAAGCTTTGGAGGGAAACACTCTCCTGTAAGAACAGAGGATGATGGAGAAAACAGGTGCACATTTCAAGATAAGAAAACAAATGCATCGCCCTCCTCCGATCCCCTCCAATAATTAACCAACACAGCTTTCAGAATGCAGAAGAGCACGTTTGACTGTTGCAACTGTGATGTCATTAAGGGCACTTCCTCATCTGATAAAGCTGGACATTGAACCTGCAGGTTACTCACAGAACTCCAGTTACTTCCATTAATCTGTTTTGGCCAAACCAGAAATGTGAACCTAGATATACGTAAGAGTATTTACAGGTAATCCTCAGCTATTGATTCTGAGGAGAACCTAGTGGTAGAATTTCCATCTACAGACCTTTACTTCCTGTGTGCTCATTCCTTCAGAGGACTGCGTGTCACTGTTTTTGCTTTGCAAGATTCTGAGTATCTATTACGGAATCTGCAGAGTATGCGTCTATGTGATAATATGCCAGTCTGCGGTCACTCTTGCCCAGAATCATTTAAAACCTGTTCTGGGCCTGGTTCAGTAGCCAAAATGCTCAGCTGGCCTGCAGAAGCTCTGGGTTCAGTGTCCAGAGCCATCTGTGGTGTGCTTGCCTGTCTGTCATTGTAGACCTGAGAGAAAAACAAAGAAAACAAACCAAAAGGCCTGCCACATGACAAACACATAAAGATCAACTTTTATAAAGTGAACATACCTGTCACATCTTGTAAGTAGAATAGGGAATAAAGAAAGATCCTGAGCTTTCTTGAGGCTGAAGGACACTCTGGCCACCAGGAGTCAAACCTGTTCCCTGTTCCTATCTCACCTCAGTTGATACTTGAGGGGAGCTGGGAGGGAAAGTGGCCCTGAGCCACAGTCGTCTCCTTCAGGGCTCATCCAGGGACGATGGGGATGGGGAGACATTGGCCGTGAAGGTTTCTGATATTTAAAGAAGCAAATGCGCAATCTTTGGGTTCTGACAGTCTCCATAGTGCTGACCTACTCAACTCCACAGACCGGTGTGCTCACTTTTTAAATCCACAGCCTTGTTCGTCTGGAGATCCAGGTGGCTCCTGGGCTGGAGGTAGGACTTTTTGTTATTTTTAATAGATGTATGCTGAACTAATTAGGAAGACAGACCAATGGAAAGCATAAACGTTAAGTGATTAAATACACCATGCCTTGAAAGGCCCAATGGCTGGGAAATATCTCCATTTTTCTGAGTGCATTTTCAGTCTGTTTTGTAGAATGTGTGTCCCTGAGTCTCCCAGAGAAGCCTGCACAACATCCCCTCAGAACTACAAGGAGGCTGTGCCCCTAGGGAAGTCAGATCCCAGGGATCTGGAGGCTGAGCTGCACAGAGCAAGCAAGGCTTCTCCCACTAACCCTGTGCGATAGCACTGATGTCACTGACTGGGCACCCGGGGGGAGGCGGGGGTCAGTTGTTAGGTCCTGACAGCCTGGATGTCCTTCCTTCTAGATGCTGCACAACAAGCACGTGATGGTCCGTGTGGGCGGAGGCTGGGAGACCTTTGCGGGGTATCTGCTCAAGCACGACCCCTGCCGCATGCTGCAGATCTCCCGCGTGGACGGCAAGACGTCCCCCGTGCAAAGCAAATCCCCAACGCTGAAGGACATGAACCCGGATAACTACCTGGTGGTCTCTGCCAGTTACAAGGCTAAGAAAGAGATCAAGTGAACGGCCTCTGCGGGGGCCATGACCACCCACACTTCTACAGCCTAGTCAGTGTAGTGCACACGCTCCGAGAACCACTTTGAAATAAGTCACCAGACTGCAAGCATCCCAAGAGTAGCACTATTTATTTTCATTGCTTCTGTAGAACACGAAGACAAATGCTAAGCAGATTGAAGTCAAATTGTAAGCACATCGTTGTTTCTTAATAAGTGAGCATACTTTTTAGAACAAACCTCCCCAGGAATTCTAGGTAGGGCTGTCTAGGAGAGCATATGTTGCATGTGCAGATTTGTCAACAGGAAATGCCAGCTATGAGAGTAAAAACACCCCAGACGCTTTTATAATTGCTGGATTTTGAAGCTTTTTTTGTTTGTTTTTTTACAAAATGACAATGTGATGACGTGCTACTAAAATTACCCAACAGCACTATACAGTTTGCAACAGTAACACCTGACTGGAAGGCCACTTCAGAGATATCTACATTCACATGGAAGATTGCCTTAAGTTCACTTACGACCTCTGGCCAAACCTCTGGGGTTCTTTTCAGCTCAGCCCCTTAGAGAACAGCGGGCACCTTCAGTCCATAAGAACAGGGCTGGGCTCAGGATGACTTAGACTAACACACACACAAGCTGGTGTGTATTGGTATTTTGATGTGAGAACTGTACAGCCAAATGTTCTTTGACTTTTTTTTTCAAGCATTTTATTAAAGTGTACCTTTAGTTAATCCTACCTTGCTATGCTATCTAGGTAAAGTAAATTTACCATAAGGATGTTACGGACTTGTGTATCCAGCACAGGGCTGTTTTGTATCAATAAACAAGATATTGTCCATAATAATCTAAGAATTAAAAATGAGAAATTAAAAAAAAGTCTCTATATCAGTGCCTCAACCTAAAATAAATGTAATTGTCAAACTGCTAACTTCCCAGAGATCATGATATGGTGAAACTTGGTGGAACTTGGGCCACCCGAGGAAGGTGGGTGGAAGAGGCACAAGTTTCAGCAGCAGGGAGGCAGATTGTCCCATGGGAAGTGGCTTAAGTCTCAGCCTGACAAAATGTAAAAAAAAAAAAAAATAAACAACATTTATTTTTCAGTAACAGGAAAAAGTCACCTTCCTTGGTCCAAAATCTAACACTCAAAGTATCTGTCATGTGACCAATTAAGTAAAACATACCCTCTTGTTTTTGAGGAAATTTTTAGCAGGCATGGTGTAGGTTAGTGGTACCGGAAATAATGTCATGATTTCAGAAAACCTATGTCAGCACAAAATAAAGACATACAAAATACCTATAGCATTTATATAAGGTAAAATTGTCTTGGCACACTTAATAATTCTATCTCTTGAAATAAGCAACATTTAAAGATTTAATCTTGATGAAATCATATTTCTCTGTATGGTTATTCCTGACAATCTTCCCTTCACCATTTTCTCCCATGGTTAATATTTTAATTCTGAATTTAGCTAGAAATGAGCATAACAACATAAAGGATCTGATTGGCATTATTGTGAGCTGTCATCTAGTGGTCCTGGTGTTAGGAGTTCAGCAATCTCGCTGGGTAAAATCAGTGTGCCAGAGGCTATGTTCCCTTCTGAGGACTGCAAGAGAGAATCCATTCCTGCCTTTTCTACTTTCCAAAGGTGACCTGCCATCCTTGGCTCGTGGCTGCCTCCCTCGCCTCAGTCAGCCACATGGCATTCTATAGCTCTAACCTTTCTTCTTCACATCTCTTCTTTTGGACATAGGCTGGAAAAGTCTTCATCTTTTTAAGAACTGTGTGGGGGCTAGAGAAATGGCTTAGAGGTTAAGAAAACTTGCTGGTCCTGCAGATGACCTGAGTTGGGCTCCCAGTGCCCCCCCCCCCGCCCCTGCATATCAGGCAGCACATAACCCCCTGTAACTCCAATTCTAGGGAACTCAATGCTTTCTGGTCTCAACAAACATACAAACTCACATAGACACAGACAAAATAAAACAAGCTTCTTTTTTTTTTTTAAAGAATGTGATTAGAATGGGTCTACTACATAAACCTCCTTAAGGTCATTTTTAAACATTTTTTAAAATATTTATTTTTTATGTGTATGAATGTACTATCTGAATGTAGGTAAGTGCATCCATGTCTTGCAGTGCTGCAGAGGTCAGACGAGGGCGTTGAATTCCCCTGGGACTGGAGTCAAAGACGATTCTCAGTCGCCATGTGGGTGCTGGGGATTGAACCCAGGTTCTCTGCAAGAGCGGTCAGTGCTCTTAACCGCTAGGCCATCTCTCCAGCCCCCTAAGGTCATTTTTTAAATCCTTCGTAATGTTACAGATTCCAGAGGTCAGGAACTGAGCCTATTTGGAGGAAGCAGATTATTGGGGTTATTCCACACCCATGATGGTCTTTCAGTTATCTTTGAGAATGTGTTCATAAGTGAGGTTGGGGTCTAACTCATCACCATGGAGGAGACGGATGAATGGGCTGCACCCAGAATGACACAGCCAAATCTAGACAGCTCTCACTGATGCTGTGAAGGTTTGGGTGGGCCGGCATCACCCTCAGCAAGATGTGACATCCAAGGAGAGAAGACAGAACAATAAAGTAACCCAGTGCAGAACAGAGTCCACCACCTGAAGTGAAGTCAGTAGGGACAAGGGCACAGCCAGGGCCCTGACACAGAGCCAGGGCATGGTTACCAAGCTGCTGAGGGGCCTGCAGCCATCAGACCCGGCTTCCTGAGGTGGCGGGGCAGCTGTGGAGTTACCTCATCCTTGCAGGTCACAGGGCAAAGGCAACTAAGGAATCCTGTTAATAACTTCGCTGTTAGCATTCTTAGCTGCCTTGCCCAGCTCTTGGGTTGTGGTTAGACAAAAGGACAGACACAGGTTAAATGAGCAGAAAATGCCACCCATCCAGCTAGCTCAGAGTTAAGACCTTCCTAAGAAATTCTCCCAAGATGGAATGCCCACCTTATAAGTTGCTGGGCATTATGTCACTGAAAACATTTCCCTTTAAGATTCCGACAACTAGAGAGAATAGCACGAGCCAAACACAGCTCTGTTCGGTAGCCAGCACTGGGCTGGAGAGCCGGCTCAATAGTTAGAGCACTGGCTGCTCTTGCAGAGGACCCAGGTTCGATTTCCACGTGGGGGCTAACAGCCATCCTTAACTCCAGTTCCAGGGGATCTGAAGCCCTCTTCTGGCCTGCCACGGAGTTTCTGCCTGACATGGGTGCACTTCCATACATGCAGGCAATATACTCCTACAGATAAAATAAAAAGAAGCCAGTCCTGAAGTGCTGTTCAGAATATGAGGAAAGTGTCAGACCCAGCCAAGGAAGTTAGCAACCTTTACTTCTTGAACCATGTACCTACTGCACATGAAAGGAAGAACCGCATAAGAAAGGATGGATGAACAGCATGAGAATGCACCACCTCCTGTGAGAACTCTGAAGAGTTCAGATTGTTGTAACAAAACTACATAAACAAATCTATTTCAAAAACTTGCAATATACACAGATGTCTTTTGTAAGTGGGTTTTTAATTGCTTTATTTAGAAAATTAATGCACAGGGCCTCACATGTGAGCCAGGATATACCTCACACACAGTGTTTAAGGGAACCTGAGCCACCTGCCCAGAAGAGACAACAGAAACGTACCTTCCATCACAACACAGGAAGCAGGCACATCTACCTAGCTCTTGCCAACTTGTTAAATTAGTACACTCTATTCAAAATTGACAAGGCGTGTTTTTCTCTTCTGAGGACACAGAATGATTCTCATCAGTAAAATAAGTCAATTTTTTGGAAAAAGATAAAATCAAAGTTCCTATCCATTTCCTAGGGAACTGGGATGATATGTAGAACTCATACTGCAGTATTGTTTATCTAAAACGGCAAGAGTAATAACATTTCTCTTTTACAATGTGAGGCAAGAAACACACCCATTAAAAATCTGAAGATTTATGAACATCCCAAACAACCATTAACTCTTTCTGTTATTAATCCCAAAGACTTGAAAGTGTTCTAACCACCAACCCAACTCCTAATTTGTTTGTGATGTAGTAGAGATCCATTTTTGGTTAAAGAGATGGCCAAAGGGAACTTGTATATAGGAAAATGTATACTTACATCTGCAAAAGACAATAAAGCAGTTATAACAAAATCACATGTGAACAAATTGGTAAACTGCTTTCCAAATATAATTGGCCAAGGCCAAGTGACAGAACCACACCCAGATGTTTAAGGAACATGAAAAGTATCTCAGAGGCGAATAGGTAACCTTTTCTGATCAGCCAGGTCAGAATTAAGACTGTGTGGCACACGTGGCACATTCTATCAGAACAGGGTGGGTGCTGGTCCCCACCTTACCATGTCAGCTCAATTTCAGTCATTTGGCCTTGGTATTTGAAAGACATAATCAGCATTACAGTGCTTTTTAAATTTAAGCTACTTCACAGCTATCTAGGACTTCCTGAGTGAAATGTCTAGACACATGGCTCTTAGCAGGTGTTTCCCAGTTTTTCATCAAGCAGCCCATTCCCTTTTTTCCTCTTCTTTACTTTCATGAGATTTAAGTCACAGCTTAGTGGCTGTGAGCTGTGTGACCTGGGGAAAGCTGAGTTTATCAACCAGCACAGTGGTGGAGCTGCAGGCTCCCATACCCAAGGCTTGGGCAAAGTGCAGCATGCCCACTGAGGCTAGCCACAGCCGGCAGAAGCTGTGCATCCAGCTTGTCCCAGCAAGTAGTCTGCCTGAATGTGACATGCGGCTTGACAGTAGCTAAGCACAGAATGAGGGGCAAATGTTGACACAAGCACAAGATTATCTCCTAGAATAAGCCTTCTGTTTCCTCAACCCAAATTCCTGTTCTTGAAGATGAAGAGAAGAAAACCTCAGCTGATCTGCAGACAGGAGGAAGCGTGCTCTTTTCAAGGCAGCATGTTCTGCCTCCCTCCCCACTCAGCTATTAATCATCCTTTGAGTTTCAGAAATACTAATCACCTAAATAAGTTAAAAAATTCATTTCTATAATGTAATTCAATGATTTTACTCTTCCCTGTGAGCGGAAGTGTCACTAATCTTAAAAAAAGCAGATAGTTGAGACTGAGCAAATATGATTCCATATCTTGGATATTCTTGGATTATTTTAAAAAAACAGTAAAAGTATTTTTTCCATAAAGCTTCAAGAGACCTATATTATAGTTCAAACTCTTTAAAATTAACATGCTCAACACACCTTGAGCCTTGGGGAGGGGCCAATGAGTGGCAGGATCATTTTCCCTTTGTGGCTATGATCTGCCTGGCCTAATCCACTGAAGTTCCTGACTGGCTTTTACAATCTATAAATTCTAATTTGGGGTTAGGAGTGTGGCCTTGGCATTAGAAAGGTAGCATTCATACCAATAGCATCCTTGCATCTTGTGCAGTAAGAAAGCAAACAGAAGCCAAAAGGCCATTAAAGCCCATGTTCCTAATAAACAGAAATTGTCAGACTTTTAGGTGTCACACAGAATAGCTTCCTACCATTTTGCATGGTTGAAAGACCTTGTACAATACAGTACAGCACAGTATGTACACCTGCACTGGCAACTTCATGGCTGTGTAAGTTGAACAAATACATCACCTTTCATGCCCCAACCGTCAGCTAGCCTCATCCATCACTACATAGAACCTCATAGCTCTGAAGTGGGTAGACAGCAGGACGTCACGGTCTCATGAATTACTGATGGGTGACGTCAGGTTCAGTGAACAGAGTAAGCTTTACTATAATGTAAAACCATCTCCTGATTTTATATGCTACAGATACAGAAAATAAATTAGGAGAAATTCAGGATTTGCCTGTAAATATTCATGACTCCATGGGTTATAAAAATGTGAAGCGATCCATCACCTGAAACCCTTCAAATGTGTTTTCAGGATTTTCCCTGACGATCAGTTTAAAGGCACTAAGTCTGTAGGTTGAAGCAAAAAGTCTGCAAACACTGTGCTACAGAAAGGGACAGAAGGCCCCAGAGAACCCTGCATGGAAAGGCCACTGAGGAAGCAAGGGAGAGCAGATTTAACAGTGAAGACAAGTGCAGGACATGGGCAAGGTGTGTGTGCACTGACAACTTTTAGATCCACGTTTTAACTATAGAAAATAGCAAATTAATTCCTGCAGAAGAGAAAGCTGTAGGGAACTTGGAATTCAATGAAAAGCTGTGCCATTTTGTAAGTTCGTGAAAATCAAAAGTTTTACCAATATTTTCAGTATAGCTTTAGCACTGTCTCTGGACACTAATAATACAAAGTTTGACTCTTTTGTCTCTGCAAAGAGGAGAAAGTCAGCCGAACTCGGTTTGACTGAAGGTGTTGACATTCTTGGCAGTAGTCTCCTGTAGTTACCATACACTTCAGGACACTGTCCACTGGAAATGATGAAAACACACAGGTGTAAGAAAATTTCCTTTCAAACTTATGTGACAATATTCTTTTAAACAAACTGGTAAAGTTAAGACTCTGGGACAGAGGACACAAGGGGTTTCCGCAAATATCCACTAATCATAGATTCTTACATTATAGCCCCAAATCTGAAATAAGATGGTAGCTTTAAAAATACAGACAAGAACCGCCGGGCGTGGTGGCGCATGCCTTTATTTATTTTTTTTTTAATTAATTTTTATTGATGCTTTGTGCATTTCATACATTTTTTCCAATTCAGTTCAGGCTTATTTCCCTTTCCCTCCCCCCCCCCCCCACCCCATCCCAGATCATGCATTCTGCCATAACTGTCCTGCATCTTTCTCTCAGTTTTTTTTTTTTCATTTTTAGCTAAGTGATAAACATGAGTACAAGCTCCTTCTGGCAACAACCTATCTTGCAGGCTGTGTTGTCCCAACACCTAACGCCCCACCATCCAGTGGGGGGGGGACAGGTTTTTGTTCAATCAGTTGATCAAATGTAAGTACAATATGTTATAATGAATCCTAATTGAAAACTTACCTTCTAGCGCATGCCTTTAATCCTAGCACTTGGGAGGCAGAGGCAGGCGGATCTTTGTGAGTTCAAGGCCAGCCTGGTCTACAGAGCGAGTTCCAGGACAGCTGGGGCTACAGGGAGACCCTGTCTCGAAAAGACCAAAAAAAAAAAAAAAATACAGACAAGACCATGTACTGGAGCAGAAAAGGCAGCCTTGGATGGACACAGCTCTCCTCCATTCTCAGCTTAAATTCTCAAAGGTAACAATGTTCTGTGTTGGCAAAGTTAACCTGGAAGAGGGAGGGACTGGATTAAAGAACTGTTCCAGTCCCCTGCTCCAAACTGGATCTCCTTCAGTGTGGTAACTCGATGAGTAGTGTTGTTCCCAAGTAATAAGGCCACAGTGGGCCAATTCCCAAGGGCCCTCTAGGCAGACCCCACTGTCAGAAGCTGCCCTGAGCCAGGATTTGTTCCTAGGCTTCTGCTGTCCCTGGTCTCATGTACAAGAGGCTGTGTTACCAGATGGAAGCTGGAAATACACTGGCCCTGCTTCACAGCACCGAGACCCCAAACAACCAGCATGGGCGTGGGAAGCATCAGTAAAGCCCCAAGATTAAAAAGATGAGAAAGATTCTTATCTGAGTCAGAGACCCAAGAAATGGTAGTAGTTATTAAATAATGATTTAAGTTATTTTCCCTTCTTGAGTGTGAAAATATTCTATTTGTGAAGCTGTTTAGTCAAGTCTATGCAACCTGTGATCTTAAACTCTGGGAAAGCCAGCCAGTAAGGACATAAGCCAGCCAGTAAGGACATAAGCCAGCCAATAAGGACATCAGTCTCCTGAGTACTGCTTTCAATCCATATCCAAGAAATACATAGAGCTATGCATTTTCTTTAAATCTTTATTTTAGTATATTTCTAAAATTAAGGGTTAATAGGAATTAGCTTGTTTCTTTGTTGCAGGACTCCTCAGAGGCCTACATACTGAGCCTCTTAGTCTGTAAGAAGGGGGTATAGTCTATAGTATAACATATTCAGGATATATTCCATACTATTCAGGATTTTTAAATTCCTATTTTTAAATATAAGACTTTATTTACTACCGTCTCTCATGAGACTAATATTAACACAAGACTAGAGCAGAAATTCTCCAGCTGGCTTCCCACAGATGACAGTGGGAGCTTAAGCCTATGAGTGTCACTGCAGTGTCAGATGCTACATCCTGTTCTGAGTATCACCACACAGCAGGGTGCTGTAGCATTGTCCGAGTCTAACTATACTCTCATCCATACAGCATGTGATCAAACCCCAGCATGCTGTGCTGGCCACTGCTCTGTGCTGCCCTGCCCTGGTGGGTGCTGCTTTGAGCCAGGTGTGGGCGTCACAGGGCTTCCTGGGTAAGGATACTTTTCTAAAGGACACTGAGAACCAGCCACTTCTGGGAGGGGCAGTGAAGATAGCAGAGGGACATATTTTCCTCCTGACAGGAATCCTCCTGTTCTATAGGATTTTCCAGGCTGTGCATAAAACAAGGCAGCTGTGGAGCACCGCAGCCGAGAGGCGGGAGGACTACACACTGTCTGCAGACTGGCCCTGCTTCACAGTGGCTAAATCACAAACACTGTGCTTGTTTTTCTGTTATTCCTGAGCCTCCTATACATTCCTGTAGAACTCCATGCTCTGGAAGTCCTGTGCTGTGGTTACAGGGACCAGAGCCTCCTGAAGCTCCTGTTTGTGATGGGAGTGGTTAGGGCCAGGAGGCAGTCACAGCAGCAGAGAACCGGGGACCTGTCACCACTCCTGCTCCTGTACAGCTTGATTCTCATGACAGCTCAACAAGGAGCCTGAGAGATTTCACAAGAGAACAGCACACAGAGAAAAACACAACACTGGAACGGTTTCTGCTTTGAGTAGTTTTAAGAGGCCTACAAGTAACCTGAGTCTGAGTACCTCCTCAATCTGCAGCCTTCAGAGCCAGGGAGCTTCAGATTTAATTACAGAGCCATTCTCTCTAAACTGAAGAGCAGATAATAAACTTACTAGGTCAGAACATGGGAAATCAATGTTTTCTTAATTCTGACTACAGGTACCCTTGTCTTGGAACATTGTACCTGAACTTCACTCTACATCTGTCCCCCTAGCAGGAAGCAATGGCTCTCAATTTGCCTTCCCATTCCATGATTTATATTTTTAGTTTTTTTTTTGTTTTGTTTTGTTTTGAGAATACTCCATGACTTCGAACTAGTGACACAGCCTTTTATCTTAGTAGGAAAAGAATGCATGTTTCTGATACAGATTTGACCTTGTTTTTCTCTCATTACACTACAGCTATTGTGTTATATTAACATAAACAAAGATGGTCACATGGTATAACTGAATAATGTAGCCAATTACTTTGAATTTTATTCAGAGTCCACCATAAAGAAAAAAAAATGTTTGTTTTCAAGTCAGTGCTGCTCAGGATGGTCTGAAGGCTTCTGTGACTGCAGTTTATGGATGTCCAGATGCATATGTATGCCTTCCCACCTGGTGTGTAGTTTTTTTTTGTTTTTTTTTTTTTTTAATTTTTTTGTCTTTTTGAGACAGGGTCTCCCTATAGCTCTGGCTATCCTGGAACTCACTCTGTAGACCAGGCTGGCCTTGAAGTCACAGACATCCACCTGCCTCTGCCTCCCAAGTGCTGGAATTAAAGGCGTGCACCACCACGCCTGGCTTAGGGGGTGTGTAGTTTTGAGACAAAAACCAAACCAAATTTCAAACGGTAAACTTAACTAAAAAGCACAACGCAATGAAACTAAGGCGTCACTTTTGCTGCTGTGCTGATGCTAACATGTCTCCTTTGAAATGCACCAACGAAGTATCACTATGTGATCCATGGCTTTCCTAAGCAACACCCTGTATGTAATAAGACCTCTGTGTTTCTACTGGATGCCAGACTCCAGTTGGCGGCCCTGTCTATACAGCCAGGGTCTATCCTGAGGCAGAAACATCAGGAGGAATAAGTGTCAGTCCCTGCTACACTCCCTAAGCTCTAAATTCACATTTACAGAATAAAGGTAATGCGGGACAATGGAAAGATCAAAAGTCCCAAACTGGAGTCTGGAGTGGGGAGGCTGGACGTCAGGAGTTCAAGGCCATCCTCAGCTACAAAGTGATTTGGGGGCCAACCTGGCCTCCAGGAGACCTTGTCTCCCAAATCCAAATAATCAAAACAAGAAAACAAACAAAAACAAAAGATCTGGAAACATGGGCTGAGATCACCTCAGCTATAAAACAATTGGATTTTTTGAGTTCCATGAGGCTGCCTGTCTAGATGAGTGTGGCTGAATCTGCACTCTCTGATTTTTTTTTTTTTTGTATTTTTGAGACAGGGTATCCCTTTAGTCCCAGCTAGCCTGGAGCTCACTCTGTAGACCAGGCTGGCCTTGAACTCACAGAGATCCTCTTGCCTCTGCCTCCTGAGTGCTGGGATTAAAGGTGTGTGCCACCACTCCTGGCTCTCTATGCTTTCTTATACAGCTTGAATTTTTGACAGTTATGGTTAGCAATACATATAAAACTAGTCTAATATATTGCTAAGAAAGAAGACACCTATGTTTTCATTTTTGGAAAAAAAGAAAATTAAACTAATTGATACTTTCTCTAGTCTATGCTATCCATGTTGTCAAATTTCTTCAAGATTTTCTCGCAGAGCATTTCTGGTGGAGTTACTAATGATGGCAGGACAGCCTAGGAACATGGAGCCAACATAAGCCTCAGTGAGTACTTACTCTAAGTCCACCTTCGGGCGGGGGTCCAGATGTAGCCATTTGCTTTTCCATCTGTTCTTTCTTCTTTCTCTTTGCTTCTACTGACTGCATATCCAAAATCCCTCGAGATGCCGCCTTGGAATTCAATAAAGGGTGATTACAGAAAAAAAATAAAAAGTCATCTGGTGTCCATAAAATTGTTTTTGCTTGTTAGTTTTTTTTGAGGGGATGGGGAGTTGGTTCACTTTGTGTAACAGAGAACTCTTCTACAACAGTCTTTCATAAAGAAAACTGTCAATTCTTCAGTGGACATTTGCAATTTATTTATTTTTATTTTGTGTAGGAGTTTTATGCCTGCATACGTATTAGTGCAACCAAGTTGTGCAGTGGTAGTGGAAGACAGAAGAGGGGGCTGGGATTCGAACCCGGTGCTCTGCAAAACCAGCCAGTGTTCTTAACCACTGAGCCATCTCTTCAGCCCCATTCACTGGACATTTTTAAAACCACACAATGGCACTATGTGTGTGTGTTTGTTCAGCTGGTGGACAAAAGCATGACAGACAGGTGCAAAATTAAATCTTTTGCAACCCAGAGCTCATTGTTTAGTATGAGTTTTGATACATATAAGAGGGAACATGCAAAAAAGAACACGCACAAAATTCTTCCTTAAATTAACATTTGTCAGTGTTTTACAAGGTGTGGGCACTTTGTCTTGAGAAAGAATGGTATTGCAGGGGCAATTCAACTTGCAGCCATCATCTGGGGCTATGTTCACATTTAGCTGTAAAGGCATGCAGTTAACAGTGCATAGGGATCATTCTGAGGGGGGTAATCTTTAAGAATAAAACCTTTTCAGTCACAGAGCACTTTAGACAAAGTACCACCATCACAGACATCTGTAGAAAGGGAAATAAACGTGGCCCAGGGATTCTCACCTCTTTCTGCCTCCGCTCTGCGGCCTCGGCCAGCTTTGCTCTTTTCTCTTCCTACGAGAATTCACAGCAGACACTTCAGAAGAAAAGTCGGACACCAGCACAGAACCCTCACACACCTGCATACCACAGCCAATGCCACAGTCTGTCAAGAGTTAGTAGTGGCCCCAGACCCCACACAGACATCACTGTGAAAGCTGACCATCCTATCCTGGGACTGTAGTCCTAGAAACTAGCCCTGCGGCAGGGTGACAGGGAGGGTCCTTGGAGCCCACCTCAGGACCAGCCTGAGCCACACAGTCAGGCTTCTCACCCTCACTCAAACGAAATAAAAGAACCTCCAAATCCACCCCTAACAGAACTTAAAAACGTGGTTTCCTCTGCAGCCTCAGCTGGTCTGGAACTATCCCAGAAATCCTTCTACCTCTGCCTCCCGAGTCCAGGGATTAAAGTCATGTTCCACCACCTCATGCTAGAAAATTTAATATTTAAGTTTCTGAATTTCATGTTGTAGACCCATATAACTTCAAATTGGCACATGATAAGATAAATATAAATATAAATATTCTGGACTACCTTTTTTTTTTTTGTAAAATGGGGACAAAAATATTTTTTAAAATGGTATTTAAACCAAAGAATGGAAACATACAGTTTGTTTAAAGGAAGGCTGGGGTTTTCTGGAGACGTTTAAAAGCAACAGGCTTATCTCACTGCGGGATGGGGGACAGGAGTGTGAGGCCGTCCCGTTCCACCTCTGCAAACACTGAATGCTGTTGTTCCAAGCCCTTTACTTCTTAATTATAAAACCTGCAAATGCGTTACGATGAGCTTTCTCGTGGGGAAATGGTGTTAAGACTCCTTCATGCCCAGACTATACACATTTATCCTAGAGAGCGCCGAGTGTCACAAGCCTCACCAGCTTTTCTAGGTACCGAGAACACAGCAATGAAACAACAGATAGATCGTCCCCGAATTTGAAGGCGGAGTCTGACGCGGGCATAGAAATACAAGGCAACACACAGGATCTGTCCCTCGCAAATAATTATAAGAACTTAGAAAAACACATAAAGAATGGGTTAGGAGCCTAGGGAAGGGTGCTGGGCAAGTGGTCAGAAATCTTGGAAGATACAGCAACATGCAACATGCAACCGCGGGCCCTGTGGTTACAGGGAAAAGGCAGGAGGCTTAACAAGTGCTGACAGACTGGTATTCTTTGAGAGCTAAACAGAATCTACACTGCGGAAAGCACAGCAGCTCGGAGGCCCGGTGGACGCTCCCACATCAGCCAACATGGGTGGGCAGAGAGCGAATGCACTTCCCAGTCTCTATTTCTCCTACCACCGTTTAGCTAGACAGGAGAAGGGGCGGAAATGTAGACGCTGCGCTGTCCGTTCCGGGAGCCACAGTGCGTGCACACAGCCGCAGGCTGTCAGGCGCAGGTAGAGCGCGCAGTGGCCCAGACGGCTCCAGCCCGGACCTGCAATGCACAAAGCCGGTGCCCGCACGCCTCCGTGCCCCTGGCACGCTCGCCCCTGGAAATCCGCCGCGGGCGGGCCCGCAGCTTGCGTCGGGACCGCTCGGCTAGACCTGGCTAGAAGAACCGAGTGGGAGCCAGGTGGAAGCGGGAGGACTGGGTCAAGGACCAGCATCCCAGGGCCTGGCGGCAGCACCTTCCAGGTAGAGCTGGTACAGGCAGGAGCAGAGGCACATGTCGGCTCGCCGGGCCCGCAGCAGCCGTGGACCTGACTCGCAGGTGCACCCTCCGCCCAGTCCAGACGCGACCTCAACGGCCCCCCCCCCGCGATCAGCTGCTCGAGACCGGATACTCACCGGGCTCGGGGACGGCGGCGCCGACTCCGCGGGGCACGGGAAGCACAGCCCCATGGGGACCGGCCACCAGGCAGGCGGGCGACGCCACTGTCTGACCCGCCGCGGCGGCAAGCCCCACCCCGCCCTGGCAAGCCCCGCCCCGCCCCGGCAAGCCCCGCCCCATGCGGAGCCACTCTCTCCTGACAAACACGGCCTCCACCTGGCTCGACCACAAACCCTGCCTCCATCTGGGAGAACGTGAGGCCCCGCCCACACAGACACCTCGGCAAGCCCCGCCTCCCGCTGATATGTCAGCGAGTCCCACTAGGCAGCTTGTCAGAACCACGCCGCATGGGAAGCCCTCCCCCGGCCACTAAGGCCAACGATGCAAGCCCCGTCCTATAACCGGCCTGCTTGAGAGGACACTCGGGCGGCCCAGAAAGCGGATCAGTCCACCCTGCCTGGCAGCAGCTCCTCCTTAATCTATTCTGTAGTACGGCCCCGCCTGTTCCTCTGCCTGTCACTCTGCCGTACGGCCCCTCCCCTCCCCTGTCACTCTTCAGAACAGGCCGCCCCCTCCTCGTCACTCTGCCGTACGGCCCCGCCCCTCTCCAGCACTCCATAGTTAGACCCCTCCTCTGTCATTTTGCAGAACGGCCCTCCCCTCCCCGTCACTCTGCCGTACGGCCCCGCCTCTCCCCGTCACCCAGCAGTACGGCTCCGCCCCTCGCCTGTCACTCTGCAGAACGGCCCGCCCCGTCACCCGCAATATGGCCCTGCCCCTCCACATCATGCCCCCTGCGGCCTAGCTGTGCCATCTCCCAGGGCTGCACAGCCCCACCGCCCCCCAGCTCTGCGCTTGTGCACGAAGCCCCAGTGCATCTTGGCACCTGTGCTGCAGCCCTGGGGATTGACCCGGTCTGGCCTCCAGGAGATGGAAACCCGGATTCGAAGGTCACCTGGGCTGGTTCTAGTGGCACTTGCAACAGCCGCGGCGAGCTCCGAAGTTCTGGCCCAGGGAGTTCTTAGAGCTGGGTGGTCTGGGTGCCCTCGGCCCAGATGAATGCAATGCGTTAGTCCAGAAGTGGTGGAGGACCTTGGAGCAGGCAGTGGGCGCTCCCCAGGCCTCCCTCTCTCCGCCCTCCTCCCCTATTCTTCTCCTCCTCCCCTTCCCCTCCTTTCTTTCCCCCTCCTCCCCTTTCCCGTCCTGTTCCCTCTCCCTTTTCCTCCCTCCTTCCTCCCCTCTTTCTGTCCTCCTCCCCCTCTCTCTCCCCCTCCCCTTCTTCTCTCCAGGTCCTCCCCCCCATCTCCCTGACTTTAGTCATTTTGTGGATTTCAACTCATACTACTTTTATGTGGGAAAACATTTGGATAGAAACATTAGTCAAAGTTAATTGATCATTTGTCAACTTTCTGACCAGTTCCACTGTTGATATTATCAGTTGTCAGTTACTTAATTCTAGAACTGTGATTTTTCCATTTCAAGTTATGAATGACATATGTGACAAAGCAGGCATTTTCCTGAGGGGTCCATTTCATGCATAGATGTAGAATTACATTTCATCATTACACTATGACCTTAAGTGGGGATTCTGATCATATTGGGCTTTATCTTAATATTAGCATAAATCAGGCAAATCTAGAGGGGACACTTATTTTAGAATTCTCCTAAGATGAAAACACAATTCTCATTAAGCCATAAATTCAGTGCAAAAAATGTAAGCATAAATACACTCACAAAAGTGTAGACATACTATTTAATCCTCCAATTGACCACAGACAAGAACTCAGTAATAGGAAAAAGAACTGGATAAAATTCAGAAGCCTCAGTCAGGATGTTAAGTGCAGGCACTGTGTTTATTTTATTGGAACCGTGAGCATTGCCTTCATCTTTATGAAGTCAAGCCATAGCTTGCTGGTTGGTGTCAGAAATCCATGTATTTTGGCCTGGAATAGGATTTCTTCTGCCAATACCCTGGGTTTATAATGATGTCCACTAGACATGGATAAAACACATAATTAGAAAGGAAACTCAGACAGTACATTCATACACATAAATAAATAAATAAATAAAAATTAAAAAAAAAGAAAGGAAACTCAATTAAATTTTATGTAAGGATAATTTATACAAATTACAATTATCTACTTCCCAGTAGGAGGCTTTTGACACAAACAGTATTATACTTTGAGATGTAAGTTAGCAATGAGGAAATAAGATAGCCTTTAGTGATGAAAAAGATTTGGGAGGTGCTTCTGCTAAGGCTGGAGACTTGAGTTTCAGCACTAGAAACCATTGTGTGATTTCTACTACATGACAGTCTGGAAAAGACAGAAGATTATAGAGATGGTTCAAGAGCTGGGGTCCCCTAAGGTTGGAGGGAAGATCAGACGGGCTAGATAGAGAGCAGAGAATTTCTAGGACAGTGGTATTTTGTGTCCTACAGAATGAGTTCAGCACATTGCTTGTATTTGTTAAAGGCATAGACTCACAGTACTGAGTGAAGCCTATTGTGAACTTGGCCTTTAGTTTTCCAGTAAAACTAGTGGCTCATCTATTGTAATAGATGCATTATGACAATGTAAGTTCCAGGTGCCCTTGTGCAGGAAGAAGGCATTCTTGCTTAACTGTTTTGTATACCAGAAAGTTCTCTAAAAAGGACATCCCATGAACAACAAGGACAACAAAGAACAAGAAAGCTCTGAGGGACGGTGAGCTCATCAGCTAGATGTGGCAATGTGTCTTGAGTGAATTCATTTGTTCAAACATTGAAAATGGATTAAATAATGAAATGCAGTACCTGATAGAATGTTACATGTGAAGTACATGAAACTGATAAAATAGCAACTATTCTTTTTTTTTTTTTTTTGGTCTTTTCCAGACAGGGTCTCCCTGTAGTCCCAGCTGTCCTGGAACTCACTCTGTAGACCAGGCTGGCCTTGAACTCACAAAGATCCGCCTGCCTCTGCCTCCCAAGTACTGGGATTAAAGGCGTGTGCCACCGCAACTATTCTTATGATATATAATCAAGAGAAGGCAGAAGGAGAAACAGGTGAAAGAACAATGGATTTTCACCCTGAGGACAAGTCTGAAATTGGACAAGAACAGCTGCCCTCATGTCCCTAAAGGACTTTCAGGTAGAAGGCCGTTAGATTAATGCGGAGCCCCATAACATATAATTTGATGTTACTTGTAAGAGATTTGCTCATGGCATGCATTACCAGAGCATTTGAGTCCTTTACAAGAGCAATATAGAAACAGGGAACATATGGCCTTAGAGCACAAACTCCACACAAGACCATTGTTATCCACACAAGACCAGTGTGAAGGAGATTAAAACAATTTGGGTGTTTTGAGAGTAATGTTAAGGAAACTTCCCAGGCTGGCATTACAAATTCAGAGAAAATTAAAAAGTGATTATAAGATGAACTAAAGAGCAGGGTGCCAGCATCACTGAAGGACCTATGGTTTCTGCACCCACCAGGATTCCCCTTTCTGGAACTGGAGCTGGCCTCGAAAAGCGCTTGGCCAGTTTCCTCTTCTCTTTCCTCAGCATTTTCATGTTCTGGATACGTTTATCCATGGACTTCAGGAAAATTGAAAAAAGTGAAACCAATTAATACAGATTTATTAAGTAAGGATGTGCTTGTATTTTTGTCTGTCAATTTATAAAAAGTTAAGTGTGCTGGATGGATAGCTTTAGTATCAATTTGACAGTCCTGGGCTGAGGGAGCCTCAACTGGGGAATTTCCTCCTTTGCACAGGCTTGTGGGCAGGTCTGTGGTGTATTTTCTTGATTGTTATGTGATGATGGAGGGCCCAGCCCACTGTGGGTGGTGCCACCCCTGGCAGGTTGTTTTGTACTATATAAGAAAGCAGACTGAGCATGGGGCAGGGGAGCAAGCCAGTAAGCGTTCCTCCATGGCCTGTGCTTCAGCTCCTGCCTCCAGGTTTCTGCCCCGAGTCCCTACCTTGGGCCCCATAAGTAATGAACTGTGACCCAGGAGATATAAGACAAATAAACCCTTTCCTCCCCAGGTTGGCATTGGTCAGTGTTTTGTCCCAGCAATTGAAAGCAAAGTAGAACAGAATGGGAGAAAAGTGTGATGAACTTGGGCTTCTTCCACAATAAAATGCTAAGCAGCAAGGAAGATAAGGGAATTACAGGTGTATCCAACATTGCAGACTCATCTCAGGAAACAACATTGGGTTTTGTTTAGTCAATTCAAAGCCAAGGAAATGTCAACAGTACACTTACAGAGGCACACACATTAAAAGGAAGACACTGATTAAAAGGGTTTCAAATGATGGTTATGTATGGGTGAGATGCAGGGAGGCAGAAGGTAGACTCTGGATGGGTCCTGGGACACCATGCTTTTATTCTCAAGTGAGAGATATGTTTTGTTATGCTATTTTACAATTTATATAGGCTGCATATATTTTGTCAGTGTATTGTATTTTGTATTAAGAAACAAAAAACAAAGCCATTTTTTTTGAGCAAGGAACCAAACCAAGCCCCTTTCTAATAGTAGTGCCAGGCCTCCAAGGTCAGAGCCCTGCCCTGCTAGGGACCTCCACACATGCAGGCTTACATTAAAAACAGTGTGTAAACACAACTTACCTGCCTGTTAGTAACATCAGAAGGGTAATTCCGCCTCGGTCCTTCCTACATAACATAAAAAGCAGCACACAAAGTCAAGATGCAGAGGAATCGCTGAACGAGAAAGCTACCCTACCTCTTTAAAATTATGTGTCAGGCCTCTTATCAACTGCCCAAAGCAGGACCCAACTGAGACCAATCTAAGAGAGTAGTTAAAGATGAGGGCAAAGAATGGGTATGAGCCACCTGACAGCACCCAGGTAGGGCACTGGGTTTATTTGTGGGTGGAAAGCTGTAAAAAAATTGCTGGGGCACAACTCTGTTGGTATGTGAATTGGGGCTGACACCCCATTCTTAGTAGGGACCTACCTTTTAACGTGACTCTTAAAGCCAAGGGAGATGGGCGATTGAAGTCTCAGGGGCACAGCCATCTTGGCTGTTCCTTTATGAGATCACCAGCTCCATGATTTAGAAATTTCCCTGTAAATACCTCTCTCTTCCCTCACTTTAATCAAACCATAACCTTAAAACACAAAGGTAAATCTCCACATCTTGGTATTGAGAATTTTACCTCCCCCTTCCCCATTTCCCATTTCTGTAATTCTCATCCTGCCCTTAGAGTGGCCTGGGCTGATAGAAGTGCTAGCCAGGGCCTGGGTAGCTAGAACCCTCTTAAAGACCTAGACAACTCACTGGGCTGACTTGGCCGGGTTCTTCATCCCTAATTCGCAGACACATGCTGCCTGTGCCTGCTGTCCAAGGATGGGGCCACTCCTGTCCCTTAAGCCCTCCCATCACAATTCTCTTTATTTTCCTGAGCCCCGCCCTTTTTTCTCTCAACCCAGTGCTTGCTCAGGAGGCAGGAACAGTTACTGGCTGTCCACCAAATGTCAGGCTACTGTAATTCCCTGTATCCCATTGTTACACCAACTCCAGTGTTGCTTGCGTATGAGCTGTGACGAAAGTCATATTCGAGGCAGGCGGGGGAGCAAAGTCCTTCGGGGCCTGACTCCCTGGAGGTCCCTGACAGAGTGCTCGGCCTTGACCATTTCCCGATATGCTCCTAAAATGTCACGCTTCCTTGGTGCTGGGCTTGGCATGCTGTCTTTTTCAGTTACAATATACTTTCTAAATACAACAAAGTCCTCTCTCAAGTTTAATTAAATGTTCCTTATAGACAAAGGACAGAGTTACCTAGATGTTCCGGGAGTTGGCAATAATAGCCAAATACCTCCCCCAGTTCTTGGCCATTCTTGGAGCAGGAACTTTCTGTAAATCTTAGTCAAATTAAATATAAAAATATTTTTGAGTAAGACCCTCCTTTCTTAAAAGCTCTTGCAAAAATTCATTGGAAAAACAACATTACATTGGGTGATATCATAGACCAATTACAAAATAATAAATTGCTTGAAGAAAGTTCAAAATAGGATAATCAGGTAAAAATGATGTTTTATATCATGACTGTTACTGAGTAAAATGGGAATTCCAGTGGCAGTTGTGTATGACGGGAGGCATTATTTAATTAAAGGCAGATGGTGGGCTCCTCCTTTAAGAAAAAATAACATGCAAAGGGTCCCTGATTCTCCCCCTCCTTTCACAGGAACATATAATGAATGGGAAGATAGATGGGTTAATATAGATGGGTAGTGGGTCTTTTACTATACTTTAAACTTCATGAAAAAATTGCTAAGAGCTAGGCCTCCTTGGCGCTTGTTAATCCCACAGCAAAAACAAACTATTATTAATTAAATATACAATAGTAAATGGTGGCATTGCACACACTGTACCAAAGCAAGACATGTTGAAAAATTGACTCCGGGTGCATTACAATTGGCCTGAGCATTTCCCTGGGAAAAAGAAAACTTTAAGATCACAAAGTAAAGGTTATTTTAGTTATAAAGTAATAGTAAAAAAAAAAGCCACAATCTCTCAGTTCAAAAAAGGTTTTGTTCCAGACTTGTGCCTGCGGTTTTGTGACAATTGTCTAAACTCAAAGATGTATTATGCTGTAATCTGCCAACCATGACCCATGACTATGTACTTTGGTTAATGTATGAAAATTGAATTGTTAGCAACCTGTCCAGTAGTTCTGGAAAGTTTGCCAACTTTCCTTGCTGTTTCTTCTTAAATTTACTATAAAATCACTGCCTTGAGCTCAATAAAATCGCTACAGATCCAGGAAAACTTCTCTTAGTTTTTCTTCTGTAAGCCGTTCACCGACCCTGTGTTCTCCTTCCAAGAGGACCCTGGATACCCACGACCCCCGGAGGGCCAGTCGGTAGCATCCCATAATATGTTCTCAGAAATCACACAGTCTATTTGTTTTACGGGGAAGCCTTAGTTAACATATCTAGCTCAGAATCCTTGTTTGTCTCCTGTCATCCTGCTGTCTGGATTCTATGTTCTATCAACTCATTCTCTCCCAACCCACCATCCCCCCTTCTCTGATCTGTCTCTGTGGAAGGGCTGACAGCCATGCAGGCGGGGATTGAATGTGGCCACAGTACACATCCAAGGTGTCCAGCTAAGCTCAGTCGTCCACACAGCCAGCAGCACTTCTTTTAGATTGCACTAGGAGTTTCCTTTTTGTGTTCTGAAGAATTCTTCCATACTGCCCTAGTTTCCTGTAGCTGTAACAAGCAGGATGACCGAAAGCAATGTGGGGGGAAAGGATTTATTTCAGCTTACACTTACAGATCACAATCCATCATCAGGGCAGGAACTCAAAGCAGGAGCTTGAAGTGGAGATGATGGAGGAACTCTTACTGGCTTCCCTCTAAGTTTACCTTCTGATAGCTTTCTTATACTGCCAGGACCTCCTTCCCAGGCATGGGACTGCCCACAGGAGGCTGGGCCCTCCACACCAGTTGCCTGCCAAGAACATCTTCACAGACATGGCCACAGTCCCTCTCTCTGGAGGCCATTCTTCCACTAAGGTTTCCTCTTCACTGGCGACTGTAGGTTCTTGCCAGCACATGGGCTTCCTCTGTTAGAGTTCCTGGACTCACAACTGCAGAGCCACGTCTAGCAGAACAGAAGAGGCCAGTCCATCACACACTTGACAACGGAAAACATTTCATTGTGCTAAGCAGGGCTGGAAACATTCATTCTTTTTTTTTTTTTTTTTTTCAAGACAGGGTCATTCTTAACCTGATGGGGTCCTTACATGTAAGGGAGTGTGGTAATGACAGTGGCATTCTGAATAACTTGCCCACGGTTATTCAGTGAGCAAGGAGGGCAGCTAGGATTTATATCCAAATGTCTGCCCCTGAGCACGGACTGCAATTGCTTTTGAAGTCCTGATTGGAACCATCTTTCTTACCATCTATAAGCTTGCAAACTTGCTTGTGTCTGAAGTCTCCTTTTCCTTGCAGTCCAGCTGAAGTGGAAACACCGCTGTCCCTCCTCGGTCTCTGATCACCTCTCCACTTCTGATTCCTCCAGGACCCTCTTCAGAGATCCCGTTGTGCAGAGAGTTCATTGTCTTTCCATCTCTCTTCAGATCTTGTCTTCACATTAACAATGGCAACCCTTTGAATAACAATCTCATCTGCCAAGCACCCTCACTGCCTACAACCTACTATGTAGCTGAGGATGACCTTGCATTCTGACCCCCCTGCCTCCAGCTACCACTTGCTGGGATTACCGTCTTGGGCCACCACCCTGGTTTTGTGCAGGTCGAGATGGATCTCGGAACCTCATGGATGCTGCCCAGTCCACAGACCATGACTGAGCCCAGCTCTCAAGTAAAGATTCGTGAGCATGGTCCACATTTCCTGTCTCCTCTTCTTTATATTCAGTGGTGCTGGTGACTCAGTGCAAACTGTGCAGGCCTCAGTGCTCCACTGTCTGGAAACAATCCTTGGCACTCTTTCTGCCTCAGCCAGTGGACTGCGTATATGACTTCTGCAAAACCTTAGAAACTGCTGAGGATCTCCTTAGATGTTTAGGGTTAGAGAAATTAAATAATTTTGTTCAAGTATTGTGTTTGAAAACATTGAATACTCTCATTTTTTGTTTAGGCTTGTTTTTGAGACGGGGTCTCCCTGTGGCCTGGAACTCACTATGTATTCCAGGCCTAGATCTCACAGACCACCCCCCCTCACCCCCCCTCCACCTCTGCCTCCCAAGTTCTGGGATTAAAGCCCATGCCTGGGCTCTGACTACCTCATTCCTACAGTTAAACTCTGCTCCCCTTATATGGTGAAATTATATATTATTCTACTTTAGCAAATGGGATGTTCACAGATTCATTATTCTTTCTTTTAGTCATCCTTTGCATGTACCTTTAATTGAAGGCTCTCAGTTTTGTGCTGAAGGTTTTGTGGCAAACATGGCTGTAAGGACAAGTCCCATGTAAAACCAACATGTGCCGGTTTTGTGAGAGCAGGGCATGCAAGTTATATGGAGACTCAGATAAGTGAAGGGTTAGTGCTGTGTTGTGGTGGTCTGCTGGTCTTTCATTAGAATTATTTCTCACCATGCTGGGGAACAGACTCAGGACTTTTACATGCTAGGCAGGAGCTTCCCCACTGAGCTGAGCCTCAGCCTTGAGATTGCTTGAAAGACTTGCTCTGAACTCTCATGTTGCATTGGACTTACATAGGAGTTGGGCAGTCTTGAGCCCACATTGCAATGCTTGTGAGGAATTACCTCTGGATCCATGTAACCATGTCTTTACCACTGCTGACATGTGATGCCATTGAAGACATGGAGTGTTTGGTCCTTGCTTACACTATCATTGCCTTGAAAGATCTGTGAGTGGGGCTGGAGAGATGGCCTAGCGGTTAAGAGCACTGACTGCTCTTGCAGAGGACCCGGGTTCGGTCCCCAGCACCCACATGGTGGCTGAGAACCATCTGTAACTCCAATTCCAGGAGAACTCCAGTCCCAGGGGAATCCGAGACCCTCTAAAAAAAAAGAAAGATCTGTGAGTGTTTCATTTTCTGTAGGTAAGTTGTTCATTCTTTTTTTTTTTAATTTTTTAAAATTTATTTTCTATGTGTATGAATGTACTGTCTGCATGCAGGTTTGTGCACCCATGTCGTGCAATGCCATGGAGGTCAGAAGAGGGCGTCGGATTCCCCTGGAACTGGAGTTCTCCTGGAATTGGAGTTACAGACGGTTCCCAGCCACCGTGTGGGTGCTGGGGATCAAACCCAGGTCCACTGCAAGAGCAGTCGTTGCTCTTAACCGCTAGGCTATCTCTCCAGCTCCAAGTTGTTCATTCTTAAGTCTAGGTTACCTAAGTTCATCTGTGTGAAGTGTGTCTGTGGTGATTCAGCCCATCAGTCTCCTGTGAGGAGTGTGTGTGTGTGTGTGTGTGTGTGTGTGTGTTGTGTACCTGTTATGTGAATGTGTGCACACGTGCACTTATTAGTGTGGACATGTGCATGCAGTTGTGTTATGTGTACAGTGTTTGTACTTGTTATGTGTATGTGTGCATGTGTGCATGCAGTTTTGTGTGTGTAATGCCTGTACCTGTTATGTTAATGTGTGCACATGGCACATGCAGGTGTGTTGTGTATGTAGCAGGTGCAATTGTTTTTTTTTTTTATTTTTTTACAGGGATTTGCAATATAAGAGCACAGTTGTTTTCAGATCACATTGACTTTGCTCACTTCGCCATAAAATTAAGGTAATTGGTGTTAGCTTCCACAGATGAGGGATACCATTCGTCCTTTGTTTTTCTGGGACTCTGTTATTTCACTCAGCTTGATGTCTTCTAGCTCCATCCATTTACCTGCAAAGGTCATGATGCCATTTCTCTTTACCACTGCATAGAACTCCATTGTGTAGATGTACCACATTTTCTCTATCCACTCATCAGTTGAGGGGCAGCTCCTTGCTATTGTTAAGAGAGCTGCAATAAACATGGCTGTGCATGTATCTCTGCAGTAGGATGAGTCTTGTGGGTACATGCCCAGGAGTGGTATGGCTGAGTCAGGTGGCAAGTTCATTCCAAGTCTTCCGAGGGTTCTCCACACTGCTTTCCATAGTGGCTGTACAAGTTTACATTCCCACCAGCAGTGGATGAGTGTTCCCCTTTCCCCACAACCTCTCCAGTACTTGGTATCAATTGTTTTCTTGATCCTAGCCAGTCTTATTGGAGTAAGATGATATCTTAAAGTGGTCTTAATTTGCATTTCCTTAATGATTAGTGATGTTGAACACTTCTTAAGGTGTTTCTCAGCCATCTCTAATTCCTCAATTTTGAAATCTCTGTTCAGCTCTTTGCTCCATCTATTTAATGAGTCATTTGTTTTTTTTCTTCTTTGTTTTCTGAGTATTTTATATATTTTGGAAATCAATGCTTTGTCAGATGTTTTTGTGGTGAAGGTTTCCTCCCACTCTGAGGGTTTTCTCTTCACTTCTTTGATTGTTTCTTTTGATATACAGAAGGTTTTGAGTTTAATGAGATACCATTTGTCAATTGTTGACCTTAATTCTTGTGCAGCTGCTGTCTGATTTAGGAAGTCTTTTCCTACACCTATGTCTTGTACTCTGCTGCCAACTTTTTCTTCTTTCTCCTTCAGAGATTGGGGTTTCACATTAAGGTCTTTAATCCATCTGGAGTTGACTTTTGTACAGGGTGAGAGGTAGGGGTTTAATTTAATTCTTCTGCAAGTGGTGATCCAGTTTTGTCAACACCACTTGCTGAAGATGCTGTCTTTCCTCTCTTGTGTCTTCTTGGTCCCCTTGTCAAATATGAGGTGGCTGAAATTGTATGTGCTCAAGTTTGGATCTTCAGTTTTGTTTCATTGGTCAACAGGTCTGTTTTTGTGCCAGTACTGAGCTGTTTTTATGACTATAGTCTTGTAGTATAGTTCGAAGTCTGGTATAGAGATTTTCCCCCCTGTGTTGCTCTTTTCACTCTGGGCTGTTTTGGCTATTCAGGGTCTTTTGTTTTTCCAAATGAAATTAAGGACTTTTTTTTCCAGGCCTGTGAAGAAATTCTTGGGGATTTCAATTGGGATTGCATTAAATCTATACAAGAGTTTGAGTAGAATGGACATTTTTACTATATTAATTTTCCCAATCCATGATCATGGGAGGTTTTTCCATCTTCTGATGTCTTCTTCAATTACTTTTTTCAAGTCTTTAAAATTTTTGTTGTAGAGATCTTTGGTGTCTTTGGTTAGGTTTGTTCCTAGGTATTTTATTGTTTTTGAGGCTGAGTGGGAAGGTCTCCTTGAATTCCTTCTTCAGTTGCTTGTTGTTCGTGTAAGGAAAGGCTACTGATTTTTCTATGTTTGTTTTGTATACTGCCACTTTATTGAAGCTCTTAATCGTTTCTAGGAGTTTTCTGGTGGAGTTTTTAGCAATCATATCATTAGCAAAAAGGGATAGCTTGACTTCCTCTTTTCTAATTAGTACTCCTTTAATTTCCTGTTCTTGCTTTATTGCCCTAGCAAGTGTTTCAAGCACTATATTGAAGAGAATTGGTAGCAGCCTTGCCAAGTTCCTACCTTTAAAGGAAATGCTTCTGTCATTTCCCCATTTAGGATGATATTGGCTGTGGGTTTCCTGTATATGGCTTTGATTACATTGAGGAATGATCCCTCCAATCCAATTCCCTCCAGGACTTTTTGAAGGGATGGTGGATTTTGTCAAAGTCTATTTTCTGCATCAATTGAGATGATTGTGTGGTTTTGTCTTTCAGTCCATTTATAAGCTTGATGATGTTTATTGATTTTCATATGTTGAACCATCCCCGCATTTCTGGTATGAATCCAACTTGGTCATGATGGATGATCTTCTTGATGTGGGTCTGTATGCGATTAGCCAGTATCCTGTTTAGAATTTTGGCATCTGTGTTCTTTAATGAGATGAGACTATAATTTTCTTTTTTGGCTGTATCTTTGCCTAGTTTTGGTAATAGGGTGATGCTGGCTTCATAGAAGGAATTTGGGAGAATTCCCTCTGTTTGTATCCTTGTAAACAGTTTGAGTAATAATGGTTGTGTTTTTGAAATATTTTATAGAATTCTGCCAAGAAACCATCTGGGCCTGGGCTTTTTTCAGTTGGGAGGTTTCTTATTACATCTTCAATTTCTTCATATATTATGGGTCTGTTTAAGCTGTCAATCTCTTCTTGGTTGAGCTTTGGTGATTCCCAGGATTTCAGATATTCATCCATTTCTTCTAGGTTTTCAAACTTGGTAGAGTATAGGTTTTTGAAGTATTCCCATATGATTTTCTTTTCCTTGTCTGTTGTGATATTTCCCTTTTCATCCCTCATTGTATTGATTTGGAGTTGTTCCTTTTTTCTTTTGGTTAACTGGGCTGGATGTCTGTCTATCTTGTTTATTCTTTCAAAGAACCAACACAGGCCCACCTTGTATACCAGGTAGGAGGACAACTCCATCCCCACAGCCACACAAGCCAATCAAGCCAAAGACAATTGAATCAAACCAAACAATCTGCCTGGCTGAAGCACCCAGCTCCTACCTGTGCTTCAGGTGGTCTTCGGAAATCCCTGTGCAGGTGCACTTGCTATGTGGATGTGTATGCACACATGTGGAGGACACCGGTAGGTGTTATGTCTGCCTCCATCACTCTCTACCTTCAGTGTTTTGTGACAGGGTTTCTCCCTTCACTTGAAGCCCATGATCCTGCCAGGCTGTCTGGCCTGCAGGCCTCTGGGATCATCTGTCCCCATTGCCTTAGCATGCACTGTCAGACCTAGCTTTTTATCTGGGTTCTGGGGATGAGAACCATCATCCTCAGTGTGGCCTTGAGCTATCTCCACTGCCTAGAGCTGTGTAATTTCCCCCACAGAGTGGCTCTCCCAGGTCATGTGCTGACTGGGTCAGCTCATCCTGTCCTCTAATTGGTGGTGGAAGCCTGGCTGGGCACAGCTAAGTTTTACTGGTGGAGAGAGTGTTTTTACAGTGGTCACAGTTTTTTTTTTTAATTTTTTTCTTAAATTTATTGAATTGTTGCACATTTCATACAACATTTTCTAATCAAATTTAGACACATTCCTCTTTTTTTTAAATCTTTTTAAAATTTTTTATTTATTTACTTATTTTCGTATGTGTATGAAGGTACTGTCTGCATGCAGGTTTGTGCACCCGTGTTGTGCAATGCTGCGGACGTCAGAAGAGGGCATCGGATTCCCCTGGAACTGGAGTTAAAGATGGTTCTCAGCTGCCATGTGGGTGCTGGAGATCGAACCCGGGTCCTCTGCAAGAGCAGTTGGTGCTCCTAACTGCTAAGCTATCTCTCCAGCCCCCGACCCATTCCTTTTTCCATGCTCCTGCCACTCTGCCAGAGCTCTTGCATTCTGCTGTACATGTCTTGCATCTTTTTCTTGGTCTTTAAAAACAAATTTTTGGTGTAGAAGTTTACTGTTTGGGGAAGAAGTTTACTGTTTCAGTCGGTTATGTGAACAAGTCTTTTTCATTGTTGTCGTTCCCTTTAATGTATGCATGTACATACTTCATATGTACCAAAATTATGACATCAGAAAAGAAACTATCGGTTAATTCCCAAATGTGTTTAGGGATTCACCTTTTAACAGTAGAGTTGCATGCAGGTAAAAAGAAATATCACTTTACATTCCTAAATTACATTGCAAGTTGATAAGTGTTTTAATGTATTTTTTTATAGTAGCATCAGGTATTATACTTACTAAAAAAAGAAAAAAAATATGCTGTTTGCCTTATAAATAAGAAATTGTTGCTAGGATCCACAAATGAGGGACACCATACATTGTTTGTTTTTCTGGGACTGTGTTACTTCACTTAGCATAAAGACTTTTAGTTCCATCCATTTGCCTGCAAACTTAATGATGTCATCTTTCTTTACCACTGCATAGAACTCCATTGTTAGACATACCAAATTTTCTTTATGCCCGCAACCAGTTGAAGACACCTAGGCTGCTTCTAGCTCTTTGCTATCGTGAAGAGAGCTGCAATGAACATGGTATCATGGGCTCATGAGGTGCCAAAATATGTAGCAGACAACTTCACAGAGACTGCCAGTTAAAAAAGGAATTATTGTATTCTCTAATTTTGCCATGTGGTTTTCCACATTAAGTTCCTATTTTGAGGTCATCCATGAATGTGTTTGAGAATCCAAACATCTCATCCAGCACTGTGTTTTCAAACCATCTTCATTTACCCAATTCTTTTTTAAAAAACAGGTCTGTAAAGTTTATTACACAGTGACAGGGGAGGAACATGATCTGGAAGTGGCACAAAGCCTAGCTACAGATCCAAGGGAAACCTCTTGTCACTTCAACAGCACTTCTGGCCCTGCAGACAGACAGCCTTCCCTGGCCAGACCCCTGAGGTGTGGGTGTTGAGCCATGAGATAGCACAATCTCCCATGTAGGCCCCAATTCCTGAGCAGAACAAAGAACTGCAGTTCCAGTGACGCTCTGCGCAGTGTCCCTGCTGCCCATTCTCTGACCCCTCTGGTATCCATAAACATCCAGAGAATCAGTGAGACAACCCACATCCCAGCATTCCTGGGGATGATGCACTCCTCGGCATTGGGACTTCTTTCAGTGGTTTCTGGATTTACAGTTGAGACCTAGGTCTGAGGAGCAAGACTCAGATCCATTTGGAAGACAGGTGTGAGTACATGGTAAATCTTTGGCCATTAAATAGGAAGAAAGCCATGTGATCCATAGGACTCCCTGCCCAGAGCTTTCAAGACCAGGTCTGGGGATCAGGTTGTTCTGTGCCACACAGGTTTCTAAGCACGTCTTCTGCAGCAGCCACTGAAGGCAGAAAAACTGTTTTGACAGGACAGAACTGGGGCTAATGGGATTCTTGCAAAGGTAGCCCAGAAGAAACTGGGGCAGAGCCCTGCTTCCTTCCGCAAGACTCCCAGGGGCCATCCAGTACTGGCAAGAGGGCGCTCAGTGACCGTGGTCCCAGGAGCCAATGAAGCTGGTGGGAAGAAAGATGTGTTTGAAAGCACCAGGGTTTGGCAAGGACAGGAGTGGACCCTCCAAGCATGGGGAAAGGCTTTAGGCACCCTCTCCCTGCAATATCAATGACCTGGGCACAGGCAGCCCACAATCACTTTCGAATACAGGGTTACCCAAGTCTTACACAGCTAAGAAAGCAGAGTAAGTAGACACACAGGTCCTGCACTGTGGAAAGATTATGTATGTGTGTCTCCTGTTTGGGATATAGATAACCACTATTTTCATTCTTAGATGGTAAAGTGCAGCCAATACTACTCTGTAGAGCTGTAGGCTTTCAGGAGCAATCTATTTGAGTCTGCACTCCTGTTAGCCTGGGGAGGATAATTTCTCATGTGGCTACATGGGACAGTGAAAGAGGGGGCAGATACCAAAAGGATAGGAGTAAACAGGACTCAATAATTATTGAGAACATTATGTTAATACAATAGTTTTTAGAAGGCAGAATCTACCTACTTTGAAAATCTTATGTTGTTTCTTCGAGTGCTGATGAACTACTCCAGTGTACCCACCTGAGTGCTCTACTTGGTAAGTGTTCCTTCCTAGAAAATGTTCCTTCCTAATTGCTTGTGCTTCATTAGTAGGATCGAAAGGTTATTCCTGGACAGACTGTCAGCCCATGAAAGGAAACAGCCAGAATTGACCAGAATCCAAGACAACAGCTCCAGAGAGAGTGGACTGTTCTGCTTCTCATCCACCTGTGCCCCTTTTCTAAGCCCAGGGAATAATCTGCGGAAGAGGGGGCGTGGTAGAATGTAAGGGCTGCGATTGGGGTGAAGGGTGAAACTACAGCAATGTAGTCTGGACCCTCATTTGATTAACCTGATTGAACATACAACCCCTCACTCCCCGCTGGAAGGTGGGACTGTGGGGGTTTGGGCACAACAGCCTGCAAATTGGTTTTACATGAAGGATGCTTGTACTCATGGATTATCACTTATAGCTAAAAAAAAAGGAAAAAAAAAACTGAGAGAGATATGCAGGACAGTCATGGCAGAATGCATGATCTCGGTTGTGGTGGGGGTGGGGGGGAAGGGAAGGGGAGATATGCCTGAACTGAATTGGAAAATAATGTATGAAATGCACAAAGTATCAATAAAAAAAATGTTAAAAAAAATTTAAACAAAACAAAAAAAGAAAATGTTCCTTCCTAGAAAAAGTTCCAGCAGATGGCAGCAGAGTCACAATGATTACCTCAGTAACACCATACAGAAGGGGAGGGGATAAAAAATTACTATTTACTCAGAAGGTGGCGCTAGGAGACCCATACTTAAGAAACTGCTTTTGAATGTAATAAACTTGAATTCTCCTGAATCCCAGAGCTGATAATCGGAGCACTATGGACAGCAGTGTGCATTCAGTGTTTCAGACTGAAATGCTGCTCACATTTAGAGTTAGAGAAGTCTGACTCACCTTGTTAACTCAAGAACTACTTTAATGAATATATATGTGTATATATATATATATATATATATGTATATTTAATATTTATGCAAGGGTGTCTGTGTATGGGCAGGGCACAAGCATGTGAGTGCAAGTTCCAGTAGAAGCCAGAAGAGGGCGTAGGATTCCCTGGTACTGGTGGCACTTGTGGGCCAAGCTTGGTGGGTGCAGGGAACTGAACTCTGTCCTCTACAAGAGCAGCAAGCTCACTTAACCACTGAGCTAGCTTTCAAGTTCCCCTACTTGAAATTTCATCACCCACCATACTTATGTGTTTTCATTTTATCTTTTCTGTGTCTTCATGTGATTTAAGATCAGGCTTTTTCAAAGGCCTCTAAGGAGCTTCACAGTCTGCATCCTGTGTTCTCCCACTCTCCTCTCTGGCACTCTCCTGAAGGAGAAATACTCATTAACACTTCTAGATGCCATGGCTGCACTTTCCCATATATCCCACTCAACAGGAAAAATATATTAGAATTATTTTCTATTGCCTTTTGTAGACTTTTAAAAGTAATAGCTTAATTTCTTTGTTCTTTCCATTGACCAATAGGAACTAGTATGTAAGTAGAGTGGTAACTTTGTTTTGTTTAAATTTCAGGTTAGCAGAAACTCTGTTTTCTGAAAGTTGTTCTCAGATCTTGCCATTCTAAGTGGTTTTTGTGTTAAGTACCTCTCCTGTGTGTCCCTTTCCAGCAGGATTGTGTGCCCCTTTCCCCTGAGGTCGCTCCTAGGCTTCCATTCTATAACTTCCTACCTCTTGTCATGAGTTCTGAGAAGCACTTAACAAATGTAGATGTGATAATCAAGAAAGCACCTTTTGTGACAGAAGTCTCAGTCAGAGCCTCTTGTTGTGTACTTCCCTCAGCTCTGTCTGACTCTCCATGCACACTCTCTGCACTATGGTGAAAAATTGGTCTCCATCTTTTTGCCCAAATTCTTTCATAAAGCACAGACTGAGTGCTCACTAAGCTACCTACTGTATTATGCCCTGGGAGTGGGACATGTGGAATTTAACATATGGGCAGCTCTCCACAGGTTGGTGAAGTGACCCAGTCAGAGACAAAGGAAGTTTGAGGACTCCAGTGAGTATGGTTGATGTAGGATTCAATAAAGCAAATACGAGTCTCCTTGAGTCAAGCAAGACTCCACCGTCAGCACCAGCTACACCTCACCTGCCTGGAAATACTGTGCAGCAGAGGCAGCCATATGTCTGTATATCCCAAATCTAATTGGCTATTGGCTCTCTCCTTGGAGGAATAACCCATGGCTGATGCCACAAGCTTACATCCTCTACAGGTTAGGAGATGTTATAAGCCACAGTAAGACCCTGTCATATTTAACAGGGGGGAAAATTGTAATTCATGGATTAACATATCCAAACATGTGTCTATGCTAAAGTAACCTACCATAACTATTAGTGCTGCTTAAATACCTATATATCTAATTGCTTGTTCTTCATTAGTAGGATCGAAAGGTTATTCCTGGACAAACTGTCAGCCCATGAAAGGAAACAGCCAGAATTGACCAGAGTCCAAGTCAACAGCTCCAGAGAGAGTGGACTGTTTTACCTCTCATCCACCTGTGCCCCTTTTCTAAGCCTAGGGAACAACCTGCGGAAGAGGGGGCGTGGTAGAATGTAAGGGCTGCGATTGGGGTGAATGGTGAAACTACAGCAATGTAGTCTGGACACTCATTTGATCAACTTGATTGAACAAACAACCTGTCACCCCCCACTGGATGGTGGGGCTGTAGGTGTTTGGGCACAACAGCCTGCAGATAGGTTTTGCATGAAGGATGCTTGTACTCATGGATTATCACTTATAGCTAAAAATGAAAAAAAAAAAAATGAGAGAAAGATGCAGGACAGTTATGGCAGAATGCATGATCTGGGATGGAGTGGGGGTGGGGGGGAAGGGAAAGGGAAATATGCCTGAACTGAATTGGAAAATGATGTATGAAATGCACAAAGCATCAATAAAAAATGTTTTAAGAAAAACAAATGCAGATGTGATAATCAAGAAAGCAGCTTTTGTGACAGAAGTCTCAGTCAGAGCCTCTTGTGCACTTCCCTCAGCTCTCTCTGACTCTCCATGCACACTCTCTGCACCATGGTGAAAAATTGGTCTCCATCTTTTTGCCCAAATTCTTTCATAAAGTGCAGACTGAGTGCTCACTAGGCTACCTACTGCATTATGCCCTGGGACATGTGGAATTTAACACACAGGCAGCTCTCGACAGGTTGGTGAAGTGACCCATTCAGAGACAAAGGAAGTTTGAGGACTCCAGTGAGTATGGTTGATTTGGATTCAGAGTACCTCCTATCAGCAGGGTGTTTGCCTCTGAGAACTCAGGAAGCCAACAGGGATTGTCACTAGCTACCGGCAGACTGTCAGAAGAGCTGTGCAGGCTGTTTTTCATCTCCAAAGGGTTGATGGAAGACCAAAAGTTCGCATGAAGAAGGATTCCAAGACTTAAAAAACAAACAAACATCTAAAAATAAAACAAATTGTGCTAGATAGGTAATGCTTGTAACCAAGGGTGATCATGGGTAATTACTGAGGCCCTCAAATCCAGAGAGATATTTAGGGGAGCTCCAAACTCCTCTTACCTTGAGGTTCCTTGGAAGCCAATGCTGAGGGAGGTGGAGAGCCTCTTGAAAGCCCTGGAATTAAGTTTTATTGTGTTCAGCACTTTGAAGGATGCATGATTTCTTAACACCATCTGCATCACTAATTCCAGTTTAAAGCTCACCACACCCAAACTTTTCTTGGGACACACTCATAGAAAAATGGAGCTGAGAGTCTTTGCTCAAATATTTTGTTATCTCTGTTAATTAAAATTGTTTGTTTCAAATCATAGTTCTCTTCCTATAAATTTTAATGTCTTGCTGCTAAACTTTGAGAAAATATTTGGATTTTGGATTAGTAAAACATGTTCAATTTGCCTTTAGGAGTGGGCTACATTGTATATTTCAAAAATATTAAACTGCTCAACTTTATTCATACATGTAAATGACTAATGATCTTTTTGTTACACAATTCTACTTTCAGTCTGTATTGGGAAAAAGTCAATAACTTTATAATCCATATGTCAGTGTCTGACCTTTAGATCTCAACTCAGATTTCACACATACAAATAAATTAAATGCTGTATAAGTTAAGGGGCTCAACATTTTTGTGAGGGGTTTAAATTTGTAATTTATACTTATTTATTTTTATTTCTCTATTTATTTGAGACAGGTTTGCATGTGCCCAGGCTGACCATTAACATGCCTCTAGCCAAGGCTGACTATGAACTTCTGATCCTTCTGCCAGTACCTATAAGAACCAGGCTCATGGACTGGCATGCCAGGTCTGCTGAAAATGGAACTCAGGGTGTCAGGTATGCTAGGCAAGCTCTGATCCTCAGGTACTCTTTAACTTTCTGATTGGACAGTTGATCATTTTTGTGTCTTACCTTGCCACACCTTGGTGCATGTGTACACACGTGTGATGTTGGAATCAGGGTAAGGATATATACCTCAAATATTTACCATTCCTTATCTTTCATGGTGAAAACATGTAGGAAGCTTCTTTTGCTATGAGCAGGTACAGTGCAGTCCTGCTAAGGGAAGGGGAGCACAGTGGCCGCCTGCAGTCACTGTGGGGAACTGACCCCTCGGTGCAGAAGTTAGTTGGTTACTTTCGTAATCCAACCTGAGCGGTACTTCCAACTCAGGTCCTTAGCCTGGAAAATGGAACATTTCCTGTCTGGCCATGCTATCCCACCTGCCCAAAGACTGCTGATTTGTGGACAAGAATTTCAGGCTGATGGCTGATGGCCTATTTTCAGCCTACACCCACTCATGATTCATTCCACAGGGTGGTGACCTGATAGGTCTCCCTCCAACCCTACACTAGCTTACCAAGCTGGTGGTCTGATAGACTCCCATCCAACCCACTAGCCACAGGCTGGTGACCTGATAGGTCTCTGTCCAGCCCCATGGTACTGTCCAACCTTATGCTAGCTTACCAGGCTGGTGGTCTGATAGACCTCTGTCCAACCCACTAGCCACTGACAATTGAAATCCAGGCCTGCTTCAGCCTGTATGTGTGCAAAATAACAGACCCTGGAATTCTGTGTAATGATGGTAATGGAGAATTTGATTTTTTGCCTCTTGCAAATCACTTTTATAAGCAAAATGGCCTCACCTCCCAAAGCCAATCACAGACCCCCAGTTTCATGCCACTGTATACTGCTGCTCAGCCTAGCATCACCTGGGCCATATTGCTTGCTCCCTCTTGGGGCAGGATCAGAGGAGCCCCATGACTCCCACAGTGCCCCAAGCGGTGCTAGCTGAGAACTAGCTGGTAATTCAAACTGGATCCTCCCACAAAAACATTGTATGTATAGATTACATGTTGTTCCTAAGTTTCATTGTGATTTTTTGCTTGAATACAGAAACAACCAGATTCAGCCTTAGCTTTAAAGCCAAGAGTGGCCCCAAATCCTGAGAACCTATTTATCTTTCTGTGCCTGGCTTACTTTACTTAACAGAAAGACTTCTACTTTGATTCATGTTGTAAATGACAGGATTGTTTTCATTTGGTGGCAAGATAGACTTCCACTGTGTGCTCACAACACAGTTGCTTTACTCATTCATCCATTGATGGATAATAGAACACTGACACTTTTGGTTAGTGGTATGAGAAAGATGTCTTTTCAACATGTTGGTTCTTGATTTTGGCTAAATAGGCCATTCTGGGGATTACAATATCACACTATAATTCTGCTTTTAATTTTTTGAAGAACCTTCCAAATGCTTTCCATACAGATTGACTATATAAAGTATATTCCTAACCCTAATGTACCCTCCTTTCCTGCCATTCCTTCCTGGGATCCGTCATCATTTGTCATTTTGATAGTAACCATTTTGACTGAGCTTTTCTGGTATTGCTATGAGGTTTTTATTTGTCCATTTGTAATTGGATTTTCTGTTTTTACTGAGTTGATGGAGTATAATGTTCAACACTTGTTAGATGCGGAGCATGCACCCAGCTCTCCCATCTGTGTGCTTCCTCCTCAGGCTGATCTTTGGCTCTTCCTTCCCACTTTGATGTAACCCCATTTGTCTCTGTTTGTCTTTGTGGCTCTTGTCCAACAAATGCCTGCTCATTCAGTGTCCTTAAATTTTCTTTGTATGCTTCTGTCTGCTAGTTTCATGCCCTCTAAAGCCTAAAATTTAAGCTTTGTTTATTTGAGTTGATTTTTCTACATGACAGATGTATTAGTCACTTTTCTGTTGCTGTGATAAACCACCATGACCAAGTGAACTTATAAAAGGAAGAGTTTATTGGAGCTTATGATTGACAGTTCCAGGGAATCAGAGTTCATTGTGGTGAGAGGCATGGTGGCCAGGGCTGGAGCAGAAAGCTGAGGTTCACATCTCGCAATGAGCACAGGAGGCAGAGAGAGAGACTGGAGACCACAAGGCTTGTTAAACTCATTAAGCCTGCCCCCAATGATGTACTTCCTCCAGCATGGCCACACCTTCTAAGACCTCCAAGAACAGTGCCACCAACTGGAGACAAAATGTCTAAATACTTAAAGCCAATGGGGGACATTCTCATTCAAACCACCACAACAGATGACAGTGGAATATATATATATATATATATTCCTACACTTGCATGCAATTTTTCCAAGAACAATATACATATAATATATATATATATGTATATAACTATATATATATGTCTAATCTATTTTCAAAAGCACTAAAATTTGCAAACAATTATAAAAATGGACAATAAAATAAAGATTTGAGGCTGTCAAGATGGCTCAGTTTGTAAAGTCACTGGCCACTGAGCCTGATGACCTAAAGTCATTCTCTGGGACCCACATTGTACAAAGAAGAACTCACTTCCCCAAGTCGTCTCTGACCTCCATAAGCATGTCCCAGCCCAATAATAAAAAAATGTAGGAAAATTATCATAGAAAATACACATGTTCAATAAGCCACATTCATACTAGGGGTTTTGGAATATCCATTTAGAAGAGGGAAATAGCCCAAGAATACAGATGTGGATGTGATGCTCCCAGTTCATGTTTCAGCGATCACATCACAAAGCAAATGTCATTTCAGAGTAGGAATGACAATGTGAATTTGTTAAAATACATCAGAAAGTCTTTTAACTTCAATAACTGTTTGTTATTGGTCTATAAAATGGCTGGAAGTTTTTATAAGATGATTATGTATCCTTCTACTTTGGTGAAAGGGTTGGTTATTTCTAGAAGTCTTCACGTAGAAACTTGGGATCTCTTACGTAAATCATATCATCTGCATTAGGGATAATTTGACCTCTTCATTTCCAATAGTATCCCTTTAATTTCCTTCTATCTTATTGTTCCAGCTAGGGTTTCAAGCACTGTGTTTGAAAGAAGGCTAGACAGTGGAAACCCTTGTCTTGTTCTTGATGGGAATGCTTTGAGGTTTTCTCCACTTAGAATGATGCTGGCTGTATATATAGCCTTATTTATATTGAAGTGTGTTCCCTCCAATCCAGTTAAGAGGATACTATACAAGCTGCCAGGGGAGAAAAATCAATCTATGGTTTTACCCAGCTGTGAAGTCTGTGGACCACAAAAATGACTGGCCCAGCAATTATCTCTACTGGTGGAGTAGTGGCACTTTTATCTTGAGGCTAATCAACAGCTGTCTAATTAGAATTATGAACCACTCAGAGGGAGAGAATTCATGCATGGTACTACAGACATAGTTAAGTAGGCGTGGCTAGAGAGGCATAGACTCTAGAGAGGAACCTACTTCTTTCACTGCTCTAGATCAATGTAATTTCTTACTATATTCTAAATATGTATCCTTATATTTATAGACAAACATACCTTTCACCCTTCATCAAGAAGCTTACTCTTGCAACAGATGGAGACTATCACAAAATTCCACAACTAACCAAATGCAGAGAGTACATGTCTGTAAAGTGCCCAGCCCTAAGTGACACATCTACAATGCAAGTTCCATACTTAAGACTCAGGGAACACTATGGAAGAGGGGGGACAAGACACCTGCTGCTTGCAAATGCATCATAGGCTTGATAGGGAAGCTACAGCAGTGACACCTCTACAGTGTGGTGGTCTAATGAGATCTGCATGATGATAAAACCAGTTGACATGCCAGTGTGGATGGGGAAATTTCATGGGGCCTCACCTCTAGATGAAGAGCTACAGGAGATCAATGGATGCTGCAGGAGAGACAATCCATTTTCTCCAGGGATTAGCTCCCTGAGGCATTATCTAATCCCAAGTGTGCTGCCTAAATATGGGCTCACATGAGCACCACTACATGGACTCAGTGCATTATATATGTGTATATATATATTACATATATATAAATGGATGTATATGTAACAATAATACTTTAAGTATAGGACAAGAAATCTAAAGAGAATGGGGGACATGGGAGGAGGTGGAGCGGGGCTGGGAGGGTGGAAATAAAGCAAAGACAATACTCGTAGGAAATTTTCAAAACTAAAAAAAAGTTAAATAATAAAAAAACAGTAACAAGAAAGAAAATCTGTACCTGTGCTATCAGGAGCCTGTACTTTTGGCCAACAAGATGTGGTCAGACAGCTAGAAAGAGGAAGACACACTCTATCCACTTGATTTCGGGCCACACATTCCCTTCCTGCACTTACTTAAACATAAATTTAATAAGGACACAAAGTAATGCAATTTATGTCACCATTCTCCCATAAGGGGAGAAGAGCATGGTGACTCCCAGCTAGATAAAGAGGCAGAGGGGTTTCATTTCCAATTTAGAAGTCTGGGCTTCATGCTCTCTGCATAGACTGATAATACTTAATATGTACTTTTATATAAAACAGTTTCTGACTGATGACTTTTGCATCCTGTTATTTGCTTATTTGTAAAAAGATGTTTTGAACAACACACTAACAACCCTCCTTTCTTTATTCTCACTCAACAGATTGGAGACATTTGGTTGGATATCCAGTCATATCTTGAGTACTTGATCACAGACACACACACTGGTTTAGCAGAAAGCCCCAGCCTACAGGTCTTTTCTGTGCCTAGTTAGTGGACTCAATGTGGGGATAAGGAGAAAAAAAATGGAATAAGAAGGGCTCCCTGGGAAGATTTCCCTCCCACATAACATGTAAGGGTGAACCCACCTGTCTGGGCCCTCCGCTAGCTCTTCCTGAGCTCCGCCTGCTATCTCTCAGCCATGCTGGATTTGTTGTCACCATTCTGAGGAATCTGGATCCTTGAAGGACTGTACCCACAGGGCACCTTTGACTTCTGATTAGGTGAGGGAGCACAGGCCAGCATTGCTTAAGTTGGTTTTCACTGGAGTTTTTGACCCTTTAGTGCCTATTACTAGTTATTCTTCTAATTGTTGTGCCAAAATGCCTGACAGAGCCACTTAACAAAGGGAGAGTTGGTTCTGTTCACACTTTGAGAGTCTGTCCGACATGGTACTGGTACGGGAGGTCCGGGGGCGAGAGGGCTAGGCAGCTGGTTTTACTTTCTTTCTCATGGCTGTGAAAAAAAAATGACTAAAACTAACCTGGGGAAGAAAGGTTTCACTTGGCTTACATCTCCCTGGTACTTGGAGCCCCCAGAACTCAGGGCAGGAAACTGGAAGCAGATGATGAAGCCCAGGCTGTGGAGGAATGGTGCTTATTGGCTCATTCTCAGCCTGCTTTCTTATACAACCCAGGACCACCTGCCCAGAGATGACATCACCCACAGTGGGCTTCCACATCACTCAACAATAAAAAAAAAATGCCTCACGGACATGGCCACTGGCCAATCCAATAGAAGCAGTTCCCTAATTTAAAGTTCTCTCTACCCGGAAGTGTCAAGGCAGCAACTGACACAATCCAGACACGTGGCATCCCGTTGGGCAGCAGAGATGAATGCTGGTGCTCAGCTCGCTGTCTCCTTTTGATTTGGACTGGACATCCAGCCCATGGGATGGTGCTGCACACAGGGAGACGTTTCCCACCTCAGTTACCCTTACAGACGTGCTCAGAGGTGCGTCACCTAGGTGATTCTAAATCCAGTTAAGGGCTGGGAGAGACAAATCAGCAGTTAAGAGCACTTGTTGCAGTTGTGGAGGATCTGAGTTTTAGAATAATGGAGTTCAGGCAAGTGAAGTAATTTGGGAATCCTTCAGTATTCCTGGCCATGTCTGAGCTCTGGGAAGAGGGAAAACATGCTTGGGAGTTGGAGTAAGCCCCAGACTTCCGCTACATCTGGGTTCGTCCACAGGAGGTGAGCGGCAGAGATCCTTGCTAAGCCAAGACTGCAGGATGTGAAGGCTATGTTCCAGAAGCCCCACTAGACACAGTGGCTTCTATGTCCTGTTATATCGCAGTTGTTACTTTCATGTTAATGCATATCGACTATCAAAGTATCCTGTGGGATGGGCACCGTGACCTTTCCCATGTTGCATAGGATACTGCTGAGGGCTGGAGAGGTTTGTACTGACATTATACATCGGCATTACGTTTGTACTGACATTATACATCAGCATTACGTTTGTACTGACATTATACATCGGCATTACGTTTGTACCGACATTATACATCGGCATTACGTTTGTACTGACATTATACATCGGCATTACGTTTGTACTGACATTATACATCGGCATTACGTTTGTACTGACATTACACATCAGCATTATGCTGGGGGAGCTTTGTGTCCAGATCTCCTGATTTCAAGTCCTGCAGTTTTAAAAGTTAACCTTTTGCTGGCTCTCGCCCCTTGTACTTTCTTTCCATCATGACTGTGAATATCGCCATGTTGTCTCTTGTCTCCGTGCTCCATCTTCCATTGGTGAGCTATGCAGGTGGTCTCTCACACTGCCCATGCAGAGTCTCTCCTTGGGACAGCCATTAGGAACACCTAGAAATGGAGATTGGAACTAATAGAATTAAGGCAGAAGAAGGAAAGCTGCCTCTTCGAGCCATTCCACCTCAGTGCTGGTTTCCGTTTCTTCTTTGCTTTCTGTCTCTCCTTGTGATGGCTGAGCTCAGCCCGGTGGTGCTTTGCTCTGAAAAATACTGGCTGAGTTGCTTCATAGCCTGAACTCCACTGAGAACTCCAACTAAGACTCTCCATGGTCAATGCCTAGATGTAGTCTGCTGGGAGCTCCATGGAGATGAGCCATAGTCTTCATTTTCCTAAAAGTGACTATCAACAACCTTCAAAAGGATCTTAATACCAACTTACTGAGACCTGACCTACCCTTTCAATAACAACAGAAAGTAATCGATTAAATGAATGCAGGATACCCATGCAGTAGGAGGACTAATATGCGAAAAATTTTCTTTCATTGGTATAACATGAAGTTGCCTGTAAATGCAAATTGCATTTCTAACTGTGTTCACATGCTCAGAAAGTCACAGCTAACCTCACAGGACATCTAAATTATTATAATGCTGACTGAGCTAAGAAGGGCAGAATAAGTTGAAGAGGAGTGACCACCCCAGAAAAACAGGGGGAGGAAGGAATGTTGTTATGGAGTCCAATAAGTACAATAAAGTACAATATTGAAGATAGAGGGAGGCAGGGAGGGAAAAAGGAAGAAAGGGAGAGGAGAGATTGAGGGAAAAGAAGGAGGGAGGGAGGGAAAAAGGAAGAAAGGGAGAGAGGGAGAGATTGAGGGAAAAGAAGGAGGGAGGGAGGGAAAAAGGAAGAAAGGGAGAGAGGGAAAGATTGAGGGAAAAGAAGGAGGGAGGGAGGGAAAAAGGAAGAAAGAGAGAGGGAGAGATTGAGGGAAAAGAAGGAGGGAGGGAGGAAAAGAGAGAGAGAGAAAGACAGAGAGAGAGATTCTTTTATCCAGAGTCCATAAGAGGTAACTGGTGCTGTCTGATGTAGAGCGAGTGTTCTTGAAGATCCTTCTAATTCTCACCATTTCACAAAACCTTCTGAGAAAAGATCTATCTTTGTGGGTGACTTCCAGCTAAGAAGCCATGTGTCAGATAAGAGGAGTGGATGCTCTCATCAGAGAAGAGACCCCTTCTCTTGCAGATAGAGGCATGGGGATTTGGGGTTTCCAAGTCTCTCATTTGAATTTTTAAATGTAATCTTGCTACCAGGAAAGACACTTTTGTAGGTGATTAAGAATCTCGTGTCCCTTAGGCAGACTCAGGCTCTTTTGAACCTTATTTCCCAGAGCTCATTGGATATCCTGCCCCTAAAACAAGTTCAGACTTCCTCCCAACACTCTAAGGACCTGACCCATAACTCAGTGTTGCCAGATGGCTTATATGTATACCTCAGGACCATTTCCTGCAGAGAAGTTAACCTAGGAAGACAAAAAAGCTTTTATAATGACAAACGTCTACCTTTCTGCAAACACGGCCCAATTGCTGTCATGTAGGAACAGCAAATGACTATCCCTCCTTGGATGTCTTTCCTGCCCCTGTCAGTGCAGAGCAAGGCCACCTGACTCTAAGCCATGCTGTGAGATCAATAATACAGATGGTGCCAGTCAGAGAGGGCAGGTGGAAAATTCCAGTGTGTCTGTGACTCGCGTGAGAACTGACAACCTGGGAAAGATGGCTTGATCTGTTTGAATTCCATTTGTTTGATCTCTTTAATTATCCTAGTAGATCTATAAAATGCAATAGTGGGGAGAGATGGAAAAGATGAACAAATAATACTACAAAATGCATAGAAATATTGGACATATTAAATGAGAACTCGTATACCAAGCACCATGTTTGCCACAGACTAAGTACTTTGTTGTTTGTTTCAGGGGATCATTTTGAGACAAGGCCTTGCTATATCCACAGCTTTCCTGGGTGGAACTCCCTATGTAGACCAAGCTGGTATTGATCTCACAGAGATCTGCCTGCCTCTGCCTCCAGAGAGCTGGGATTAAAGGTGTCTGCCACCCCGCCTGGCTCAGTTATTTTCTTAATCTGGAGTTCACTGCATTATTTCAATAGTGGGTATCATACATCTTGAAAAAAAGTTTTTAGATTAATTTATTTTTATTTTATGTGTATGTGTGTTATGCCTGCATATATGTAACTCTACCTGTGTCTTTTCAGTATCTGTGGAGGCCAGAAGTGGGTGCTGGATTCCCTGGAACTGTAGTCATGGAGAGTTGTCAGCTGCCATGTGGATTCGGGGATTCGAACCTAGGACAGGTCCTCTGCAAGAGCAGCCAGTGCCCTTAACTTCTGAACCATCTTTCCAGCCCTTGTTATACATCTTAAAAACAAAAACATCTTATATTCAACAAAAGCATAATTGAATACATAAGTCCTGAATGACTATATTATCTCATGCAATCATGTTGGACACATAGCTGGGTCCTAGAAGTCTGGAGAAGAAGGCTTCCTGAAAAATTTTAGATGAAATATTTTTATGTAATATATGAAGCCATCGAAGATATGAAATACAACATGGGGCACTTTTATGTATAGGTCATAAGTTTTGTAATCTTAAAATATCCAAGGACTTTCCAAGGCTCATGTAAGAGCTTGTATCTCTTTAGAGGAAGAAGGCATCTAAACTCATAGCTATAATCAGCACCATGGTGCCCCTGATCATTGGAGCAACTCCTGCTACCAAGTCTGTCAGTCCAAATGGAGCCATAGACTTTTGGAACCTGCTGAAGTTGTCTGTCTCTGAAATTAACATAGCAGAACAGAGAAAGCATCTTATCTGAAAAGACTGGGGTCACCTAGTGTGGATGTTGGTGTATATGCTCACTTGAATGCACAATTAGAATCTCCTCCACACAGACATTAGTGTGGAAATTCTCCCTTCAGCTGCAGTACAGGGACTTTCCATTATCAGCAGAGCTAGCCTAGCCTGGATGGAAAAGTTCTTTTATTAAAATTTTAGATTTATTGAAGTTAGTTATGTTTCTAAATCAGCCAGATAGAAAACTGGATGAAAGCACACAACTAAGCTAAATTTACTTCTAAAGAATTGCAACTAATTGCATCAAAAGGAATCACAGAGTAAGGATCTCAGTGGTCTCCCAGGAGAAGGTATGCACAATGACATGCCTGACAGTCACAGGCCTTGGGAAATGAGTAGAAACATGTCTGTGTGGTTCCTCAGCCACAGCTGCTCTTTAGAGACGTCTTTACCTTTCACCTGCACTGGGTACTTTTCCATCCTTCACTGTGTTCAGGTTTCTACAGTGGGTTTAGCTATACAGTGAGGCACTGGATTCTAATGAGGATAAGAGCAGGTCATTCAACTGTGCTTTCAAGGGTATTAAAGAACATAATCTCTCTGGCTAGTAGAAATATTCTCTGATAACATGTACTGAATAACACACACACAAATAACCACAGGTTTGCGTTAGATCAAGTGTTTTTAATTTTTGCTGAAAGGGCATGAATTTCAGTTTATGGGTTGGACTTTTTTTGTACAGGCAAAGAAATTTTAATACTTCAAGCTTTGAAAATGACCATTAGTGGATATGTAAATGACCTGCCAGGTAGGGGAAAGAGCCAGCCTGTGGCAGACATAGCTCCTGTGTTTAAGGTTGGGGTGGAGAGCAGCTTGTCTACTGAGTTATCTGGGATATTTGGGTGCTAACACCCCAGAAGCCATGACCTGAAACACTTTTGGAGGGATAGTGGACCAGTGAAGAGAACGGCTTTCAGTGCTTCCTCCCAGCGGAGATTCCCAGGTCCCAGGCGACATGACCCTGTCTCCTGACTCCAGTTTTGGAGGATATAACCCTGTTGATTAAACCCATCAGCAGTATCTGCAGATGAGGAAGGCATCTTCTAATCTCAGAGGGACTAAGGAGCCAGAGAAGAACAGAGGATGAAGACAAGGCATTTGAATTCTCTCAGGTTCCAGGTATTAAGGGAAACGTTTTCCTTGGTATGAAGCTATCCTACAATTTTCTCCATAACTGATTTGGATTCTGAATCTCTGACCACCATCGCTGGGACACTGCTCTGACTCTTGGAGAGTGTTGCCTGACACAACCCAATCTTCCCAGATTTTCCAGTTTGTACTTACAGGTCTGTTGCACTTCATTTATGCCAGAGCTATGATTTAATTAAATTTATTTAACTTTAATGGTTCAACTTGTGTTTAAGTAGTAATATTCCTAAGATAAGCAGCTTGATGTTCTAGATCTTTTTTCTCTTATGTGTGTGAAATACATTGCTGTTAAAATGCAATTTTAACTTAATTTTAATATTTTCAGTATAATTTAACTATGGCATATACGATCTACCAAAAGCTATGTGAATACCATACTTTATAGACTAAAACCATAGCTTTTCTGTGGTCATCTACTAATTTTCAAGAAAGAGTCATTAAAAATAAGGGCAGGTCTGTTTTTCTGCTTTCTTGATAATGTAGAGACTTACAAAGTGTATTTCAAAACCAGGTGAGTGCTGGGCATGGTGGCGCTCGCCTTTAATCCCAGCACTTGGGAGGCAGAGACAGGTGGATCTCTGTGGGTTCAAGGCCAGCCTGGTCTACAGAGAGAGCTCCAGGACACTTGGTACTAAAAGGGAGACCCTGTCTCAAAAAAACCAAAAAAAAGTATAAAATCAAAACCAGGTGAGCTCCATTTCTGGAAAAGCAACACGCAGCCTGTGGTGATTAATCTTAATTGTTAGTTTGGCAGGATTAAAATCATCTGGTAGGCAGAGCTGGGCCCGATTGAGGGTTTCCAGTGAGGCTCAGATGAGGAGAGACCCACTCTGCCTGTGTGCAGCATCCTTCCAAACACAGGTGTCTGGGCTGAAGTAAACAGAGAAAGCCTGGAGACCTGGCTGTGCCTCATGACCAGGATACAATGTGCCCAGTTGCCTCATTCCCCTGACACCCCTTCTCTGCCAGGATGGACTGAACCCTCTAAGGAAACCCTCCTCCCTTATCCTGCTCTGTCTCATATTTTGTCGTAGCAACAAGTAAAGTGATTGGCACACAGCCCAATCGACAAATCTTTTTGTTTTTAAACTTTATTTTGCCTATTTTTAAATAATGCTTTTTTGATGCTTTGTGTATTTCAGACAACATTTCTCAGTTCAGTTTAGACACATTCCCCTTTCCCTTTCCCCCACCCCACCCCAGATCATGCATTCTGCCAAACTATCCTGAATCTTTCTCTCAGTCTTTTTTTATGTTTAGGAATTGACATTTTCCTCCTTTGATTTTATATTACTCTAAAATATGAATACATACTTTCCACTCATATACAGTAATTACAGAGTCTGAAAGTGGTAGATTAATTCTAGAGCCTGTTAAGAGATTTACATTATAACAACATAGTTGCTTTCGGCTAAACAAAAATATAACAATAATGTTGTTCAGCTTGCCTTTCATCTGGGGATTTGGTGCTAGCATCTACAAATGAGGGAAACAATTCACTGCTTGTTTTTCTGGTACTGTTACTTCACTTAGCATAATGGCTTTGAGTTCCATCCATTTACCTTCAAAGTTCATCATGTCATCTTTCTTTATCACTGAATAGTACTCCATTGTGTAGATGTACCACATTTTAAAAAAGTTTATTTATTTTTTTATGTAGATGAATGTACTGTCTGCATGTAGGTTTGTGCACCATGTCCTGCAATGCCGTGGAGGTCAGAAGAGGGTCTTGGATTCCCCTGGAACTGGAGTTAAAAACGGTTCTTAGCTGCCATGTCGGTGCTGGGGATTGCACCTGGGTCCTCTGCAAGAGCAGTTGGTGCTCTTAACTGCTAGGCCATCTCTCCAGCCCCAATGTACCACATTTTTTGTCATCTGCTCCTCAGTTGAGGGGCATTTGGATTGGTTCCAGCTCTTCCCTATTGTGAAGAGAGCTGCAATAAACATGGATATGCATGTATCTTTTCGGTAGGATGAGTCTTGATGGTATATACTACCCAGGAGTGGTATGGATGGGTCAGGTAGTATGATCATTTTGAGTCTTTTTATTTTATTTTATTTTTATTTATTTATTTATTATTTATTATTTTTTTGCATGTGTATGAATGTATTGTCTGCATGCAGGTCTGTGCACCCGTGTCATGCAATGCTGCAGAGGTCAGAAGAGGGTCTCGGATTCCCCTGGAACTGGAGTTCTCCTGGAATTGGAGTTACAGACGGTTCTTAGCTGCTATGTGGGTGCTGGGGATCGAACCTGGGTCCTCTGCAAGAGTGTCGGTGCTCTTAACCGCTAGGTTATCTCTCCAGCCCCTCATTTTGAGTCTTTTAAGGGTTCTCCACACTGCTTTCCATAGTGATTGTATGAATTTACATGCCCACCAGCAGTGGATGAGTGAGTGTTCCCCTTTCCCCACAACCTCTGTAGTATTTGGTGTCTTTTGTTTTCTAGATCTTAGCTAGTCTTAACTGAGTGAGGTGATATCTTAAAGTGGTTTTAATTTGCATTTCCTTAATTATTAATGATGTTGAACACTTTTTAACATGTTTCTCAGCCATCTTTACTTCCTCACTTGTGAAGTCTCTGCTCAGGTCTTTACTCCATCTTTTGAGTAGGTCATTTGTTTTCTCCTTTGTTTTTTGAGTAGTCTATACATTCTGGACATTAATGCTCTGTCACATGAATCACTGGTGTGTGTGTGCACGTGTGTGTGTGTGTGCGTGCATGTGTGTGTGCACGTGTGTGTGTGTGCGTGCATGTGTGTGTGCATGTGTGTATGCGTGCATGTGTGCATGTGTGTGTGCACATGCATGTGTGTGTGTGTGTGTGTGTGTGTGTACATGAGTTGGAGGTTCCCATAGAGTCCAGAAGAGGCTCTTGAATGTCCTGCAGCTGGAGTTTAGGAAGTTGTGATCTGCCCAACATGGGTGCTAGGAACTGAACCAGCATCCTCTGTGAGAGCAGCAAGCAGTCTTAACTGCAGGCCTGTCTCTAGCTCTCCAAGTCTAAAAGCTTCTGCATTTATTGTTTGAACAGTAGTATTTCTTCTTGCTATGAATTGTGGTAACAAATGAAATGAAGAAAAGAGTTTCTGTGACATGGGAGGAAACAAAATAGCATCTGGGTCTTCAGCTGAGATGGGAGGAAACTTATCTGAGACAAAGGAGATGAGGAAGGGATAGAGAGAGAGAGAGAGAGAGAGAGAGAGAGAGAGAGAGAGAGAGAGAGAGAGAGACTGCATGTGTGTATAAATCAAGAAAAAGGCAAAGATTCTGCATCTGAGTTTATGTTCAGATCCTGGTGGACAGCAGGGATGTTAATATCAAAGCATCACAGAGCCTTTCCCTCCTGCCTCCCATGACACATGGCACAGGGACAGGGACTACATGCTGAGAGTGTGGAGCATAAGCATGAACATGTTTAAATTTTCAGCATCACAGAGGTGCAGCTCAGCCCTACACACTTGTTTTAACCTCTAACCCATTCAACCAGACAAACGCAGATGATGTCAGGATATTATTTACTGGGGTTTGAGATTGTTTATACCTTAATAAATTCTTGACTGATAATAAATTCTTAGAGACCATGATCATTCATCAAGTTGACCAGTGGCAGCCTCACTGTCAGTACATGAACCCTTGCAAACTGTGATACATTTCTTAATGCTCACTGCATTTCATTTATTTTACTTTTAAATGCAAAACCAAATTGTGTATTCTGATGGCTAAAGCATCACTTTTTATGCTGTATATATTAATGGAATCTAACCCATGCACCACTTTGCATACTTCACTTTTTGTGGTGGGAACACTTACAATCCGTGTCTGGCAATGGCGGAGCACAAAGCATACTGTTAACCATGGTCACGTGCTATGCAGGAATCGCCTAAGTTTTTCTGTCTGTCTCACTAGGATTTTTTTTGTGTGTGTGTTTTTAATTTTTAAAATTTTTATCTTTTATAATAGGTCATAAGTAATGAATACAGGCATCCTTCATGTAAAACCAATTTGCAAGTAACTATGCTCAAACTTGTACAACCCTATGCCCCCATTGTCCAGCTGGGGGAGCTTATATGTACTAACACGTTGATCAATTAAGAGACCAGTCTATGTTTCTGTAGTTTTGTAGTTCACCTCAATCGCAGCCTTACATTCTGCCACGCCCCCTTTTCCGCCTTTTACAGAAAAGCTCACTAGGATTTTTGTCCTTTGATCAGTGTGTCCTTGGCAGAACCCTGTTGGTCTCTGGTCCCCATAATCAGATTCCTGATTGAGCTGAGCTGTCCTACATCACTTAGCAATTTAGAAATGGTCCAGAGACATGCTCCAGGCCAGATGGACGAAATTCCTCAGGGGATGTTCCTTCTTCCCAGGTTTGTGACACAGCCAAGGAAATGCAGGTTTATCTTTATGACTAGAAGGGGCAGTGACCAGAATGCTTCTCCCTCAGAGCCTTCCTTAAGGGACAGAGCGCTGCTGGTAGTGTCTGTTATAGAACTGTGAGATAGTAATCTCATTTTTAAATTACCAACTAGTAATACATTAAGCCTTCAAAGAAATCTAAAACTTAAATTATGAGAAATGTATCTTCATGGTGCTGTGTTGTCTTGTTAAGGGCTTAATGGTACAGTGCTTAGAAGTGAACTAATTATTTCCTTACTGCCTAGGATATGTAAATTCTACATTCTGCTACTGGATAATTACATTCTTCTTGATCAGGAAGGCCTTCTGGTTCCCCGTTGAGGAAGACAGTGCCTAGTTTGGTGCTGTGGTTGACATGGACACTGGACATTTGTGTTCTCTTCCTCCAATGCCTGTTAGGACCACAGACATTTGATTATATGTGTAAGGACATACAGCCTTACACATATAATCAAATGTTGGGATTTTTTGTGATTTATTTATTTTAATTTTATGTATGTGAGTGTTTTTCCTGAATGTATGTAAGGGCAATGGTCTTGTGAAGTGCCTACAGAAGCCTGCAGAGGTAGGAAAGGGCACTGGACCCTCTAGAGCTGGAGTTATAGAAAGTCATGGGCTCCATACAGGTCCTCTGCAAGAGCAGCCGGTGCTGTCATCTGCTGAGCCATCTCTCCAACTTCATATTTAACTATTTTTATCCAGTGAAACTTTAGAAACATGGCTTTCAATGTTTACATTTATTAGGCTTCCTATGATGCAAGAACAATGGTTAAGAAATACATATCAAGTGGTTCTGTTTTGATTATTAGTTTAATATTATGTCTTTATGGGATGGGGTAGGCTTATTTACAGCATAAATACAGCTGTGATAACAGTCATACTGGTTTGCAATCTGTACGCCAATCAACTCCAGTTTGTACAGTTTTGGACTGCTTTCTGCCTGAAGCCCTGTGTGCTTACACCATGTGCTGGGCAGTCCTACCAACTCCCTGAACAATTGGGCATCACCATGTGCCAATAGAGAAGAAGATGGCAGCTTGTCAAGTATGACTGCTGAGACAAATTTGGGTATTTACTTTGTTATTTATTGACACAGCCTCATGTGGCCTAGGAGAGTACTCTCAGTATTGCTACAGTGAGGATGACTTTGAATTCTTCATTTACCTGCTGCTACCTCTGAAGTATTAAGATTATCAGTTCTCTAAATTCCTCATTTATTTTTGATAAAGCTTTTATATATTTCTGATTAAATTATGGCTGATGTTTTGTCTAATTCTAAAACTTAATATTTAAGTGTATATATTCTGAGATCATTTTCTTGTATTGTTTTTTAATTAAAAAAAATATATATTTTATGTGTGAATGTATCGCCTATGTGTATGTAAGTGCACCCATGTCCTGCAAATGGAGGTCAGAAGAGGGTGTTGGATCCCCTGGAACTGGAATTACAGACAGTTGTTAGCAGCCATGTTGGTGCCAAGATTCGAACCCTGGTTCTCTGCCAGAGCAGCCAGTGCTTTAACCACTGAGCAATCTCTCTAGTCCCCATTTTCTGGTATTATTAATAGTTAGTAACCAGCAGCACTTCATTCTTCCTCACTCTGCTTCTGTTTGTGGATTTCAAAAAATGTTTGAGTACTTTTAATTCTTACAACTTTTAAAAATTTCTATATACAAGCTTAATAAAAAGTTACTGTGTAGAAACAGTTTTAATCACATCAGTGCCATAAAGAATTCATAAAATCCTGATTACAAAGTAATTTTCCATTTCTAAAGTAATTATAGAACTTGCAAAATGTCTGAATCTAAATATGATAGGTGAGGGGCTAGAGAGATTGCCTAGCGGTTGGGAGTGCCGACTGCTCTTGCAGAGGACCCGGGTTCGATCCCCAGCACCCACATGGCGGCTGAGAGCAGTCTGTAATTCCAATTCCAGGAGAACTCCAGTTCCAGGGGAATCCGACGCCCTCTTCTGACCTCCGCAACATTGCATGACATGGGTGCACAAACCTGCATACAGACAGTATATTCATACACATAGAAAATAAATAAATAAAATTTATAAAATGGTTTAAATATGATAGGTGAAATTGTACATGCAACAAATACAGGATATGTAAAACTTCAAGTACAGTCATCTGGGTCCATAATAAGTAATTTTATGCTTCTTATTATATTCTATAATGAATATATAATTATTTCAATTTAGAGAGAATAATAAGCATAAGACTCTAATAAAATCATTTTAACATTAAAAAGCATCATTATGTTAATGAAGTCATTATGGTATTAGTTACCATTGAAATACTGCATTTGTCACTTTTTTATATATCAACCCCTTACTAAAACATTTAACAGTGGATATCTAATTATATATTGTGTATATATATATTCGAAACTTAATTATAAAAGATCATTTTCAGTAGCAATCAGAAAGGATAAGTGAAATGATTGCTAACAGATTTTTATCACCTCTAAGGGAAAGAAACATAAAGAATATGATCATAGCATATTGGAAAGACAATTACTTAAAAAATATCACAGGACAGTAATACTTCCAGTGCAGGTTATGACTCATTATAGCATTAAAGTTTTGTCTTTAAACATGCTTATTTTTAATAAGCTATTTAGATGTAAAAGCATAAAATTACTGAGTATAACTTTTTTTTGTCTTTTTGAGGCAGGGTCTCCCTTTAGTCCCAGGTGGCCTGGAGCTCACTATGTAGACCAGGCTGGCCTTGAACTCACAGGAATCCACCTGCCTCTGCCTCCTGAGTGCTGGGATTAAAGGCGTGCTTCACCACACTGGGTTGTGACTATAACCTTTACAGTTGGTATTGTTAAAGTAAAATCTACACAACATTGTTCAGAAATTTTTAATGTCTAGTTCTATGAATTTCTTCAGACATAATCTTTTAAAAATTAAATATAATTCTTTGAGATTTTGAAATGCATAAAATGTAGTTTGTTTTTTGGTGAATTTTTATTCTTCATCTTTATACCCCTTCCATATTGGTACTCCCATAGGCGCTCCCCCCTCCCTGAACTGGTATTCATACATTTGTGTTAAAGCCTATCATGCATGTCAAGTTAGTGTACCCAGATGTTCCTCAGGGAAAGTTCATCCACTGAGGTTTAGTCAGCCTATCTAGAGTCCCTCCTTTTAAGAAGATAAGCTCTTCCTCACCTTGTAGTAATCAGCTGCCAATAATTCTTTGACTAAGATTGGAGCCTGCTGCCCATTTCACAGTTCTGTGCTGGGCTTTTGTCTGCTTGAGTTTGTGTGGGTCTTGTGCACACTGATACCATTGCTGTGGGTTCATATGAGCAGGGTCCCAGGGTCCTGTAGGACTCTGTTTCCGTATGACCATGCATCTCTTCCCTGGCTCGTACAATGCTTCCACCTTCTCTTCTGCAAGGTCCCAGAGTGCTGGGTGGGTGGAGTTTAATATAGGAGTCCTGACCAAGAACCCACACTCTGAGGACTCTTATTCTCTATACTTTGGCCACTTGTGTCCTCTTGTGCTCCCAGCCCTCTGTTGCATGAAGGAGCCTCATTGATGAGAACTAAGAGATGCATTTAGTGATCCTCTTTACCCCTTGTTCTATGTTCCATGAGCTACTTAGTGCTGGCACTTACACACAATCTCTGTGTAGACTCATGTAGAGATACTGGCATGAAGTGTAGGTTAATTTATATTCACCTCCATCCTTTCCCCCTAAGTCCACCCAGGTTCACTGTCCACTCTGTCCACCCCTCCCAACTTCCTGTCCCATTTTTCTTTATAACTCAGAGTCCAGTTCATGCTGCCCATGCCCTCATGGTGTGGGACCTTCCATGGAGCCTGGTGGACCTAACAGTGGCCTCAGCCTTAAAGAAAACTATTAAAGGCAATAGCTCCTCAGCTAGTAGTCAGGGCCCAGGAGCCCCACCGCTCCATGCTGGAATGCTGACTGGCTTGATCTTGTACAGGCAGCCTCAGTGGCTGTGAGCTCAGGAGTGCAGGTGTCCTGTCATGTGTAGAAGCCCCTGGGCCTCCGTGACCTCTGGCTCTTACAATCTTCCCACCGTCCCTTCTGAGATGATTTCTGAGCCTTCTGGGAAGAGGGTGTGATATAGCTCTGCTGTGTGTGGCTGAGCATTCCACAGACACGTCCTCTCTGCACTGTGATGGGCTGCACATCTCTGTGTTAACCACCATTCACTGCACAAAGAATCATGAATAATAAGGTCTGAGATATGCACTGATAGAAACGTTTTTCGTTTTCCTTCACTGCTTAATAAAATTCCATTATGTTTAAGTACAACCATTATCTTAACTTTGGTGGAACATATTTTCAGCCCTCCAAAGCACCCATACACAATGAAGGACCTTCTTGCTTCCCAAATCTAGCAAGTGTCAGTGTCCTTTACATGATTATATTTTTACTTTTGTAGAATTTTATGAAAATGGAGACATGCATTAAGTAGTTTTGATGATGTCTGTTTTCCATCATTAACAAAACACTTTGGGGACTGATCCAGTTTCTCTTATAGTACAAGAACATTTTTTTCTGTCATTTTTTGATGTTTTGTTGACTGGATCTATAGACTTTTTTTCATGCTTTCATCAAATATGGAGCATCTAAAGCTGATTCAAATATTTGAGAACAGGTCTCATGCCTTTCTTGTCCAAACGTCCCATGGCAAGTTGACACATCTGCTTGCTTGATTTCCTGTTCCGATATGTTGAATATTTGCATGTGTGTATACACCATTGACTATTGAAACTTTACCCTAACCCTACAAATAGTATTGCAAGTCTTTAATTTTATTGTTTAAAAAATATCATGAGGCTGATCTAGTTTCTTGCATTTCTTTTTTTTTTTTTTTAATTTTTTATTTATTTCCGTATGTGTATGAATGTATTGTCTGCATGCAAGTCTGTGCACTCGTGACGTGCAACGCCGCGGAGGTCAGAAGAGGGTGTCAGTCTCCCCTGGAACTGGAGTTCTCCTGGAATTGGAGTTTCAGACGGCTCTCGGCCGCCATGTGGGTGCTGGGGATCGAACCCGGGTCCTCTGCAAGAGCAGTCGGCGCTCTTAACCGCTAGGCCATCTCTCCAGCCCGTTTCTTGCATTTCCACAAAAAAATTTTATCATCTTAAGTTTTTCCAAAAGAAGTTTGCCAGGGTTGAAATAATGAACCCACTGAATGTAGAAATAAGCTCAGAAAATACTGACCTTTTAGGTAAGTTGAGTTGACTTATATGACACATTTCTTCATTTGTTTAGCTCTATTTGCAGTGTTTTATTGTTTCAAGGTAGAGTATTTGGAATGATTATTTAAATTTTATTATTTATTTATTTGAGATAGGGTCTCTCTATGTAACTCTGGCTAGCCCCGAACTCTCTATGTAACCTAGTCTATACTTGAAAGCCATGAGACCCACCTGTCTCTGCCTCCACAGTGCTGGAATCAAAAGTATGCACCACCAAAATGGGCACTATTTCAAGTTACTTCAAGTACATTATATTTTGATGCTTTTGTGAATTTTATGATTTTAAAATTTAATATCAGGTTGTTCTTTGTTAGTTTGTAATTGTACAATTAAAAATTTAACTTTAATGAGAGAGATGTTAGTTCTACTATTTGTCATTTTAGATTTTTTTTATATTTTACCAATATGAGCACACATATAATTTGTAAGTAAGAAATACCAGAAGAATATTACTAATATTTTAAATTGGAAAAGAGATGTCTAAGAACACTTTCCTGAAATACTAAAAAAGTTTTTTTTGTGTGTGTGTATTTGTTTTGTTTTTATATTAGCCATGTAGTGTTAGAGGATCTTTAGACTGACACATTTGTTCAGTTAGGGAAAAATGTATCTTTCTTTTTGTTATACATCAGAATGAATTTATTTTACAGTGAGTGACATTTTATCATTAAGGAATAGTATAATACATACCACAGGGGTGGAAATCCTGGTTCCCAAAGCTTTGTTTTTATAGTTTTATTAGCAGATATTTATTTTTCTGTGCTTGCATAAATATCCCCTATCCCCTATTTTTCATGGAAAGTTTATATTTACCATACCTAGATAGACAAAGTTGTGTAGAGTTATGTTTTTCTTTTTTCTTTTTTTTTTTTTTTGAACAGGGTCTCCCTGTAGCTCTGGCTGTCCTGGAACTCACTCTGTAGACCAGGCTGGCCTCGGACTCACAGAGATCCGCGTGCCTCTACCTCCTAAGTGCTAGGATTAAAGGCGTGCGCCACCGCGCCCGGCATTTATTTATTTCTGTATGTGTATCAATGTACTGTCTGCATGCAAGTCTGTGCACCCGTGTCGTGCAATGCCGCGGAGGTCAGAAGAGGGTCTCGGCTTCCCCTGGAACTGGAGTTCTCCTGGAATTGGAGTCTCAGACGGTTCTCGGCCGCCATGTGGGTGCTGGGGATCGAACCCGGGTCCTCTGCAAGAGCGGGCGGCGCTCTTAACCGCTAGGCCATCTCTCCAGCCCCGAGTTATGTTTTTCAAAGCCAACTTTTTTATTGAAGCTTTGTGCATTTCATACAAAATTTCCCAATCAAATCTAGACCTGTTCCCTCTTCCTTGCCCTCCCCGAACACTACTAGAGCTCATGCATTCTCCCAAACATGTTTTTCATGTTTTTCTCAGTCTCTTATAAAATTTTCAATGCAGAAGTTTACCATTTTGGGCAGAAGTTCACTGCTTCAGTCAGTTCTTTGGCCCAGTCTTTTTCATTGTTGTTGTTCCTTCCAATTTGCATTACTCCAAAATATGCATATATGCATGCCACACATATATCAAGACTATGATGTCATAGGTTTTAGCATCTTAAGCTTATGATTTATTATTATTATTATTATTATTATTATTATTATTATTTATTAGGCTGAAAGATAGCATGTTTTCCTTAAGGGATTTTTTAAAGGCACTGGGACCTTCCCTTCCCATGGTCACCAAATGAGGTCCGGTAAGCATCACATCCTGTCTTGATCTTCCTCTACTGGTCTCCATGATACAGTCTGGGTAGTCCAACAATGGCAGTCTATACTCTGAAGAGACTGAAATCCCAGTTGTTGCTCAGTCCACAAGCTGGATGTCTCAGCAGTCCCCATCTGGCACTGAAGGTTTGGAGGATTCTTGGAGAGACATGAGTCTTCTGTCCATATTGGAAGGTTGAAAAACTGTCTCATGACTTTGAAGAATGGCAAAAGCAGTGGGAGCCACAGGGTAGCTGCACCTGCCAGTAAGAATTTCACCCAGGCAAAACAAGATTGCTTTTTTTTTTTCTTTTTGTCTTTTTACTAAGATCTCAAGTTTTATACATGAAGTACAAATTTTCAAGCCTTACTAATTATTTATTTCTGGTTATACTTTCCTTTTGGATATTTAAGGCCACACAGCCCAGATTAACCAAGATTTTTGTTTTCTCAAGGTCAGTTGAGGATCTGGTCCTCAGGGGTCACTTGGATTTTGGAGGGGGAAGGAGCTCCTAGCTCCTTTTGGCTTTTCATTTACCAGTTCAATCCACTCCAGGACAAAGTCAGGCCTTGCTAGACCAGGCTTTTTGAAGCATGAATAGACTTTCCTTTTTATAGACTGGACACAGGCTGAAGTACCATTAGTGGATATCCAAGACCTCCCTGCATAAGAAGACTGGTGACTCACATTTGCAGGACATTTAAAGAGATGCCCCCATGCATAGTCCCCTGGGACTTAGTTGACCTCTGAGGGCAAGGAACAAATTTATCCCTTAAGTCCCTTGGTATGGGCATTAAGTATGGTCATTAAGCAACCAAAAAGGATAAGTTCACCAGCTTGATATGTTTAACATCTGTATAATATTTTAGAAAATGCCTAGATGAAAGCTCAAGCAACCTTGTATAAGTAATACTAAGAACCACTCCCATAAAATAAATACTGTGGTTAGATACAATGTCATGACAAACTAGTTTTTTTCTCATTCTTTTGATTTTATATTACTCTAAAATATATACCCTCCACCCATAGACCAAACATTCCAAAGTCTGAAAATAAATGGTAGGTTAATTCTAGAACCTTTTAAGGGATTCACAATATAAGAGCACAGTTGTTTTCAGATCACAAGGAATATAACATTAATGTTGCTCAGTTTGTCTTATAACCAGGTACTTGTTACTAGCATCCATAGATGAGGGATACCATTCATCATTTGTTTTTCTGGGACTGTGTTACTTTACTTAACATAATATCTTCTAGTTCCATCCATTTACCTGCAAAGTTCATGATATCATCTTTCTTTACTGCTGCATAGAACTCCATTGTGTAGATGTACCACATTTTCTCTATCCACTTGTCAGTTGAGGGGAACTTGGGTTGGTTCCACCTTTTTGCTATTGTGAAGAGAGCTGCAATAAACATGGCTGTGCATGTATCTCTGCGGTAGGATGAGTCTTGTGGGTATATATCCAGGAGTTGTATGACTGGGTCAGGTGGCAAGCTCATTTTGATTCTTTTAAGTGTTCTCCACACTGCTTTCCATAATGGTTGTACATGTTCACAATCCCACCCAGCAGTGGATGAGAGTTCCCCTTTCCTCACAAACTCTCCACGATTTGGATTTGGTATCATTTGTTTTGTTGATCCTACCCAGTCTTATCAGAGTGAGATGATATCTTAAAGTGGTTTTAATTTGCATTTCCTTAAATATTAGTGACATTGAACACTTTTTTTTGTCTGTTTGAGACAGGGTCTCCCTGTAGTTCCAGCTGTCCTGGAACTCACTCTGTAGACCAGGCTAGCCTTGAACTCACAAAGATCCACCTGCCTCTGCCTCCCAAGTGCTAGGATTAAAGGTGTGCACCACCACGCCTGGCAACATTGAACACTTTTAAGATGTTTCTCTGCCATCTTTAATTCCTCACTTGTAAAGTCTCTGTTCAGCTCTTTGCTCCATATTTTGAGTAAGTCATATGTTTTCTTCTTTATCTTTTTTTTTGGGGGGGGGGAGTAGTTTATATATTCTAGAAGTTAATGCTCTGTTAGTTGTGTCACTGGTGAAGGTTTTCTCCCAATCTGTGAGTTTTCTCTTAATTTCACTGATTGTTTCTTTTACTGCACAGAAGCTTTTGAGTTTAGAGGACCTACTTGACAATTGTCGACCTTATTTTCTGTGCAGCTGCTGTATGATTTAGAAAGTCTTTTCCTATGCCTATGTCTTGTAGGTTGCTGCCAACTTTTTTTTCTATCGCCTTCACAGTTTTTGGTTTCACTTTGAGGTCTTTGATCCATTTGGAGTTGATTTTTGTACAGTGTGAGAGGTAGGAGGTTAACTTTATTCTTCCAGAGGTGGTGATACAGTTTTGCCAACACCATTTGCTAAAGATGCTATCTTTCCTCCATTGAGTCTTCTTGACCCCCTTGTCAAATATGAGGTGGCTGAAATTGTATGTGCTCAAGTTTGGAACTTTAGTTTTGTTCCATTGGTCTACATGTCTATTTTTGTGCCAGTACCAGGCTGTTTTTATGACTATAGCCCTGTAGTATAGTTTGAAGTCTGGTATAGAGACCCCCTCTCCCCAATATTGCTCTTTTCATTCAGGATTGCTTTGACTTTTCGGGTCCTTTCATTTTTCCACATGCAATTAAGGACTTTTTTCCAAGCCTGTGAAGAAACTCTTGGGGCTTTTAATTGGGATTGCATTGAATCTGTATATTAATTTGGGTAAAATGGACACTTTTACTATATTAATTTTTCCAATCCATGAGCATGGGAAGTTTTTCCATCTTCTGATGTCTTCTTCAATTTCTTTCCTCAGGGGTTTAAAATTTTTGTTGTAGAGATCTTTGGTATCTTTGGTTATGTTTGTTCCTAGGTATTTTATTTTATTTTTTTTTTTGAAGCTATTGTGAGTGGGAAGGTCTCTTTGTATTCCTTTTTCAGTTACTTGTTGTTGGTGTAAAGAAGGGCTACTGATTTTTCTAGGTTAATTTTGTGTCCTGCCACTTTACTGAAACTCTTAAGCATTTCTAGGAGTTTTCTGGTGGAGGTTTTAGCATCCCTTAGGTAAACTATCACAACATTTGAAAAAAGGGAAAGCTTGACTTCCTCTTTTCCAATTAGTACTCCTTTAATTTAGTTTTCTTGCCTTATTGTCCTTAGCAAGTGTTTCAAGCACTATATTAAAGAGGATTGGCAACAGGGACAGCCTTGCCAAGTTACTACATTTGAGGGGAATATTTTGACTTATCTCCATTTAGAATGGTGTTGGCTATGGGTTTCTTGTATACAGCTTTGATTACATTGAGGAATGATCCCTCCAATCCAATTCCCTCTAGGAGTTTAAGCAGAAGAGATGCTGGATTTTGTTGAAGGCTTTTTTCTATATCAATTGGGATGTTCATGTGGTTTTTACCTTTCAGTCAATTTATGTGTTTTATGCTATTATTGATTTTCATATGTTGAACCATCCCTGTATCTCTGGTATGAATCCAACTTGGTCATGATGGATGATATTTTTGATATGGGCCTGTATGCGATTTTCAAGTATTTTGCTGAGAATTTTTGAATCTGTGTTCATTAATGAGATGGTTCTATAGGTCTCTTTTTCAGTTGTATCTTTTCCTGGTTTTGGTATTAGAGTGATGCTGGCTTCATAGAAGGAATTTGGGAGATTTCACTCTGCTTGTATCCTTCTGAACAGTTTGAGTAATAATGGTTGTAAGTCTTTTTGTAATGTTATAGAATTCTTCTGTGAAACCATCTGGGCCTGGGCTATTTTTAGTTGGGAGATTTCTTATTACATTTTCAATTTCTTCATATATTATGGGTCTGTTTAAGCTGTCAATCTCTTCTTGGTTAAGCTTTGGTGAGTCCCAGGATTTCAGATATTCATCCATTTCTCTTAGGTTTTCAAACTTAATAGAGTATAGATTTTTGAACTATTCCCATATGATTGTCTGGATCTTTTCATTGTTTATTGTAATAGTCCCCCTTTCATCATGAATGCTATTGATTTGGAGTTGCTCTTTCTTTTGGTTAACTGGGCTAGAGGTCTGTCTATCTTGTTTATTATTTCAAAGAACCAACTTTTGGATTCATTGATTCTTTTTATTGTTTTCTTTATTTTTATTTCATTGATTTCTGCTCTGATTTTTGTTATTTCTTCCTGTCTGTTGCATTTAGGGTTCATTTATCATTGCCTTTCAAGTATTTTTAGCTGCAGTGTTAGATCATTCACTTGTGCTCTTTCTGTTTTTTTTTTTTTTTAATGTAGGCACCCAGGCCTATAAACTTTCCTCTTAAGACTGATGTTAAAGTATCCCATAGGTTTTTTTCTATTGTATTTTCATGGTTATTTAGTTCCAGGAATGCTTTTATGTCTCTTTATTTATATTTGTCCAGTTGACCTGTCCAAGGGGCTCAGTGGGGTATTGAAGTCCCCTGCTATGATTGTTCTGAGATTAATCTGTGCCTTGAGGTCCTGGGTAATTGTCTTTATAAAGTTTGGTGCACCAGAGTTTGGTGCATATATATTTATGATTGTGAAATCTTCTTGGTCAATTGTTCCTTTGATAAAGATGTAATGGCTCTCTTTATCTCTTCTGATTACTTTTATTTTTTTTTTCTCTTTTTTTTTTCGAGACAGGGTCTCCCTGTAGTCCCAGCTGTCCTGGAACTCACTACGTAGACCAGGCTTGCCTTGAACTCACAAAGATCTGCCTGCCTCTGCCTCCCAAGTGCTAGGATTAAAAGCGTGTGCCACCACGCCCAGCTGATTACTTTTAATTTGAAGTCTATTTTGCCTGATATTAAAATAGCAATTCCTGCTTACTTTTTGGTGCCATTTGCTTAGAATATTTTTTCCATCCTTTCACCTTCAGTTGGTGCCTATCCTTGAGAATGAGATGGGTTTCTTGTATACACCATAGAGATGTGTTCTGTTTCCTAACCCATTCTCCCAGTCTATGACTTTTGATTGGGGAGTTTAGTCCATTTTATTTAAGGTTATAATTGAAATATGTGTGTTGCTTCCTTACACTGTACTATCCATTTGCATTTTTGGTCTTGGTTTCTACTTTTGCAGTTATGCTTTTATTAATTTCTCTTTCTAGATGCCTGGGGATAGTTGCTCCTCTCTTCTGTCTTTTGAATTGCTTCATGTATTCTCTGAAGGGTTAGTTTTGGTTTTCTAGATATGTATTCTACAATCTTGTTTATATAATGGAAGATTTTTCTTTCTCCGTCAACTATAATCAACATTTTTTCTGGGTATAGTAACCTGGTTTGGCCTCTACAGTCCTTCAGCATTGAGAATACTTTGGACCACATTCTTCTTGCTTTCATAGTTTGCCTTGAAAAGTCAGTTGTAATTCTTTTTGGGTTTCCCCTTATATGTAACTTGTTTTTCTCTTGTGGCTTCTAGAATTTTGTCTTTTTTTTTTTTTTTTTGCGTATCTAACATTTTCAATATGATACGGCGTGGGGAGTTTCTTTTCTGATCTTGTCTGTTTGGAGTTCTATGTGCTTCTTGTATTTGTATGGGTTTGTCTTATTTTAGTTTGGGGAAATTTTCATCTATTATTCTGTTGAAGATCTGATGAATACCATTCTCTTGGGATTCTTCTCCTTCCTCTATTCCTATGATGTGGAGGTTTGATCTTTTCATAGTGTCCCACAGTTCCTGGTTGTTCCACTTTTGTGTATCACAACAGACAGCAAAAAGATCTGGAAAATCATATGGGAATACTTCAAAAACCTTTACTTTACTAAGTTTGAAAACCTAGAAGAATATCTGAAATCCTGGGAATCACCCAAGCTCAAACATGAAGAGATCGACAGTTTAAACAGATCCATAATAAATGAAGAAATTGAAGATGTAATAAGAATCCTCCCAACTAAAATAAGCCCAGGCCCAGACAGTTTCAGAATTCTATAAAACATTTCAAAAAGACTTACAACCATTATTACTCAAACTGTTTACAAGGACACAAACAGAGGGAATTCTCCCAAATTCCTTCTATGAAGCCAGCATCACTCTATTACCCAAACTAGGCAAAGATAAAACCAAAAAGGAGAACTACAGAACCATCTCATTAATGAACACAGATGCCAAAATTCTAAACAGGATACTGGCAAATCGCATACAGACCCACATCAAGAAGATTATCCATCATGACCAAGTTGGATTTATACTAGAGATGCAGGGATGGTTCAAGAATATGAAAATCAATAAATATCATCAAGCATATAAATGGACTGAAAGACAAAAACCACACCATAATCTCAACTGATGCAGAGAAAGCCTTTGACAAAATCCAGCATCCCTTCAAGCTTAAAGTCCTAGAGGGAATTGGATTGGAGGGATCATTCCTTAATGTAATAAAAGCCATATACAGGAAACTCACAGCCAATATCATTCTAAATGGGGAAATGACAGAAGCATTCCCTTTAAAGGTAGGAACTCGGCAAAACTGCCCCCCTGTCAACACTCCTCTTTAATATAGTGCTTGAAACACTTGCTAGGGCAATAAGGCAACAAAAGGAAATTAAAGTAGTACTAATTGTAAAAGAGGAAGTCAAACTATCCCTTTTTGCTGATGATATGATAGTTTACTTAACCGATGCTAAAAACTCCACCAGAAAACTACTAGAGACAATTAAGAGCTTCAGTAAAGTGGCAGGATGCAAAATTAACCTAGAAAAATCAGTTGCCTTTCTTTATACCAACAACAAGCAACTGAAGAAGGAATTCAAGGAGACTTTCCCACTCACAATAGCCTCGAAAACAATAAAATGCCTAGGAACAAACCTAACTAAAGACACCAAAAATCTCTACAACAAAAATTTTAAACCCCTGAGAAAGGAAATTGAAGAAGACATCAGAAGATGTATAAAAACCTCCCATACTCATGGATTGGAAAAATTAATATAGTAAAAATGTCCATTCTATCCAAACTCTTGTATAGATTTATAATGCAATTCCAATTAAAATCTCCAAGACTTTCTTCACAGACTTGGAAAAAAAGTCCTTAATTTCATTTGGAAAAACAAAAGACCCCGAATAGCGCAACCCTGAGTGAAAAGAACAATACAGGGGGTGTCCTACTTTGTATTCCATTGCTGTGACAAAACACTCTGACCGACACCAACTTGGGGAGGAAAGGGTTTATTCAGCTTACATCTCCTGGATCATAATTCATCACTTAAGGAGCCCAAGGCAGGCACTCAGGGCAGGAACCTGGAGGCAGTAGCTGAAGCACAGCCCATGGAGGAATGTTGTTCACTGACTTGCTCTCCTGGCTCATGCCCAGCCTGCCTTCTTATACAGTACACAACAACCTGCCTAGGGTGGCACTACTCATTGTGGGCTGAGCCCTCCCACATTGCCTGACAATCAAGACAGTACTACACAGACGTGGTCACAGGCCAATCTAATGGAGCCAATTCCCCAATTGAGGCTCCCTCGACCCAGGTGTGTCAAGTTGACACTATAGCTATCCAGCACAATTGACCCCTTGTCAACTTGACACACAAAACACATCACTATTAAACCACCACCTTTCCAGTTCTTATCCCCAAAGTATGATGTTAACATTAATCACAACCTAAGACAGTACAACCTTAAAAGCCCCACAGTCCTTAAAATGTCCCAACACTTAAAAGTTCAGTCTATTAAAAGTCTCTTAACTGTGGGCTGCTGTAAAATCCAAAACAAGTACTGTCTTATTTCAAAGGGAAGAATCAGGCACTCTCAAACAAAACCTAAGTCCAGCAAGTAGCTCAAGGCTGGACACCTGGGACTCACTCATGATCTTCTGGGCTCCAAAGGGTCTCGGCAGCTCCCCCTCTCCGACTCTGCCGTCCGTGGCACACTCATCTCGCAGGCCCAGGCCGACTCCATTCTACACCTACCGCTGCTCTTGGTGGTCGTCCCAGGGTACCGGCATCTCCAAAAAGCTGGGGTCGCTACTGAAACTGAGGCAGCACCTTCACCAATGGTCTCTTCTGACCTCTCCTGGTGCAAAGCCTCAGCTTCTCTCCATGACCCCTGCAATCCTGGGGTCTTCACAGCAACCGAGGTGCACTTCCACCAATGGTCTTTCCTGACCTCTCACAGTGCCAAGCCTCGGCTGCTCTCTGTGACCCCCTCAAATTTCAACACCGGAACCATATAGGAGACTCTTACACGTTACCAAGTCCGGCTTCTGGCTCGAGATGGAGGCTCAGGCCCTTTCTGGGTCACAGCTTCTGTGTGCTGACCTTGAAGATATTCTCCCCAGAAGATTTCACCTCAGTGATGCTGGTCTCTTGTTACTTACAGCTGATTTTTCAGCCCCAGCTAACCAGCATCAATTGCCCCAGTACCACAAAAGTTTCACTTCAGGTTCTGGTCTCTTGTTACTTACAGCTGATTCTCCACAGCCCCAGCTGACCAGAACCCACAGATTACACAGTCCTGATGATCTCTGCTCTCCTTTGAAACTAGAAACTTCACAAGCCAGGCCTCCATCTTCTACAACTCCTTCAGCAAAACTGCTCCAAGCTCCACAGCAACAATCTTTAGGCATTCAATGATCTTCCCAGCCCAAAGTTCCAAACGCCTCCACAATCCTTCCCCAAAACACCAAGGTCAGGTCTGTCACAGCAATACCCCACTCGTCTGGTACCAATTTCTGTCCTAGTTTGTCTTTCCATTGCTGTGACAAAACACTCTGACACCAACTTGGGGAGGAAAGGGTTTATTCAGCTTACATCTCCTGGGTCACATTTCATCACTTAGGGAGCCCAAGGCAGGAACTCAGGGCAGGAACCTGGAGGCCATGGAGGACTGCTGTTCACTGGCTTGCTCTCTACTGGCTTGCTCTCTGGCTCATGCCCAGCCTGCCTTCTTATACTGTCACTGCTCAACAATCAAGACAATACACCACAGATGTGGCCACAGGCCAATCCAATGGAGCCAATTCCCCAACCGAGGCTCCCTCAACCCAGGTGTGTCAAGTTGACACCAAAGCTATCCAGCACAATTGACCCCTTGTCAACTTGACACACAAACACATCACTATTAAACCACCTTTCCAGTTCTTATCCCCAAAGTATGATGTTAACACTAATCACAACCTAAGACAGTACATCCTTAAAAGCCCCACAGTCCTTAAAATGTCCAAACACTTAAAAGTCCAGTCTATTAAAAGTCTCTTAACTGTGGGCTGCTGTAAAATCCAAAACAAGTACTGTCTTATTTCAAAGGGAAGAATCAGGCACTCTCAAACAAAACCTAAGTCCAGCAAGTAGCTCAAGGCTGGACACCTGGGATTCACTCACGATCTTCTGGGCTCCAAAGGGTCTCGGCAGCTCCCCCTCTCCGACTCTGCCGTCCGTGGCACACTCATCTCGCAGGCCCAGGCCGACTCCATTCTACACCTACCGCTGCTCTTGGTGGTCGTCCCAGGGTACCGGCATCTCCAAAAAGCTGGGGTCGCTACTGAAACTGAGGCAGCACCTTCACCAATGGTCTCTTCTGACCTCTCCTGGTGCAAAGCCTCAGCTTCTCTCCATGACCCCTGCAATCCTGGGGTCTTCACAGCAACCGAGGTGCACTTCCACCAATGGTCTTTCCTGACCTCTCACAGTGCCAAGCCTCGGCTGCTCTCTGTGACCCCCTCAAATTTCAACACCGGAACCATATAGGAGACTCTTACACGTTACCAAGTCCGGCTTCTGGCTCGAGATGGAGGCTCAGGCCCTTTCTGGGTCACAGCTTCTGTGTGCTGACCTTGAAGATATTCTCCCCAGAAGATTTCACCTCAGTGATGCTGGTCTCTTGTTACTTACAGCTGATTTTTCAGCCCCAGCTAACCAGCATCAATTGCCCCAGTACCACAAAAGTTTCACTTCAGGTTCTGGTCTCTTGTTACTTACAGCTGATTCTCCACAGCCCCAGCTGACCAGAACCCACAGATTACACAGTCCTGATGATCTCTGCTCCCCTTTGAAACTAGAAACTTCACAAGCCAGGCCTCCATCTTCTACAACTCCTTCAGCAAAACTGCTCCAAGCTCCACAGCAACAATCTTTAGGCATTCAATGATCTTCCCAGCCCAAAGTTCCAAATGCCTCCACAATCCTTCCCCAAAACACCAAGGTCAGGTCTGTCACAGCAATACCCCACTCTTCTGGTACCAATTTCTGTTCTAGTTTGTCTTCCATTGCTGTGACAAAACACTCTGACCAACACCAACTTGGGGAGGAAAGGGTTTATTCAGCTTACATCTCCTGGGTCACAATTCATCACTTAGGGAGCCCAAGGCAGGAACTCAGGGCAGGAACCTGGAGGCAGGAGCTAAAGCACAAGCCATGGAGGAATGCTGTTCACTGGCTTGCTCTCCTGGCTCATGCCCAGCCTCCCTTCTTATATGGTACACAACAACCTGCCCAGGGTGGCACCACTCATTGTGGGCTGGGCCCTCCCACACTGCTTGACAATTAAGACAATACTCCACAGATGTGGCCACAGGCCAATCCAATCTAGCCAATTCCCCAATTGAGGCTCCCTCAACCCAGGTGTGTCAAGTTGACACTAAAGCTATCCAGCACATCCTCCATATGGGTGGCATGGCACAGGGACATACACATTTGAACACACAAGCAAACATACACACATACTCACAAACAACACACAACATACACACATATAGCACACATATATACATGCATACATATGCATATACCTATGAGAATAAATGTAAAATAATGTTTAAAAGATTATTTGAATTAACATCTCAACAGCGATGTTTGGATAATTTTATTAACATGTGCCACTTATATTTTAATGAGGTAATTAATATTTCCATATTTATAGACTTTACTAATGGTCGAAAATTCCCATTGAAGCATTCTGAGGAGGAATGAGCATAGAGACAATCCCCAGACATTATGAGGATTGGGAGAGTAAATTTGAAAAATCCATTAAGAGTAATTGATTTGAGGGTTGCTTTAGGAACCTCTGCACCCTGTCTCATGTGACTGGCCATGACAATGTATATTAAATGGAATTTTGATTAGAGTGATTAGAGGTATGATTAGAAGTGACCTTGTCCTGAGGTGGGAAGTGTAAAGTGTGTCATTAGAGGTGACCTTGCCCTGAGGTGGGGAGTGTAAGGTTTGTGATTCAAGGTGACCTTATCCTAAGGTGGGGAGTGTAAGTTGTGTGATTAGAGGTGACCTTGTCCTGAGGTGGGGAGTGTAAGGTGTGTGATTAGAGGTGACCTTGTCCTGAGGTGGGGAGTGTAAGGTGTCTCATTAGAGATGCCCTTGCCCTGAGGTGGGGAGTATAAGTTGTGTCAATAGATGTGACCTTGTCCTGAGGTGGGGAATGTAAGGTGTGTGATTAGAGGTGACCTTGTCTGGAGGTGGGGAATGTAAGGTGTGTGATTAGAGGTGACCTTGTCCTGAGGTGGAGAGTGTAAGGTGTGTGATTAGAGGTGACCTTGTCCTGAGGTGGGGAGTGTAATGTGTGTCATTAGAGGTGACCATGCCCTGAGGTGGGGAGTGTAAGCTGTGTGATTAGAGGTGACCTTGTCCTGAGGTGGGGAGTGTAAGGTGTCTCATTAGAGGGAGGTGCCCTTGCCCTGAGGTGGGGAGTATAAGTTGTGTCAATAGATGTGACCTTGTCCTGAGGTGGGGAATGTAAGGTGTGTGATTAGAGGTGACCTTGTCCTGAGGTGGGGAGTGTAAGGTGTGTGATTAGAGGTAACCTTGTCCTGAGGTGGGGAGTGTAAGGTGTGTCATTAGAGGTGACCATGCCCTGAGGTGGGGAGTGTAAGGTGTGTGATTAGAGGTGACCTTGTCCTGAGGTGGGGAGTGTAAGGTGTGTCATTAGAGGTGACCTTGTCCTGAGGTGAAGAGTGTAAGGTGTGTCATTAGAGGTGACCTTGCACTGAGGTGGAAATTGTAAGGTGTATATCCCTGATGTCCCTCTTCTCACTCTGCGTGGAACTTTTATGCGGGTTTTTTTTTTTTTTTTTTGCATGTAAGTGTACATGTGCACATGTGGGCTTTTGTTTTTCCATTGTGGTAAAGGCTTCACAATCCCTTCAGTTATATTTAAATGATGCTGGGGAACAGATCTCCAAGTCAGACTGTCCTTATGAATCCAAAGCTCAGCTGATCTTGGAGAGGACTGATGCATGTTGGAGCCTGGGTCAGGTTTGAACTCAGGCATCCCAGTCTCCCATGCTCGAGAGCTGTAAAGAGTGGTAGGTCCCTTTCTCTGGGGCTGCTGTTGCAGAGAACAGGAGACTGGGGTCGTAAAGGAACGCCAGGCCTGTGCTTGGGACACACAGCTGCTGCATGTGCTCTCCAGCACTGACTAACTGGGAACTTGCTCAACTCCAAATTTTATAATTACGTGAGACCCTGCTTTGGGCTATACCCTGACAGGGGCTTGTAGTAAGTGGTCAGTTCCATGGTGGGACAGGCCATGCAGGGAAGCACAGCCTAAGGACACATGGCAGTACATATTTTCAAATACAAGCGGCCATTTATTCAAATGCAACATGTCATTATACAGGCAGTGCGACATCACTCTGAGGGTCCAATCTCAGACCCTTGTGGCATCACATCATTCTCATTCCTAGGCATAGACAGAGAGGTCCCATGATGCTCTTTTGTGCCTTCAGGACATGCTGGGTAGAAATGTTAGCTCAAACACACCTTTAAGCTCAGATCAGAGAAGCCCACAAGGTTGATTCTACAACTTTGTTTACAACACTATTAACTAATAAATATTAGTATTCCTTTTTTATTTTTATTTTTTTATTTTTTATTTTTTTAATTTTATTTATTATTGTATGTGTATGAATGTATTGTCTGCGTGTAGGTTTGTGTACCCATGTCGTGCAATGTTGCGAAGGTCAGAAGAGGGTCTCGGATTCTCCTGGAACTGGAGTTCTCCTGGAATTGGAGTTACAGACCATTCTTAGCCGCCATGTGGGTGCTGGGGATCGAACCCAGATCGTCTGCAAGAGCAGTCAGTGCTCTTAACTGCTAGGCTATCTCTCCAGCCCTAGTATTCCTTTTTTAAAGTGACCATTCTGCATTTTATTCCTCAATGGGGATGCAATCTACACCCTCATCAGTGCTGGTTAAGCGCTCTGCCTCTGGATTCAGCTCCCAGTGACAAAATGAGAGATTTCATCTGGTTGAGGAGTGGTCATTTGATTGTTATGATTTTAATTAATCATAGAATATGCTGCAATTTGATGGTGTTATTTCATTGAACCACACTACTCATTGGAGCACTATTTACCAAGAATAAATTTGGAAGACGATAAATGAGTCAAAGATTTTGATAATTTGCTTTTGTGAATTATTCCTTCACTTTCTTTGTATTGTGTTTCTTCACTGACAAATACCCAGTGTGTTCATCCTGTACCTGCAGGGGAGGCTCAGCCCTGTGCAGCAGGGAAGGTGTCAGTTATTTGGCTGCTCCACTCAGCAGCCCAGGGTGACTAGGAATATGGGGAAACTATTCTCTTTGACATTAAGAACAGTTTATGCCTTTTGTTTGGCCTTGTATTGCCAAAGTGAGCATGTTTCACAGTCAGAATATAGTTTGTCTGCAGAAAGATGATGTTGTGGCCTCTGTCCCACAGATCATGCCATCTGTGCCAGAGCTGTGATGTGAGGATGCATTTGGCTCTGCTCAGTCAGAAGATCTAGTGTAGAATTCTTGTATTCTGGTAACAGATGCATTACTATGTGGACATTGAATGTCTGAACAATAGATTCATTCTGTGAATTGAAGTGCTTTTAGCTGTTTACGTTGAAAAATGTTTTATTGTGAAGGAAGAAGAAGAGGAAGAGGAGGAGGGAGAAGAGCTGGAAGAAAAAACAGAGTGTGACAGAGCCAGGAGGGAAACAATTAGGAAAATGCCAGTTTTAGTTCTTTATATGTCTAAGCAAGGACTGTTGGGAAATATGAGAACCTGAACCTCAATTACATCAGCTGAACAATGGAATCCATAATGCTGCTTTGAGAGTGGTTATTTAGAATGGCTAACATGATGGATGGAACATGGGTACCTTACCAAACCTCTCCACCTCTATCTTCCTACATCATAGGTCTTCCTCCTTTGGGAGGGTCAGGCTTCTAAGTAAAGTGCTGAGCACAACACAGATTTCTTTCAGTATATAGTCAGATTTCTTTGTAGTATATAGCAGGACATGGGCCTACAGTGTCCGTAGGGTTTTGGTTTGCATGATAACTTCATGGTCTGGGGATGCAACTTATTAAGATATTATAAGTAGAGTCTGATTTAGTTAGCTACTGGAGAGAGAGAAAGAGAAAGGGAGAGAGATATTAACAGCACATAGACAGTAGACAGTGATTCTCTGTTGGAGATTTTAATCTTTGAATCACACAAAGGCTTGGTTAATCTTCGTATACCATTTTCCACCTCCAAATTACAAGATTTATTTCCAAAGCCTTGGGATGGATTTTGTTTATTCTGTTTCTCAATTTACAATAGTATGAGATTATAGTGTAGAAAAAAATAGCAAAAATTTCCTTCCTTCCTTCCTTCCTTCCTTCCTTCCTTCCTTCCTTCCTTCCTTCCTTCCTTTCTCCCTCCCTCCCTCCCTCCCTCCCCTCTCCATCCGCTCTACTCCCTCACCTCGTACTCTCCTCCCCCTTCAGGAACTAAATATTTCATGGCCCATTTAGTCTTTGCTCTCAGCAGTACTATTGCCTGCATGTTACCATGAGCCCCTTTATTACAGTAGATTTTGTAATAGTAAGAACATTAATCAAATCTGTTTTAGTGTTTATTAAAATGACTTTTTGTCTGCCATGTCCTGTTGAGACACTCTTTTCTGAAGAAGAACTTATTTTAAAACCGAGCTGTCATAAGTTTATAGTTCTCCTTTCTTTCTTTCTTTCCTTATCTCTTCCTCTTGTTCTTATCTTTATAATTCGTCAATCTTTCTTTCTTTCTTATCTTTTCTTCTCTTTCTTTCCTTTCTTTCCCCTTCCTTCCTTCCTTCCTCTTCCTTCTCCCTCTCTCTCCTCACCCTCACCCGCTCTCCCCTCATCCCCTCCCCCCTCCCTATCTCAACCCTTCATTCATTCTTCCTCTTCCTTCCTCCCTTTCTCTTCTCTTTTCTTGTGTTTATTCAGTCTTATCTTTTCTGAATCTTTTCTTTCCTGCTTCTTCTTATTATAAATCTTGGAATCTTTCTTTCTTTTCTTTTCTTTTCTTTCTTCAGTTTCCAGGTAGTCCCAGCTGGCCTGAAACTCATATGTAGACCAGGTTGGCCTCAATCTCACAGTGATACACCTGCCTCTGCCTCCTGAGTACCAGGATAAAAGGCATGCACCACCATATCCAGCCTTATTTTTTCATTCTTTGATAATTTCAAGTATATATATAATGAATTTGAGACATTTTACCTCCTATTACTCTATATCATCTCTCTTCTTTCTCCTGCTTTCATGTGCATGTATGTCTGTGTGTGAACATGTGCATGTGTATGTATCCATGTGTGTGTATCTCTCTGTGTGGCCTTTGTGTGCCTGTGTGTGTCTGTGTGTATGGGCTACCAGCATGGGCTTCAGTAGCAGGTCCTGTGCTGGAGCATGGGCTACTTACCAGCAGTTACACCACTGAAGGAAGTAACAGCCCAATGGTCACTTCACCTGGGCGGGGGGATGAAGTAGATGATACATCTAGGGCTAGCCCAGCACCATCCACTCTTCTCAGCGTTGTGCCCAGCTAAGGGCTAGACCAGCACCATCCATTCTTCTCAGCATTGTGCCCAGCTAGGAGCTGCTGCCCTGCTCACCTCACTACAGTAAGAACTGGCTCTAAGCTGGAGAAGTGCACCACTCTATGGCTATCCACTCGGGATCTTCCTGCCTCTGCCTACCAAGCATTGGCATTGCAGGCTGAAAGTAATAATTTATGTTCCATTCCTTTCTTTAGAAGAATTTTTATCTTCAGCGACTTATTATATATAATATAAAGAAAAGTCATTCTATCAAGGTAATCCAGGTTAAAAAAAGTCATTAGCTAGTCAATGGAACATTGTCACAAATGATGTCATAACTGACTTTTCTTATGTAATTTTGCCCATTTGACATAAACTAAACACATTGGCCATATTTTAATCTGGACTGATAATATGAATTGTATGAAGTTCAGATTTACATTTTAAAGGCAGAATTTTTGGTGAAATTAAAAGCCAAGTAAGAATTCTGCAATCCTCAGGCACTCCTCATTTTATTAGACCTGCGTGCTGGACAGCTTTAGTGTCAACTTGACACACCTGGGTTGAGGGAGCCTCAACTGGGGAATTGCCTCCATTAGACTGGCCTGTGGCCATGTCTGTGGGGTATTTCCTTGATTGTTGAGTGATGCAGAAGGGCCCAGCCCACTGTGGGTGGTGCCACCCCTGGGCAAGCTGTTTTATATAAGAAAGCAGGCTGGGGCTAGAGAGACAGCCTAGTGGTTAAGAGCACCGACTGCTCTTGCAGGGGACCCAGGTTCGATCCCCAGCACCCACATGGCGGCTGAGAACTGTCTTTGATTCCAGTTCCAGGGGAATCTGACGCCCTCTTCTGATCTCTGTGTCATTGCACGACACGGGTGCACAAACCCACATGCAGACAGTACATTCATACACATAAATAAATGAATAAAAAAAGTTAAAAAAAAAAAAAGAAAGCAGGCTAAGCATGGGCCGGGGAACAAGCCAATAAATAGCATTCCTTCATGGCCTGTGCTTCAGCTCCTGCCTCCAGGTTCCTGCCCTGATTTCCTACCTTGGGCTCCCTAAGTGATGAATTGTGACCTGGGAGATGTAAGTCAAATAAACACTTTCTTCCCCAGCTTGGTACTGGCCAGAGTATTTTGTCACAGTAATTGAAAGAAAACTAGGACAAACCGTTTTGATGATGACTATTACAAAGGACAGGGGCAAACGTCTTTATGCCAAATGTAATTTATAGATAGCTACATTGATAGTAATTTTAAAATAAGGAACGTTTCTAAGTATTAAAGCAGTTGATCTTAATTTAGGGAATGCCCTTAGGTCTATTCATTTTTTTTTAATTCTTATATTAGAAGCTCCTGGCTAAACTTTTGGATAAAGCAACTTGTAGTTGCTTTTCTTCGAGAGAATAATTAAATATTGATTTTCTTCACATCTTGCTACCTCACATTTAAATTTCTTTATGACTATTGCTGAGGTCTATCATAACTGTGCTTATACTTTAAGAATCAATTTCTTATGGAATGTGGCAAGATAAAAATTTCCCCATTTTTATTAATTTTCTGATTATGTGTATGCTTTTGAAATAGGATGAGTATACACAGTGGGAATTGTGAGAATAGGCAGAATCTAATGAAACAACAATAACAACAACAGAAAGGGCTGCATCAAAGAACTGACTGAAACAGTTAACTTCTGCTCAAGATAGTCAACTTCCACATGGAGAATATCAAGAAAGACTGAGAAAGAGATGAAAAACATGTTTGGCAGAATGCATGAGCTCTGGTGGGGTGGGGGGATAGGGTGGGGGACATGGGTCTAGATTTGATAATCTTGTACAAAATATATATATTAAAAAATAAAATAAATAAAAAAATTTCCCCATTTTTATTAATTATCTGATTATATGTATGCTTTTGAAATAGGATGAGTATACACAATGGGAATTGTGAGAATAGGCAGAATCTAATGAAACTGTCAAATAAGGTCAGTGTGGTCTGGTATTTGACAACTAGCTGTTGAATGCTTTGTGAAAGATTTCCTATGGTACAAATTAACATAAATTATCTCCTGGCCTAGTTAGTCTGAATTCTCAAGTTGATGTAGTCTAAAGTCACCTGAGATGGAAGTCTCAATTAAAGGATTTCTCAGCTCAGATTTGGCCTGCAGGTGTATGTGGTTTGAAAGAGCATGTCCCACACAGTGTCCAAGTATTCTGACGTTTTTGTCCCTAGTTGGTGGCGCTTTCGGGGAGCTCTTAGAAGGTGTGGCTGTGCTTCAGGAAGAGGGTCACTGGAGGTGGGATTGGAGAGTTCTAAAGCCTTTGGGGATCCAGGTTGCTCTCTACTTCCTGTGCCTGCTAACAGATGTGAACCTCTGCTTTGTGCTCCTGCTCCCGAACCTCCTGCATCTATGCCTCTTCACCAATGGACTCTGATTCCCTTGGAATTGTAACTTCAAATAAACTCTTGTTTCTCTAAGTTGCTTTGGTCAGTGTTTCTATCACAACAACAGAAAAATAATTAATGGATGTGTGTCTGTAAGGGACTGATCATTAAATTGAGCTAATTGGCCCAGCCCACTGCCAGTGGCCCCATCCCTGGACAGGTGGCAGTGCACTGTATAGTAAGGAAGCTAAGAATGCCTCAAGACGAAGCCAGCAGGTTGCTCTCCTCCAGTGTCTGCTTGGGTGCTTGTCCTGACTTCCCTCCATGGTGGATGATGACCTAGAAATGTAAGGAAAATAAACCCTCTCCTCCCCTATGTAAACTCTGGTCAGAGTGTTTTATCACACAGCACAAGAAATTAGAACAATTCTTTCACGTGGAAAGGAAAGGATGGCGTGGAAATACTAAATAAATCAGAAGGTGAAATGAACTTACAGAGGACCCGGGTTCGATCCCCAGCACCCACATGGCGGCTGAGAACCGTCTGAAGCTCCAATTCCAGGAGAACTCCAGTTCCAGGGGAATCCGAGACCCTCTTCTGTCCTCCGCGGCGTTGCACGACACAGGTGCACAGACTTGCATGCAGACAGTACATTCATACACATACAGAAATGAATAAAATTAATAAAAAAGAAATAAAAAAAGAAAAAGGAAATCAAACACTCATCCAATCAAGAGGAAAGGAAGGGAAAAAGCCTCAGAAGTAGAATGGGGGAACCAGAACAAAGAATATCAGACCTGGAAGATAACACAGAACAACTAAAAAGCTCAAGTAAAGATTATGAAAAATTAAAAATACACAAAAGTAGACCAACCAGGAACTGTGGGACACTATGAAAAAAATCAAATCTCCACATCATAGGAATAAAGGAAGGACAAGAATCCCAAGAGAATGGTATTGATCAGATCTTCAACAAAATAATAGATGAAAATTTCCCCAAACTAAAAAAAGACAAACCAATACAAATACAAGAAGCACACAGAACTCCAAACAGACAAAATCAGAAAAGAAACTCTCCATGCCATATTATAGTTAAAATGCTAGATGCCTAAAACAGACCAAATTCTGAAAGCCACAAGAGAAAAACAACAAGTTACTTATAAGGGGAAACCTATCAGAATTACAACTGACTTCTCAGTGCAAACTATGAAAGCAAGAAGAACATGGAGCAAAGCATTCCCAGTGTTAAAGGACTATAGATGCCAACCCAGGTTACTATACCCAGAAAAAAATGTCAATTATAGTTGAAGGAGAGAGAAAAATCTTCCATGACATAAACAAGATGAAAAAATACATGTCTGGAAAACCAATCATTCAGAGAATACTTGAAGCAATTCAAAAGACAGAAGAAAGGAGCAACTATCCCCAGGCCCCTAGAAAGAGAAATTAATAAAAGCATAACTGCAGAAGTAGAAACCTAGACCAAAACCGCAAATGGATAATAAGGCAAAAGGAAGTAATACAAATCTATCAGTTATAACCTTAAATATTAATGGACTAAACTCTCCAATCAAAAGACATATACTTGGAGATTAGATTAGGAAACAGAACCCATTGATATGCTGTCTACAGGAAATGAATCTTGGGGCTGGAAGAGATTGCCTAGCCATTAAGAGTGCTGACTGCTCTCTCAGAAGACACGGGTTTGATCCCCAGTACCCACATGGTGGCTGAGAACCATCTTTAACTCCAGTTCCAGGGGAATCTGACACCCTCGTCTGACCTCTACAGTATTGCATGACATGGGTGCACAAACCTACATGCAGACAGTACATTCATACATATAAAAAATACATAAAATTTTTAAAAAAGAAGAAAATTGAAAGGAGAAGTTAAAAAAAAAGAAATGAATCTTACCTTCATGGATAGACACCACCTTAAAGTGAGAGGATGGAAAAAATATTCCAAGCAGATAGTACCAAAAAGAAAGCAGGTGTTGCTAGACAAAAAAAAAAAAAAAAAAAAGCTGGGTATGGTGGTGCATGCCTTTAATGCTAGCATTTGGGAGCCAGAGGCAGGCGGATCTTTGTGAGTTCAAAGCCAGCCTGGTCTACAGAGTGAGTTCCAGGACAGCTGGGGCTACAGGGAGACCCTGTCTCAAAAAGACCAAAAAAAAAAAAAAATAAAATAAAAGAATGAAAGCAGGTATTGCTATTTTAATATCAGACAAAATAGACTTCAAAGAAATCAGAAGAGACAAAGAAGGCCATTATATTTTTATCAAAGGAAGAATTCACCAAGAAGATTTCACAATTATGAATACATATGCACCAAACTCTGGTGCACCAAACTTTATAAAGACAATTCTCCAGGACCACAAGGCACAGATTAACCCCAGTACACTCATAGTAGAGGAATTCAATACCCCACTGAGCCCTTTGGACAGGTCAACTGGACAAAGAATAAACAGAGAGACATCTGAACTGAATGATATGATACACCAAACAGAACTCACAGACATCTACTGAATATTCCACCCTAATACCAGAGAGTACACTTTCTACTCAGCACCCCATGGAACATTTTCCAAAATTGACCATGTACTGAGACACAGAAGAAACCTCCACAAATACAAAAAGATTGAAATAATTTCATGCATTCTATCAGACCACAGTGCAATAAAGGTGTATTTTTTAGTGTATTAGTCAGTTTTCTGTTGCTGTGATAAAACCGCCGTGACCAAGTGAACTTATAATAGGAAGAGTTTATTTGAGCTTACAATATACGTTTCCAGGGAATTAGAGTCCATTGTGGCAGGAGGTATGGAGGTTGGAGATGGAGATGGAGCAGAAAGCCAAGGTTCACATCTCACAATAAGCACTGTCAAGAGAGAGAAAGACTGGAGACAGCAGGCTTGTTAAACTCACTAAGCCCGCCCCCAGTGATGTACTTTGTCCAGCACAGCCAAACCTTCTAAGAACTTCCAGAACAGTGTCATCAACTGGGGACAAAATATCTGAATACTTAAGCCTATAGGGGACATTTCATTCAAATCAACACAAAAGGTCACTGTCAACACCAGGATAAGCCCTACTATCTACAAGAATACATGGAGACTAAACACACTCCTGAATAATGAATGGGTCAAGGAAGAGGTAAAGAGAAAATAAAAACATTCTTGGAACTGAATAACAATGATAATACAACACAACAAAACCTGTGGGATACTTTAAAAGCAGTCCTAAGAGGTAAGTTTATAGCCCTGGAGGCCTAAATTAGAAAAATAGAGCACAAGTGAAAGATCTAACACTGCAGCTAAAAGCACTTGAGAGATAACAGTAGATGAATCCTAAACGCAACAAACAGGAAGAAATAACAAAAATCAGAGCAGAAATCAATGAAATAGAAACAAAGAAAACAATACAAAAAAAATCAATGGATCCAAAATTTGGTACGAATAAACAAGATAGACAGACCTCTAGCCCAGTTAACCAAAAGAAAGAAGGAACAACTCCAAATCAATACAATCCACGATGAAGGGGGAAATATCACAACTGACAATGAAAAGATCCATAAAATCATATGCGAATAGTTCAAGAACCTATACTCTACCAAGTTTGAAAACCTAGAAGAAATGGATAAAGATCTGAAATCCTGGGAATCATCAAAGCTCAACCAAGAAGAGATCAACAGCTTAAAGAGACCCATAATATATGAAGAAATTGAAAATGTAATAAGAGACCTCCCAACGAAAAAATCCCAGGCCCAGATGGTGTCATGGCAGAATTCTATAAAACATTTCAAAAAGACTTACAACCATTATTACTCAAACTGTTTACAAGCATACAAACAGAGGGAATTCTCCCAAATTCCTTCTATGAAGCCAGCATCACTCTATTACCAAAACCAGGCAAAGATACAACCAAAAAGGAAAACTACAGACCCATTTCATTAATGAACACAGATGCCAAAGCAGGATACTGGAAAATCGCATACAGATCCACATCAAGAAGATCATGCACCATGACCAAGTTGGATTTATACCAGAGATGCAGGGATGGTTCAACATATGGAAATCAATAAATATCATTAAGCATATAAATGGACTGAAAGACAAAAACCAGATGATCATCTCAATTGACACAGAAAAAGCCTTTGACAAAATCCAGCATCCCTTCATGCTTAAAGTCCTAGAGGGAATTGGATTGGAGGTATCATTCCTCAATGTAATCAGAGCCATATACAGGAAACCCACAGCCAATATCATCCTAAATGGGGAAATGACAGAAGCATTCCCTTTAAAGGTAGGAACTCGGCAAGGCTGCCCCCTGTCACCACTCCTCTTCAATATAGTGCTTGAAACACTTGCTAAGGCAATAGGGCAAGAAATGGAAATTAAAGGAGTACTAATTGGAAAAGAGGAAGTCAAGCTATCCCATTTTGCTGATGATATTATTGATAAAAACTCCACCAGAAAACTCCTAGAAATGATTAAGAATTTCAGTAAAGTGGCAGGATACAAAATTAACCTAGAAAAATCAGTAGCCTTTCTTTACACCAACAACAAGCAACTGAAGAAGGAATTCAAGGAGAACTTCCCACTCACAATAGCCTCAAAAACAATAAAATACCTAGGAACAAACCTAACCAAAGACACCAAAGATCTCTACACCAAAAAATTTAAACCCTTGTAGAAGGAAATTGAAGAAGACATCAGAAGATGGAAAAACCTCCCATGCTCATGGATTGGGAAAATGAATACAGTAAAAATGTCCATTCTACCCAAACTCTTGTATAGATTTAATGCAATCCCAATTGAAATCCCCAAGAATTTCTTCACAGGCTTGGAAAAAGGTCCTTATTTTCATTTGGAAAAACAAAAGACCCTGAATAGCCAAAACAACCCTGAGTGAAAAGAACAATACAGGGGGAAATCTCTGTACCAAACTTCAAACTATATATTACAGGGCTATAGTCATAAATACAGCTTGGTACTGGCACAAAAACAGACCTGTTGACCAGTGGGACAAAACTGAAGATCCAAACTTGAGCACATACAATTTCAGCCATCTCATATTTGACAAGTGTGCCAAGAAGACACAATGGAGGAAAGACAGCATCTTCAGCAAGTGGTGTTGGCAAAACTGGATCGCCACTTGTAGAAGAATGAAATTAAACCCCTACCTCTCACTCTGTACAAAAGTCAACTCCAGATGGATTAAAAACCTCAACGTGAAACCCCAAACTCTTAAGGTGATAGAAGAAAAAGTTGGCAGCAGCCTACAAGATATAGTGTAGGAAATGACTTCCTAAATCAGACAGCAGCTGCATAAGAATTAAGGTCAACAATTGACAAATGGGACCACATTAAACTCAAAAGCTCTGTACATCAAATGAAACAATCAAGGAAGAGAAAACCCACAGAGTGGGAGGAAACCTTCACTGCAGAAACATCTGACAAAGCATTGATTTCCAAAATATATAAACTACTCATAAGACAAAGAAGAAAGAAAAAAAAATGACCCACTCAATAGATGGAGCAAAAAGCTGAACAGAGACTTCACAAGTGAGGAATTAGAGATGGCTGAGAAACAGCTTAAGAAGTGTTCAACATCACTAATCATTAAGGAAATGCAAATCAAAACCACTTTAAGATATCATCTTACTCCAATAAGACTGGCCAGGATCAAGAAAACAAATGATACCAAGTGCTGGAGAGGGTGTGGGGAAAGGGGAATACTCATCCACTGCTGGTGGGAATGTAAACTTGTACAGCCACTATGGAAACCAGTGTGGAGAACCCTTGGAAGACTTGGAATGAATTTCTCACTTGAGCAGACATATCACTCCTGGGCATGTACCCACAAGACTCATCTTACCTCAGAGATACATGCACAGCTATGTTTATTGCAGCTCTCTTCACAATAGCAAGGTGATAGAACCAACCCAAGTGTTCCTCAACTGATGAGTGGATAGAGAAAATATGGTTCATCTACACAATGGAGTTCTATGCAGCAGTAAAGTGAGATGACATCATGAGCTTTGCAGGTAAATTTTTTGAGCTAGAAGATATCATGCTAAGTGAAGTAACACAGTCCCAGAAAAACAAACGATTAATGGTATCCCTCATCTGTGGATGCTAACACCAATTACCTAATTGTATGGCAAACTGAGCACTGTCAATGTGATCTGAAAACAACTGTGCTCTTATATTGTGAATCCCTTAAAAAATAATAAACAAATGAAAAAAAGAAAAAAAATTGTTGTAGAGATCTTTGGTGTCTTTGGTTAAGTTTGTTCTAATATATTTTTTGAGGCTATTGTGAGTGAGAAGGTCTTCTTATATTCCTTTTCCAGCTGCTTGTTGTTGGTGTAAAGGAAGGCTACTGATTTTTCTAGGTTAATTTTGTATCCCAGCACTTTACTGAAACTCTTATTAGTTTCTAGGCATTTTCTGGTGGAGTTTTTATCATCCCTTAGGTAAACTATCATATCAGCTACAAAAAACGATAGTTTGACTTCCTCTTTTCCAATTAGTACTTCTTTAATTTTCCTTTCTTGCCTTATTGTCCTTAGCAAGTCTTTCAAGCACTATATTAAAGAGGAGTGGTGACAGGGCCAGCCTCACCATGTGTTCCTGCCTTTAAGGGGAATGCTTCTTATTTTTCTCCATTTAGGATGATGTTGGCTTTGGGTTTGTTGTATATGACTTTGATTACATTGAGGTTGAGGAATGTTCCCTTCAGTCCTATTCCCTCTAGGAATTTAAGCATGAAGGGATGCTGGATTTTGTTGAAGTCAACAATTGACAAGTGGGACTCAAAAGCTTCTGTACAGCAAAAGAAACAATCAATGAAGTGAAGAGAAAACCCACAGAGTGGGAGGAAACCTTCATTGCACATACATCTGACAAAGCATTAACATCCAGAATATATAAACTACTCAAAAAAAAAAAGGTAAGAAAACAAATGACTCACTCAAAAGAATGAGTAAAGAGCTGAACAGAGACTTTACAAGTGAGGAAGTAAAGATGGCTGAGAAATATCTTAAAAAAGTGTTCAACATCATTAATAATTAATGAAATGCAAATTAAAGCCACTTTAAGATATCATCTCACTCAGATAAGACTGGCTAAGGTCTAGAAAACAAAAGACACCAAATGCTAAAGAAGTTGTGGGGAAAGGGGAACACTCACTCATCCACTGCTGTTGGGCATGTAAACTCATACAATCACTATGGAATGCAGTGTGGAGAACCCTTAAAAGACTCAAAATGAGCATACTGACCCAGCCATACCACTCCTGGGTACATACCATCAAGACTCATCTTACTGCAAAGATACATGCACATCTATGTTTATTGCAACTCTCTTCACAATAGCGAAAAGCTGGAAGCAACCCAAGTACTCCTCCGCCAATGAGTGGATAGAGAAAAGTGGTACATCTACACAATAGAGTTCTATGTAGTGGTAAAGAAGATGAAATAAGGGGCTGGAGAGATGGCCTAGTGGTTAAGAGTGCCGACCACTCTTACAGAGGACCCGAGTTCGATCCCCAGCACCCACATGGCGGCCGAGAACCGTCTGAAAACTCCAATTCCAGGAGAACTCCAGTTCCAGGGGAATCGACACCCTCTTCTGACCTCCGCGGCATTGCACGACACGGGTGCACAAACCTGCATGCAGACAGTACATTGATACACATACATAAATAAACAAAATTAAAAAAAATCTAAAAAAAAAAAAGAAGATGAAATAATGAACTTTGCAGGTAAATGTATGGAACTAGAAGACATCATGTTAAGTGAAGTAACACAGTCCCAGAAAAACAAACAAGGAATGGTATCCCTCATTTATGGTTGCTAGCACCAAATACCTAGTAGTAAGGCAAACTGAGCAA